>JBBDHG010000125.1:500000-977500 GCA_037951165.1 Lophius americanus | reverse complement strand
TCAAAAGTTTGCTGGTGTTCAGAAATGTGGGTGTGAAATGAACTTGTAGTGGTGTGACATGAAGCTATTTGAGAATACACACTTAGAATGTAGTCACCTGCAGTTTACAACAACGCAAACAACAAGCAGACTTCCAGAATTAGCGCTGTTGATGCAGGTGGGGGGGATTTACACTGAATAATCAGGAGGGGGTGGGGATGCCATCATTCACACGACACCTTTCTCACTGAGATGACATATGTTTACATCTTTCTTTGGACCCTTTCCATCCTGGTTTTGTTGATCTTTAAACTTAATCTAACAATAATGTCTGATATCATACTTGGTTTTTCCCCAGTTCCTATCCCATCCAAGCTGAATGGCTCCTCCCTCTCAGCCCTGTCCTTGGGTAAGGAGGGTCTCGGTATGGGAGCCGTGTCCAACCCAGCAGAGGTCTTCTGCTCAGTCCCGGGTCGCCTCTCGTTGCTCAGCTCCACCTCCAAATACAAGGTGACGGTTGGTGAAGTGCAGCGACGCCTCTCCCCTCCTGAGTGCCTCAACGCTTCCTTGCTGGGTGGAGTCCTCCGCAGGTGAGAGGACGACGGGGGGTGTGATATAACTGTTGATTTGAATCCCCCTCGGAATACTCCTTTAAGATTATGTAGTGCCTTCATGGCATCCATACTTGACTCTAAAATCAAATATTTTGGCCCAACAAAATCACTAACGCAACATTTGGCTTGATTTTTTTTAATGTTCAACCAACAAACTACACTTATTTAATAGAATTAGCTTTATTGTCACTTACTTTATAATTAGTAGCCAAAGCACATTTTGAAGTTGTATTCTTTTATTAAAATTATCGTTGCTTTCACGAGTTACGGGTGTTAACTCATCAGTCCTGATGTGTGAGAAAGTAAAAGAAAGTCTTTCTCCAAGTATTATTATATAAAAATATGATAATACACATGTGATATTAGCCAGTTACAGAGAGTGTTGGATTTTGTCTCTATCAATACTAAACTCTCAATAGACTCACCCTTCCATCCATTGGAGAGAAGTGGGTTTGCAGGAAGAACCACAGACTTCTGTTCTCGGGGCTCCACATAGTTTATGAACTCCACGGGTTGAGATGGTTTTTATTTAACCATGGCGCAGAAACAAAAGTAAGAATCTTCCCCACGAGCAGATTCATGAATAATCAATAAAGCTGTGAGGCCTGAAAAATGCTGCGGTTTGAGCAAAGACACAAAAGTGAGCCAGCAGCAACTTCTTGACCCTGCTCTCAATGTTGCAGAAAGTCATTCTGGGGAATCATAAACTGTCACAAAATAACAGCCAGCCTCTTGAATTTGTTGGAAAAGCACCTTTGAGAGAGTGAACTCCACCGGGGGCCGATCACATGATGGGATGTGACATTCTTCCCGTCATGATAGTCGGAAACCAAGACATCAGCGATGGTTCTGACTACCTCCAGCCCTTACATAGAATTGAAGTTATGTTCCTCTGCACAGAAGAGATTCTTTAACAACAGGAGCACAGTTTATGAAAAAGTTACATTAACTCTGAGTGAGAGTCACATTTACAAAAACACAGGGGACACACCGACGGAACCGAGACATCTTCCTATCTGTTAAATGTCATTTTAGGGATGTGATAATCTGACAATGATACACTGATTTCACATTTTGTTCTTTGTAAGCAGTTACTTCCTACTTCCAAAATGCTTCAAACCACATGACCCGAGCCTGTGATATAAATGACCTTTGCTATCGCTCTTGAACCTTTTTCCTGAAGCCTTTCAGATCACTTTAACTTTAACTACTGGGCCACGGGTGAGGACTCAAACTGGGTCATGGGACTAAATCACAAGAGGAGCTCTGTGGTTTAATGAAGCACAGCCGAGGGGCACAAGAACAACTTTATTATTGGGATGAAGGCTGAAAGACTTTAAGAGAACATCATTAAAAGATCTAAAGTGTAGTAAATAGTACTGAGTCCCTCCTCAGAAGACACCCACAGCGACCCACTTACACGTGCTTCACCAGAATATCTCTGTCTCACTTCACGCTTTTTTGCGTTTAAGTGGAAAAAATAAGCTCACAGTGGTTATCGTCTGCATTAGAAGAACTTTTACATTATTGAAGTATTATTTTTTAGTTTAAATTAGGTTATATTTTAGCCAGCATTGGTTTGTTTATTTGAGTTTTAGCAGGAAAACACCAAAATGATAAGACTGATTTTCCTGAAGCTTGGCATGAGGGTTGGGCATGTGGTTAAGACTCCATTCATTCAGGATGAATTCAGGAATCTTGGTTCACTCTCTTCAGCGTTGGGAGATTTTTACCAGTTTGTCAGTTTTAATATTGTTAACACAAGGGAACTCCGAGTTTCTTAGTGTTTTTAGGTGTTAATAAAGTGCCTTTATTGTCCACTGTATGATCATTTGGACCTTTAAAACACAAACTCACATGTGTTTTGGCTCTAAGCCCTCATCAGGGAGTCAAAAAGATCATGTTTCATGTTTGTGATTTTCATATCTACATATGTATTATTATTATTATTATTATGACTTTTATGTCTGTGTGACATGTGACCTTGATGTCTTTGAAGTCCTGAGGAACCTACGCTGCCTTGCTACTGCCTGACAGGCTTTAATGAATTTTGGTTAAAGGGCTGAGGGAAGAAGAACTCATTACATTTTGGAGTGAATATGGATAAAGGGGCATGATAAGGAAAACATTTTCAACATTGCATGATAAGAACCATTTGGACCGTGGACAGAGTCATTTAAACAAACCATTGGACGGGTTCGCATGGAATTATCAAGTTTTGGCACTAAATCAGAAATGAAAGTCACCATTGTGAAACAAGTGAAATACTAAAAAGAAATGTTGATTGTATCAGCGATATAACAGGGAAATAGCAGCTTTGGCAGGGGTTTATACTCTAAAAGAGCGGTCCAGTCTGTTCATGTTTGGGTGTGTGTACTAACATAAGATTCTTCAAACAACATCTATAAGAACCCAAACCCATTGTCTCTTTAAAGGAAAATGTAAAATAGACCAAATCAACCAAATGGTATACTTCAGAAATTCCAAGATCAGAAATTCTCTTAGAAACTCATATGCATTTGTTACATCATGTATAGTATTTTTTTATGATTATAGATCACCTTTTAATACGTAACTTACTTTATTAAATATTTTGCTTAGATTTCACAATTTTTATTAAATTAGCTATATTTTCCATTCCTGTTTAATATGATATTGATGAGACTATGTAGCCGGAACCGGTCAAACGTAGTAGAGGTCATGAAACATTAGAATTGATAAATGTATTGAAACATAGTTTTGTAACAAGAAAAACAAACTGAAATTTACCAGTCTGTGGCGTCAAAGGCTTAATATGAAGGATGAAGGCCTAATTTTATCTTCTGTCACTGCTTTCAATAATACAAATATCGAAAATATTTGTATTTAAGCGGGTTAGCCTTGAAATCATAGAAAAGCATAAAAAAGTCTAGCCACTTAAAAACTAGTATCAGCCTTAAAAGTAGCCAAAAATGCTCAGATATAACCAAGTTGTGCTTTTTATGAGCAATAAGGCTAGGTTATTTAAGATAAACTTTCTTAAAGAGTGTTTCAGTCCTTATCTAAGTTAGCACTGTTTCCTCTCAGTGAGAAGTTTGTTGGTTCAAATCTACCTGGAGACCTCATTAAATGTCAGTGTCCTGAAACCCTGCATAAGATAAGGATAAGGCCAGTGGACGGGTGTTACGAAGAATTTGCTTTAAGCCTTTTTTTGTGCTTAAAATTACTGTTTGATTAAGGGATACCTTAAACCCTGCTCAGACAGACTATCTCTACAGGTTTACCTTGAATAACTGGGGTTTCATTGCTTGTAATCAGCATGACGTGATTCAATTTTGCTCAATACAAGACAATTTGATTCTATTTAAGAATAGTTGACTTTTTCCTTGTGTGTCTGATTTGCATTGTGAAGGATACAAGAAAAACAACCACTGGAAATACAAGACTCTAACAATGTTGACAGGAAACATACTGTAGGGAGCTTAACATAAACTCACACAAATGTACGCACACACACTCACACTCACACACAGATACACCACTAGAAAACTCATAAAGACAAACAGACACAGTGTGGGATATACACACACACAAGAACACACATGAGGACCAGCTCCTAAAACTGTTCTCTTTGTCCCCCCTCAGGGCGAAGTCAAAGAATGGTGGCCGCTGTCTGAGAGAGCGTCTGGAGAAGATTGGCCTTAACCTGCCCGCCGGGCGACGCAAGGCAGCCAACGTCACTCTCCTAACATCTCTAGTGGAGGGTAGGTACACACACGCACACAAGCACACACGCACCCACACACACACACACTCAGTGACCTGCATTCATGCTGACAGATAGAGACACATGTTCATATTGAAATATCCAGACATGAATAAACAGCCTCAGCACGGGTGGCTGCATGCGTACACACACACATGCACGCACGCACACACAAACACACACACACACACACAAAGGGTGTGAAGCTAAGCATGCAAAGCCGAAGAGCAGGGAAGTGTTTGAAAAGTGAGAGTGAGAAAAGCTGCTGCAGTTTGCGTCGTGATCTCATCTGACCCAGCAGTGAACAGAGTTCAAAACGTTTTTATAAAATGAATGAAAGTCCAAAAGCATAGAGGGCACCTACTTTCTTTGCTGTAGACTAACCCTTTTCATGCTGTGCTACATTTACAAATTTGTATCTGTCAAATAGACACATTCTTACTCTCCCCTCCTCCTTGTCCCTCTCGTGCTCCTCCTCCTCCTCCTCCTCCTTCCCCCTCCAGGTGAAGCTGTCCATCTGGCGCGAGACTTTGGTTATGTGTGTGAGACAGAGTTTCCAGCCAGAGCCACAGCTGAGTATCTGTGCAGGCAGAGCGAGCCGGACCAGCTCCCAACACGGCGCAGCATGCTGATCGCAACCAAGTAAATGTTACATCTCTGCATCTATGCTTTTAAAGGAGCATTCCACTGATTGTACACGTGAAGAACTATGTACTAACTATGTAATAAGCCTGGTTGTAAAAAGTCTTCTCTGGTACTAAAGAGTTTTGACATTCATTACTTCATTTAAGTAATTGCAGTTTGGATGGAGTGATGCTAGATAATGATAAATCAAGCTGCATTATGGGAAGCGTAGGATCCATTGCATTTGGAGGTTTAAAAAGTAATTACAAGGATATTATCCCCTGCTGTTTCAGTTTCTATCATTCTTGATTTAGACTTCTCCTTTAAAGGTTGAGTCAATTCAAGTCCATTTTCTATGTATGGTGCTAGATCAAAACAACAGTTATCTCAAAACAAGACGAGACTCTATTCAACAGAGACCCAACAATTCCCACGTGAGCACGCACTTGGTGACAGTGGTGAGGAACATAGACATGGGGAGCAACAAAAACAATAACAGTTATTATGGTAGAAATACTGCATTTAGTAAGTGGTACCACTGTTTGCTCACAGCAAGATGGGTGTGGGTTCAAATCTGGGGCCTTTCTGTGTGGTTTTTGCAGCTTTTGCCTGTGCCCCAACTTCCTCCCACCGTCCAAAACCACGTAGTGCAAAGGAACTGGTGACTTTAAATTACATACAGGTGTAACTGTGAGTGTGATGAATGGGTAAATTGTTCAGGGTGTAACCAGCCTCTTGCAAAAAGTCATCTGGGATGGGCTAATATCCCCTGACGACCCTGCACAGGTTAAGCAGAGGAGCATCTTCTGAGACTTGAAGGTGGCTCCATAGCAGAGGAGCCTGATAACTGAAGGCTCTGGCTTCCATCCTACTTTTGGAGACTCTAGGGACTACGAGTAACCCCGCTGCCTGAGAGCGTTGTGTTCCAGTCGTATCATTTGGAACTGGGGCATCCTTTTCTCGTGTTGTAAAAGCGCTTTGAGTGGTCGAGCCGACTAGAAAAGCAGAAAAGCGTTGTATAAGTACAGTCCATTTACAATTTACCATCTTCAAGATATGTCTGTGACTGACCATTAAGGGCTTTGGATTCTTTATTTACAGGGAAGCAGTGCAGGACTGTAAACAAAATACTATATTGTTTGATTGTGTCTTTAAGAGTTTTATTCCAGAAAGGTTATGCTGCAGTCTATTCATGCTAAATATCAAGGGTAAATTTCGGCCACACATTCAGATAACTTTTGTTACATAAGTTATATAAGTTATTTTCTGAATTACAAACTTTATCCCTTTAATTTGAATCTGATGAAGCGAAACCAAAAAAACAATATAGGACCTTGATAACACATAGTGGGGAATATTTTGTATGAGCGAATGATACACGATGGAAAGTTTTTTTTAAACTTTTTTTTTAATTTCAGAATTTAAACATCTTTCTATGGATCACTTCGACTTTATTGAATTATTAGTACATGACCTTGTTGCATACAACGGGAAGTTAAATATATACCAGGTTCAATGGCGAAAAGGTTTAAAGAAAATGGCTGTTATTCTTTGTGCCAAAAGATAAGACTTATAATTTAAACAATAGAAATGAATGGTACATTTTCTATCACTGCAAAAAAATAACTCTGGGTTCCCGAATGACAAAATAATGTGTCTTTCTCTTCTCTCTCAGGGAGATCTGTAAGGAGTTTATGGACCTCATGTCCCAGGACCGCTCCCCACTGGGTGGCAGCCGGCCCACCCCCTGCCTGGAGCCCGGCGTCCAGGGAAGCCTCACCCACTTCAGCTTGCTCACCCACGGCTTTGGCACTCCTGCCATCTGCGCCGCGCTCTCCGCCTTCCAGAGTTACCTGATGGAGGCGATCAAAATGCTGGACAAAGGAGACGGAGTTGGGAAGAGCCACCATGACAAGGAGATGAAGCACAGGAAATAGAGGGAGAGACCCATGAGAGGCAGGATGGAAACGAGGGGGAAAGACTAACTGGTGCCCCTCTGGATCTTCACCTTTCCCCTCAGGATAAAAACTTTTACCTCCCAGAAAGCTCTACAGTCCCTCCTGATGCCAAGGAGGCGGGGCTTATGGTGATATCTGTACTGTAATGTGTGTCTACAACCACCTCACTCAATATGACGCATGGACCTCTCTTCTCAGTAGCTGGTTTGTGTCACGATGGCATCTACAAAGCATCTCTTCAGGATGAGTTTCTACATATGGCTGTACGCCTTTATTTACCACTCAGACCTTCCTTATTTAGATCCTGGTAAACATCTCACCTTCATCTGTGCTTTTCTCTCACACACATTTTTTTGGACGGAACTCATCTTGGACGTTGTGTAAGCCATATCTGAGAAAACAACCTACACTTTGCTCCTTTGGACCTTTGGGAGACTCGTCGCTCCGTTCAGCTTGGACATCCACAGCTTATATAGGAAGCTCTTCATAAGTGGAGGTCTTGGGAAGGAGTTCTCTGAGCTCTCTAGCAGTGGAGGATGAGGATGAGGAGTCAAAAGCAGCTAAAGGAGAATGGTTTTTCTTTAATTTTGAAGTACTACGTGTCGGTAACTTAAGAAAAGAACAGAAATCATTTTGTACTTTCTGTGTATGTTTATTATTAATGTTATTACTGTTGTTATTATTATTGTATTACGACATAAATGTAATATATTATTAAACCATTAAGAACAGATTTGAGTTTGACCAGCCTGTTTTTATGTTTTAAACTGGGACATCAGAAGAATAAAAAGTAAGGGCATCTTCACCTTTATCTATAAAACCAACACTTCAACTAACTTTTAAATTCAAAGGTGACAGGAGCTTTTATTGTCCTCTTATTGTCAAAGCTTCCTTCTTTATTGAACCCTTTGGGGGTTCAATAACGTGTATGTGACTTTAACAGGAAGGGGGGCTGCCACAAACGCTTAATGTCATTATTGACAAGCCGATTTATTTCATTTTGGGGGATTTGTCTGGTAAGAGTGTTTAAAATGTCAGAAAATAATGAGAAATGCCGTTTATAGTTCCTCCCAGTTCAGTCTGGTGCCTCAAATAAAAAGATGCTTGATTCCAATTCAAAAAAGTCAGCACAACATTTTGGACTGGACCAAACTTTCTGTCCAGATGGACAACACAATAGACTGATTGGAATTACAAACCTTTCAAATACATATAGTTTATATATGTAATAATTTGCCTTAATATGCAACCAAGGAGGCTATCTTTTCTTTCCTGTGCATTTGTTTGTTTTTATGTTTGCATGTTGTTTTGTTTGTGAACAGGAGTACAGAAAAACTACAGTACAGATTTGCATGAAACTTTACCTGGATTTAGGTTTTGGTATATCCCAGAGGTGATCAAATTAAGGTCACGTTTTGTGTTTCGCAGTATTTAAAATCAAATCAAGTAATATGCTAGTGGGGACACAATGGGGCTTTTGCTGCCTATGATTCCATTGATGTGTTTTTTGGGGCTAGAATTGGGGTCTCAGTTTCAAGAGTTCCTTTGATTCCTTTGATGTTCCTATGGTGGTGGGGCTGGGGGCTCAATGGGCTGAACAAAGACGCTTAAGTGGAAGGCACAGGAGACGAACGGCTATGGAGTATTTAATTGATACTCAAAGAGTCTGTTGGAGTTGTCTTTAGATTTAGAGGCTTGCAATAACTCAGATATTATGAAGTAATCTACATGAAGTGTTCCTTAACATAAGGTACTTGTTTTGCCTTGGCGGAGGATGTCTCCTGTGCCTTCCACTTCAGCGTCTTTGTTCAGTCCACTAAGCACCCAGTTCCACCCCGAAAGGAATATCTATGGAATCAAAGGAACAATAGCAATTGCCACATCGTGACACCACCACTCCAAACGGCTTATTATTTTCATTTTATTTTATTTTAAATGTTTAACCAAAAAAAAATGTTTTTGCATGATATGCAAAAGCCTACCGGATAAAATATCCTGCAACATTTTGTAGTTTTTCCAGTAATCGTGCTCACATACAAACAAACAAGCAGAAAAACGCACCATAGTGAAAACATGACCTCCCTGGCGGATGTAATGAAAGAAATGAAACGACCGATTATGATAACAAAATCTGATCTAATAAAAAAAAAACCTGAGCTGAACATTTAGCCTTGTGATTATAATGTAGCCTCTATCATGCTGGTTGATAAAAAAAAAACATTAAATGTTAAACATGTTTATTAAAGCATGTTTAAGCTTTAATAAACTGTCGAAAAAGATCCAATACATTGATCATTGCATTGTTGAATTGTTTACTGAAGAGACAGCGAGTCTGAGAGTGTGAGCTGAGACTAAATGTTCTTTCTTTTTTAATTTTAATGAAGACAAAAACTTAAGCTAGCTCGGGCGTGCAAAAGCAAGGCGGTTCAAGGTTCAAATCCACATCTGGCCTCAGGGGCCGTTTTGTGTGGAGTTCTCCCTGATGTTTACGTAGGTGCTCTGTCCAAAAAACATACAATAAAGGTGAACTGGTGACCTTAAATCTCCGCTAGTTGTTTATGGTAATCTGTCTCTGTGTATCGTCTTCGTGATGAAGTTGTCTAGGGTGTCAGCTGGGATAGGCTCCAGCCCAACACCGTGACCCAGAATAGAATAAGCGGTCACAGAAATGAAATGGAAACAACAACTCCCATGATGCTGCAGTGCTCATTACTTCCTCAAACTACATTTTTGTTTAAGTTTTTCTCTGAAAAAAACCTCCTGGCAGCAGAGATGACTGACTGAAGTTTTAATCGAATGCTAAAGGTTCATTAATGAGATCAACAACAGTTTAGCACTTTTGGCCATAGTTACAGTTTCAGCTGGGCAACTCTGCTGTTCAAATTACAAATATTCTGCGTGCACCAAGGGGGCCTGTCAGAAACGAGGGTCCTATTATGCATGTAGGGGTCCAGCAGAGGCCTGGGGAGACCGTTGCAGCCCTGAACAGTGTACCTGCAACCCTCAAAGCCCAACAAGCTGCACCTTGGCTCCCCATCAACCCATCTGTTCTCCATTTCTCCCCCATGTAGACGACCCCCCCCCCGTGTATACTCCTTCACTTTATTTAACCATGACAAGAAACCCGACACAATTAAAGGGTCTGCGCACGTTCACGTGTCGCCTCCTCATACACTGTCAAACATCACTCATCTCTACCTGCTGTATGTCCTCTCCTCGCCTCCCATCTCATTACCCTCCTGTGTCAATCCCCTCCCCTCATCCCTTCATCTAACTCTGTTGTAACCTAACTCCCCCCTCCTCCTCTTCCCTATCCTCCCCTCTATCTGACACTCAGCGGGGCCGCTCTGCATCTCTCTCTGTGCCTGCAGGCAAACATATGCTGCTTTTCCCGTCAGATTCCGGTGTGTTTGAGAGAGGAGGGATTGTTTAATGTTTATTAATCACCTGTCTGTGGTGAGAAGAGGAGACGATGATAGAGCCACTCACACAAACCTCTCTCTCTCTCTCTCTGGTACACACAAACACAGGCTCTCTCGCTCACGTACACATTCAGCTGTGATGTTACCGACTTGGCCTGGATTTTCATTTACAGCTTCTTTTAAGTGTGTTCATTTATTCTAACACTCCCTGTACACCGTCAAAAATTATGTATTTCAGCAGCTACTTTCTGATTGACGTTGAAGTTTTTACCAAAGACATCCTACAACCCCTCCTATTCTAGATGTTACAAAACCGATTTAACGAATTTCAATATCAGAGCTGGTGATGCTTATTTCCATGATAACCATGCTTCTCATAAGCATCACCCGTACATCAGGTGTGCATTAGATAATATTGATTGATAGAGATTTATTGTTTATTTCAATCTTTTCGAACATGTTTGTGAGTCTATCCCTCCAAAGTTTGAGTTTTTTCCACAATAAGAAGCCATGGTGACACAGGGGTCACTTAAAGACTATGGAATGCTCCTTATACAGATTTATTAATGGGTTTTAACTCCCAAAGTGCTTTAATTTAGCTCATTTTAAGCATTTCTTGTTGCTAACGGAAAGTTTCACACCATTTAAGAACTATAATGCTTTAATAAATATCCTGTGTTACATTGAATCTATTCTGACCACATATTTTGAATGATGTTTGGAAAATATTGTTGTATTTTCATGTTTTTAATGTTGCAAAACCTAATCAGCTAAGTTATTATTTTTAAAATTGTGAAAATTGAACATTATAGAAAAAAAAAATTAAATTATTAAATTATTTAAAAATTAAATGGCCATAAAACCCAGATGTGTTATAAACATGGATGAACATAAATGCAATAGTATTAATATCTGTCAATGAGCAACATATCAAAACAATTTCAGAAATGAGTTTCATGTTAAGGTTGATTTGGTCTAGTTAATGTCCCCCATAATTCTCCTTTGATTAGAAAAGGGTTCTCATGGGTTAATATTCATTACTGCATGTCTGGTGACTTCCATGACGCCTGCCCGTTATAGTCTGGCTATTTTTTGTTATTCTTGCAATCTCCATAATGATTTTAATGAGAAAATGGTACATGAGAAAAAGTGCAGCATTTTTAAATTAAAGCAAAAATTATAAACGTTCATTTAACTAAAATTTTAAAAAGTTCTTGTGTAAATATTTTCATTTTAATATTTCTAAAAATGATAGTAAAGAGTGTTATTACCCTGTCACGGTCACAGGGTGTTAATTTATGTAACATTTACATTATAATTTTACTTCATTTCATTACACTGCATTTTATTTCCAAATTACAATAGAGGTATTTGATTGTATTGAGACTGTTTTTACCTTCAGCTTCTTATTCCATAAGCCTTATCATTCGTTGTGGAATGTGTACCTGTGTAGAGAGAGAGATGGTCTCTTCACTCAGAGAACAGAGGTCACAGCATATGTTACTAGCTCAGATGTCATGCTCTTGGGTCCTGCACTCATGGCAGTTCCTTTATTTTCCCCTCCTCCATTTTTGTGCGGGTTGAGCTTAATCACATCTCTGAGGAGTTTGATTAACACCAGTGAGCCCATCTCCGACAATTAACTCAACACCGAGCAACATTTCAGTCAGAATGTGTTTGAGTGACACTTTTGGGTTTGGAAATCAACTCAAACATGTTAAACCCTGAAATTTCAACACTTCATATACAATAACTTTCCTTTTAAACTCTGGGCTTATTCCCATATGTTTTATTTTCACCATATCAAATTAAGATATCAATATTAAAGATAATTCAAATCGACAACTACACTGATCCAGTTATGTATCCTATAAACACCGGGGTACTTATATCCATTTGATCCTCAAGATTTGAGGAATATGTTGTTTTGTGTTAGTGGAGCTTATCTTAATATAATCTCCTATCAGCATTAAGACAATGAGGTCAACTCTGACAATTAACAATGAACTCCTGTCTGACACTTCTTTTTTAAAATCAGACTTTTGTGAATGAAAATCAACTCTGAGCTGTTTAGCAATTCAGATTTTGCTGTGAAGGACATTCAATTTTCTTTTTAACAAGAGCTTACTTTTCTGAAGATTGTGTTGGCCACAATCTTGCAGTAGGCCTATAAATAAACAAGGAAATCCAAACCTCCATTCTTCCTCTTGACACCTTTGGCAGGTGATCATGCAGATGTAGTGAATAAATTATATTTACCAATAGGACATTTATGCAACCCCCATCAATGAAAACCACTGGATTTGAGGAAACTAGTATTAATAACTGCCTTTAACATGCTGGGCTCTTTCAAGAGAATATCTGACGCTTTTCATAACACAAGCGATTTTGTCTCATATTTCATCCTGTGGTTGGAGTCAGAGCAGGAGCAGGTTACAGCTCAGGTTTATTTAAATTCAGGGTCGTGTTGTTGTTGAAGCCGAGTGAATTATTAAAAAATTATCCTGAAGCATACCTGGATTTTTGTTTTTAAAACCCAACCTTGTGTCAGAATACTTTTACCTGATCCATTGGTTCCACAACCGAAGCCATCTTTGTGCAGGTTTTTATTCAGTGTATCGGAGAGGAGCTGATATAAGTAAAAGTTGGTGGAAGATTTTTCTAGCCATATTTTGTTCAAGGAAATAACATGACTACTCTGAAGTTTAGATGTTTAAAACTACTTACACATTTAAGGGTCATCTATTAGAATGTTTCCAACATACAAGTCTTAGCCGTAACATTATTAGCATTTGCAAGTGAATTGGGAACAGTATCTTGTTATAATAGCACAGGATCATGAGCACCCAAGACTCACTGTGGGAAATTGTCCGATCATACAGAAAAGCTACTGCACCAAAAATACTAAATAATGTCCTCTGCTTTTAAGAAGTGTCATATGGGAATATATTTTTTCCGAATAACATTTTAACTTTTTTTGAGAGCCCCAAGTCCAAATACAAGTTGTACTACAATAACTTTTTTCAGGGATTTATTTGTAATATGCCTCCCACCAGTATGAAAAGTCTTAAATAGAAGCTATTATTGATTGGAAACCCTATTTTCTTTCTCTCTATGTTAGTTTTACTGCAATACATTTTTGATATGCCCATGTTGATTTTTTGGACTGTCATTATTTATCATTCATTAATGAAAGTTTGCAAACTTTCGTTTTCAAAAATATCTCAAATGTTGCATTTTTTGCTTTATAAAAGTCTTTCCTTTTCAGTGAACCCCATGAAGACTTTTGAGGAATCTAATGGGGATTTGAATTAAGAAAAGACAATAAGAAGCAGATAATTGTAGAGCTAGGGGTGATAGGAGTATGTCCATTCGGTACCAAGCTGTTTGGCTATTAAACATTTGTTATACTGTATAAAACATTGTAGCATTTCCACACTACAAAGACAGAAACATACTAAGATTTTTGTTTTAATTTGATCATAAATGGAAAAAATGTTGCTACTTTCAGAGAAACCCTGGTGTGCATGCTTTATAAACACATGCACAAGCAGCAGCGAGTGTACATTACCCACACTGACTGAGTACAAGTGCAAAAGTACACAGCCAGAAGGCTGTTCTCTTTCTATGTGCAGATGAGTCGACTGCAGAGCAAGGAGAAACCGCTACAGGGACAAAGAGCTCGGATCTCTACTGTGTGTCACTTTTTATTGGAACAGCGAGAGCAAGGAGGTCAACAGTACAAAAAAAAAAAAAAAAGAAGAGAAATGAGGGCGTCTGGGTTGGTAGTTATGCAGTGAGCGGTCACTTGGCGCCAGAGGTGAGCTTCTCCAGGTCATGGATGCCCTCCTTGTCAATCAAACGGACATTGAAGGAAGGGAGGTTCAGGATGAAGCGCTTTTTCAGCTGTGGGAGAGAACAAGATGGAGGAGGAAATATTAAAATACAGGGAATAACAAGCTGAATGGATGCTTAAAAGGGCAAAGATCCTAAACACAAAGTGTTTTTGACATTGTTCATGGACCTCGGGAAATGAAACAAATAGGGTTCACTTTTATTCAATCTATCGATCCACAATGACTGCAAAACACCCCTTGACCCCTACGTTTATTTTACGCCGAGTGTGATCTCCACAGACAGCTGTTGAATCACACAAATCTCAGAACGGATCCATTTTGGACTGACAGGCCATTCAACAGTGATTACTTGTTGCTCATTTCTCCCATCTCATGTAAATTCCCAATTATAGGAGTGAATCCTCATCAAATAGTAGGTTGCAGTCCTGATCCTCATGAGCCGCAATAGAGAGGATTGTCCTTCCAGCCAGTATACTCTGCCACTGATTACGGTGGAAATGGTGGAGGCCACTTTGGCGGAACTAATTTGTTATCTGAGAAGCTGAATCCCATTAAATGAGAAATCTTTAAGTGAACCTTACTTCTGCAATGCACTTCTTCAGCAGATCCAAAGCCTCGTCTCGAGTCAGATCTAAAACAAAGAGAAACAGACAATGACATGTTTAAGTTTCAAATGGAGGGGCAATAGGTGGATGTTGTGGTGAGGCATTTGGAAGAAATGGCTCAGGAGGCACAATATAGGAAGAAAAAATAAATTTGAAGCTGGTCTCTCAGATGGATCAGAGTTTTTTTCCCAACAAATGCCAGCAGAATGAACATTCAAAGAGTTTCTACTGCATAATGTACGAAAAATACATTAACCTCAAAAAAGTCAACAAAACCCCTCAACGGGCTGTTAGTCTGTATCTCTGCAGTACAGGCTCTACAAACTAATCACATTCTCTTCCTCTCGAGTTGCTCTCACAGGATCCATAAGGACAAAAAAAGAACACATGAGGCATCTCCGCACTGACCTGGTCTGTAGTGCTGGTCAAGAATAGAAAGAGTGAGGAAGGCTCCGTAGCCGTGGGCAGCAAAGGGTGCCTTGGCCAGGGAAGACAGGTAATCCATGTAGTAGAGACCTGGGCCGTCTGTGTCATCGTAGCCTGCCAGCAACAGGTTCACGTGATATGGAGTCTGTATACAGAGGAGGGAGGGTGGGTTGAGATGGTGAAAGAGAGAAGATTAATATTCAGATCCGTAAGAAGGCTTGGATGGGGGGGGGGAAAGGGAGAAACATTATCAAGTAAAACTATTTAGGGGTATGAGTGAAACACTTCAAATGTTGATATAAGCACAAACCTGTAATAAAGCAGGTAGGCAGGTAGGGAAGTGGCTACATCAAACTAATGTAAGTGGATATCAGTCTGTGACATCACTGGGATGGAATTTGGGTCCACTCCTCTTCTAAGAACTTCTTCAATGCTGCCACATTTTAGGGTCAGTGAGTAGGCCCTAACAACATACCCACCACTTTGACTAGAACATGCCAGAACATCAATCTGATTCCTTTTGATTCGTTCAGAGGTAGACTGATCTGATTGGGATCATTGTCTCGCTGCATGACCTAGTTGTGGTTGAGTCGTAACTCAGACTGATGACCTGACGTTCTCCTTCACAAATTTCTCATAAAGCAGAATTCATTTTCATTCGATTGTGGCGAGTTGTCCTGGAGCTGAAGCAGCAAGGTATCTCCACAACATCACATTGCCATCTCCATGTTTGACCGTAGGTATAATGCTGTGTTTGGTCCGAGAGCAAACAAAATGCATTGTAGCAAAGCTCCGATAGTAATGCTCTTCTTTCCTGGTGCCTTGCAATTCCGTGGATGATTTGTCTGTATCTAAAGTGTCTCACTGCGTTTTCCCAGAACCTCAGAAATGACTTAGTATCTCATCCCAGACAGGTGGGACTTCATATGAGAGGTATTTTGCCTTTGGCAGAGTTTGCTACTGGTGAGACCTACGGGCTAACTTCCTGCTTCTGAAAATGGTCGACTTAAGTGATGATATGAATGACGATGTCTGGGTGGGTGTTGTCCACCTGGAACAAGTTTAAGAAACACCACCATCTTTTAAAACTTGTTTTTGTTTTATGTTTTATTCTGCTGGAAGATCCAACACAAATTATCATTGGATACACAAAAAAATTTTTAGAATTCATGAGACGGTAGAATAATTTAGCCCAGCGCTGTATGTATGGCTACACTTGTGCCAATCCCTGAGGGTGATGGAGGGAGAGGAGAGGTGAAAGGTTGCCACAGGACAGGGAATGTGAGCTTGTGAGGGGGATCTGAGTATCAATGGCAGTGTGACATCTGCTTGGATTCAGCACCCCAGTTGCTCCCTCCCTCCCTCCCTCCCTCCAGTCCTATCCCTTCTTTTACCGACTCCTTTTCTCTCTGCCATCACGCTCTGCCCTGGAGAAGTGTAGTGGCATAGTGCTCATTAAAAACTTCTTAAGTAATTTCTCTTCCTCTACTTTTCTCTCTTTTTAAATTACATCTTTTACGCTTCCAGCCTCTCTTCCTTGCTCTTATTCCAAAACTCCTGATTTTTTCTCTCAGTTGTGAAGCCACTGTTCTCCTTTTCTTCATTTTTAAAATCCCTTCAAAACAAAACAATTTATTGGATTTCAAAACAACTAAATTCTTGATGGAAGTAGAGATACGCCGTGTTTGTAATTAAAATGTAATATTCCATTCTCCGTTCTTCAGTGAATAAAATATGGTTCACATGTGATGTACACACTTGCCCTCTCATTTCACTTCGCTCTCAACCGCCCTGCTCATTCTGTGATTTATGTGTTAGTGCTACATTTGCCACAAGGGCAACATTGATATCTCCCTATGGAGGCAGCTTAAATGTGTGTTAACAATGGTTTGTAGCACACACACACAATTTCTTTCTCCTGTGCGTGTTTGTGTGTGTGTGCGTGCGAGTGTGCACATGGGCGTGAATTTGTGAATTTTTTGTGTGTGCGTGGGTTACAGTAATGTGTGTGCTTTAACTCCTCTGTGAGTCTGTGAACACCCCAGGGGCGTCACCCCCATCCATCAGACACCTGTGTCACTGGTTACAATGAAACAGTAATACGGACTTGGTATCAAAATAACCTCCTCTTCCCATGTCACCTCAGAGGGGGCCGTGTACCTTGTTAACCCTGCCACCTGAACTCACACCACCGATTCACATGCAAACAATGCACACATGCTTTCTCTGTTCTGTGTTTAGTTCTTATAATATGCAAAATGTTCACAAGTGTTACATGAATAAATGTAAACCACTCTTGGGTCTGTATTGTTGATTATACTTCAAGGGCTCTAAGGGCTTATGTGCAGCATTGGAAAATAATATTCATAATTATTTTTACAGTAACAGCCAAGACTTTTTTCCTAACAGCTAAGTGTTTTCTGTAAAAAGATTTTTTATTACCATAGACAGAGTCCATCATGAAGAGATGGTGTGTTGAGCACTAGATTGAAGTTTAAAACTGTGTCTCATAATTACATTAATTATCAATTAACTAATGATCTTTCTAATAATGGTTTAGTCCATAAAAACTTATTAAATGTGTTTTTCCCCACAAGTCCATCAAAGCAAACATTCAATTTATGATCATTTTGAGATCAGGAAACGACCTTGTTTGACAGCATTTAAAAAGCATCAACTATTTAAGACCACTTATTAGCTTAAGATCATTTAAGATTGAGCTGGTTGTTGATTAAGTTCCTGCCAGTCATCTATTGTTGCAGCTCTAGTGTTAATTAGTGAGTTTTGTAGGATGTGCTAGTCGGGTACTATGACGCAGAGAGGGGCTGGCAGTTTACCCCATCTATTATATTATCTCTGCTAAGCTTACTGGTACCAAGCAGTTGCTTCTAATGCAGCTTACATACCAGAGCTACTTTTTCTAATCATCTAGCTCTGAGTGAGAACTCTAGTTCCCGAATGTTGCACGTCCCCTTTGAGACGTCGACGGTGGAGGATTCACAGAAAAAAACAGCTTTATTTGTGACTTAAATTGAGGTCAGGCCAGTAAAAATCATCACAAACTCATCCCCAAACCACCCTCTTCCACGTTCCAGCACTCCCCCTCTTCCTTTCATCCCTCTCCCTTTTTGCGCACCCTGCCCCAGGGCGTGTTCTCTTTACTGGCATTTCTCCTCAATCTGCTGTATTAATTGTTCATCTGTGTAGGAGCAGGGGAGCTGTCTGCAATATGGCGACAGTAATTATTTGTGCCCATTGTGTGCCTGTGATAAAATATAAAAAAAAGAAAAAAAAGAAACATCTTCCAAAACCTTTGTGGGGCCAGCTGTAGATGGCCAACGCGCAGAGGCTAACTGTAACTAAGGCGCAGAGGCCCCGCGAAGATCTGAAAATCGATTGCAGAATTTTTTTTATTTTTCCTTCACAAAAATATTTGTATTAAATGTTCAACGAATCAAAGCCAACTCAGGCCTGTAGATCGCACAGCAGGAAAGTCCGTTTTACAATGCTGTCGCTGCAAAGATCATCCAATACGGACATATTTTTAAATGCGCAGCGAATATCTAAATTTAGCCGAGCACGTTCATATTCAGGAAAATTAACATACATTTCTATATCCAATATATATATAGCTATATCCCCTGTTGCCCCACAAGCAGGCTGGAAGTGCAGAGAGTAATTCAACCCTGTTTTCAAGTTTAATAGTTTGAAAAGGAAAACAAAATCAAACCAATAAGTAAATAAATAAAATAAAGGAATATAGACAGACCCTTGTCTGACTTATATTTTCTTCAGCATGAGCTTCAAGAACATATGTACAAAAACAAGTAAGGTATTCCAGTCTGAATAATATTTAAGAAGGTAGTATTCCATGAAAGGTCCCCATACCTTATAAATGTTTAAATAAGCGTTAGAGATCAAGTAGCAAATATTTTCCAGTTTTAAACAGGACATACTGTCCCTCAAATAGTTAAAACTTTGACTTGTTCAGTGGACTGCAGTCCCAACGGCGACCTATATAGATAAACATATGACGGCTTTTAGGTATCGACATAATCGCCACCAGTATAAAACTCACTGATGTAAAACATGTTCTTCCTGGAACCTTTTTTGAATATGTCAGACCTTATGTCACAGCCTCCGACACCACCAATCCTTCCAAACTTTCTTGAACACCGCACTTTACCTATCAATTCAGTATCAGTTTTATGTATTCAAAATCATTTTATTTATGCACACCTTCGAAAATTCAACAGAATTTGAATCAGAAAACTAAAGCAGGCAGAAGCAGACCAGATGCCGAGTTTCTATGCCCCTAAAACTTTGCAGTTGTTTTGCTTTGCAGTGAATTTCATGTAATTCATTACTGATAAGCGTGCAGCCGAGTCGAGGCCTCAGGTGATTATGCTTGCTGCTAGATTTCTTTTTCTCTTTGTCTCCTCTCTAAAGCTTGAGTGAATGCAGTACTCAAGAGGTTAGCGGAGTTGTTTTTCTGGACGGCAGCGGTGCTGGTAAGCACGCGGTCGAATGTGAACAGGGTTTCGTTTTCTAGTCACTCGCATGCTCTGCTGACTTTAACTAACTACACCTCCCGGAGGTCTGAAGCCACTGGGGTATGACATCTCTGAGACTAAAGGACTCATCTGTGATTTATCCTGCAGGAGAAAGGCCACGAGAATTAACAATATACCACTGATTAATTTATCAGTCAGTGGTTTTAAACCTAAGGCTCTGGACATGCCTCACGCATCACATGAGTTTCGTTGAGTGTAGAGAGGCGGGGTTTATAAGCAGGTTTAAAGATGTTGGAAAATCAAATAGATTTAATGTATGACTGCAGTTCATTATCTTTACCTTTCTGCAATTATTCAAACGGATTAATTAAAATAAATTCCAATAAACTGCATGCGCAGGCGGCTCCCCTGACAAAAGTCAAGTCTAGTCTTAGACTACGGGCGCTTTTCAATAATTCTAGACAAGATTTTATTTTAATCCACAAATATCTCTCCCAGAAACCAAAGTTTGAACTATGCTCTATACATTTCATGTTTTAAATACAGAACTGCACAATTACATAACCATTTCTGGATTATCTGGTTTTCATTATCGCAAATAAAATCAATTCAGAAATAAGAGAATTAGTAATAAAAGATGATTTGCAATTATCTAAAATGATAAGACAAATGGTGGCTCAAATAAATAATTGCATTCATACTGGAGAACCTGAGGATACCATGAGTGTGCTCGCTGCTTTTGGTCTTAGAGCCATTCGTTGATCGTGTCTGTCATGCTGAAGATCAAATGTTGCCGCTAGACCGAGTATGTTTATTTACTCACTTAAAATTTAAACTAGTCTGAAGTAGCTAAAAAAAATCCTGAAATGGCAGAAAAAAATGGCTTACCTCTTAAAAATATGAGGATTTACTTATTTGCTCAATTTCGTTCATTCTAATTAAGAGGGTATTATTGGGCTCTTTTTAGAAAAAAGTACTTCACAGATATCAGGTACCTTGAAAGACAATGTCAATTACTTTGTTGACCAAATAATTAATGAATGTGAAAAAATCAGTAATGAAAATAATAAGCCATTAAAATGTGCGATACATAAAAATCTTGTGGCGTTTGAGTGTATAAAAAAAGATGAAATAATCTACGATCCCTTCCAGTATCATGACGAGTGAGGAGTTTAATTTAGATAGACATATTTAGAAATTGTATTTTGTCATGTATTCTGTAAAACTATTATGCAAGGTAACGAATATAATAAATTGTTCCATACAGTATTAACTCTGATAGTCACGGCTTCATCCATTGTCATCCCCCGAGGAGCTGGAGGAGAACCAAAATTTTGACAAATGGAGCATCACACTTTGGGCAAGCAAAAGCAATGGAAAGTGCAACCTCGCCATCAACGCAGGGAAAACATGAAAACCTGACTCACGAAACTGTTGAGCGGTAAATAGAGGCAAACGCGGTATGCCTGGGGGACTCATCTCAGCGGGCGATGGACAGCGGCATGGAGAACAAGTGCTTCCCGCTCAGCATATTTAATCCACAGGGGCGCAACGTAACAAGCTCCAGGTTGGCCTGGGATCGTTTGGAGGAGGGAGTCACCATTTATCTCTTAAGGGTTTCATGAGTCAGGTCTTCATGTTTTCTTTGATTGTGAGGTTTCTTGCTCTATTGTTTCTTCTTGTGCTAAATGGTGAGTCCATTTGTCAAACACAAAGCAGTTATCCAGCACCAACTTGTTAACCATGTTTGTCCTTTCCAAGGATAAGCCATCTTTGTTTTTTTGAAAAATTCAACAAAAAAGAAAACCCATCCGCATGCGACTACATCCTCTCTAGTACCAGTGATCAATTTGTCAATTCAGGATAATGTACAAACACAACAGTGTAACACGGCGGTCTTCATGTAAGAGGACTGTTCCATCTGGAGATTTAAAGGATTTCTTTTCTTTACTAATGTTGAAACAAAAAACTAATATATATATATATATATATATATATATATATATATATATATATATATATTCTATTTATTCAAAGACGTATCCCTGAATTGTATATACTACACCTTGCCAGCCTGAAATTATTTGACTTGGTTGACTTTTCAAAAGAGAATAACCATTGACACAAACATTAACAGATTAGTCTCCTGTTATCTCACAAACATATCTGTTTTAAGGTGTTGTTTCTAGTTTGTGTCAAACCAGTTGAGACTTAAGAAAACAAAATCTCTCTTTTTCGTATTTAAATAAACAACACACATTACATATTCTACAGACTCTAGATGTTCTGGAGGAGAGGGAAAAAAACAGTATTAAAAACCTGTTTATACAACATAATTTGCAAATGTCCGTGTACTCTGGGGGTTGATGAATGTGAGCATAGCTTGAGGAAGGTGTGGGACGCAGAGGAGAAAGTGCTATTGCTTCAGTTTCTGAGCACTCCCGAGAATGCAGCATTAGTAAATCCTGCACTCATAAAACCAAATTCATCACCGTGAGGCATGAAAATAACGATATACTTGCTGCTTATGGCAAGACATGAATATAAATGCTCCTCAACATGCACAACCTTGACAGTATAAAATGATCTGATTCTTATAGGCCCCTCTGTGTATATGCATATTGTGTGTATGTTGACTCCTACTCGTTCTCACACTCCAGTCTGCGTAGTGTTTTCTACTGGGCCCTGTTGTCTCCCCATGGGACCCCCACTCCTCCTCTTTCTCCTCTTGTTCTAACCCTATCCCCCGTTCAATGTGTCCCACATTCCCTTCTCTGCTACACTAATTGTTTTTTATAATTATTTTCACCCTTCTGCTGCTGTGACAGGCAGCGGCTGCACTACTCTTAACAAATTAGAGCAAGACTCACAACGCACTCATGAAAAGCAGGACTGACATCCAGTACAGTGTGTTACACCAAAATTATATAAATATGTAAAAGTGATTAATCAGACAAAGGAAAACCCATGGGTGACTGTTGTAAAAATCTAAAGTAATTTGTCAAACATAATTGTGTTTTATCTTTTCAAAGGGGAAGTTTTGAACAAGATATCAAATCAAAAGTATTTAGATTCTTGACTGCTAGTCAATAAAAAAAGTTATTTAAAGATCACTTTTAGAGCTGTGAGAAAACGCCCCATAGTGAAATTGATACATTCCTAGAGCTAGATAACAAACATTGATATTGTTTTGCAAATAATTGTTAATATAAATTTACAGTGAGCTTTTCCCTACCACTGCACAAGAAGAAAATTACAAATCCACTGTCACCACTTTTTGCAACTTGACAGCAGACAACCATTGTGAAATGTAGACAGGGAAAGACCGCCTCTGGTTAACACCCACTGGCTGGCGCAATGTTTGCACTCCTGTCAATCATGCAGCATGGCATGTACCTTTGTTTTGTTCAAAAGCAAAATGTATATATATAGACAATTCATGACTTCATGCACTGAGTTAGGAATAAATTAAACCAACCGACACAAACAATTTGAAGTTTATGAGAAGGGCTAAGTGGTTCTCTGCTAATTGCCCCACCTCAGAGTGTAGCGCGAATGACAGATCCTGATAATAACGTGGATCTGCTAGAATAAATTCTATATTTTTTGGGGAGGATCCATATTTAGCTGCTATTCAGGAAAATAATTATTGAGAATTGTTTTGCTTGGCGACATAATCCGAGTCATGTGAGTGCCAATTCACATTTTATATTTGGTCATTTTGGCACTGTATTCTTCATAAGTCAAAGCCAGTTCTCGAGAAATGGAGGACTTGTTGGATGTTTCTGGTCTGCAGCTGTTAGTGCCTACCAAAGTGGTCTGAGAAAGGAGAACCGGTGAACAGTGACAGTGTAATGGGCACTGACGGCTCATTGATATGCTTGGGGAGCAAAGGCTATCCCCTACAAATCAAGTGTACAAATTTAAGAACATATCGCTGAAAAGGTTAATGCGGGGTCGGATAGAAAAGTCGCCAAACTGAGCTTTCTTGCAGGAAAAAGGGACAGACACAATATGAGGCAGGTGGTTTTAAAGTTATGGCTGACCAATGTATAAATCAAGAGCAACTGCGTAGCTCTGTGGAGGTAAGACTGGAAGCTCCGGTGTTATTATTAAGTCTCAAAGGGAAAAACTTCCATCATTCACAACAAGCTGAAAAAATGTAGCACGCTCCGTGAAAAATTCACTCAGGAAATTTGTCTCAGACATTTCCAGCTGATAACGTACCAGACACAGAACAAGTACAATCAAAACAAAGACTTAATTCGAACCTGAACTTCAGTCTAATACTGCACATATTTCTACGACAAGTTTGGCCTCTTCAGTGTTCAAGTATAGGCAAAAAATACATACATCATTTGAAGACAACATTCAACAGAAATTTTAACATAAAAGAAATAAAACTACCACATTTTGACTGTCCCTTCCATTTGAAGACAATAATACAGTAGTAAGGAGTAATGAATTCAACTCACAAGAATTAATTCCTTATTCTATCATTTATTTCCCCCCAACCACAATGAGATTGAAAATGTTTACAGAGGAGGGTAATGAAGTTAAAACAGAAATCAAAATATTTCTAAGTATTTTCAAAAGTCGAAGATGTCTAATTCAGATAATGACCACCGGTACAAGGGATTACTTTGTTAGTGCGAGGATATCACCATGGTGAAAGTCTTGCAGAGGGTTTGAAAATGTTTAAGCTACCAGGACAGAAGCCTAAAGGAAAGTGCAGAAGATGGTGCACACATGCAAGTTGAATTTACAATGTTTTAAGTTACTTATGATGTGTGGAATTTCAATCAATTTATTTATTAATGGTTGGCCTTTTCATTAAAAGAAATTGTATTTAAGTTATTGTTATATGTTAAAATGTGTCCTTGTTTGATTACAACTGCTCTTAGTGGTAATTGATATGGCCCTAAAAGGATGTCACTTTATCGCTGGGTGTTCTCTTCCAATCAAACTGTTAATATCAACGTACTCAAAATTATTTTGTTAATAATGAAACAAAGTTGATAAGCTCTACTTGTGGGATTTTTGGCCTCTAATTTAAATAAACTTATTGCTTCTATTTGAAATTATCTTTAACAATCAAAATTCTTCCACAACACTGAAGTCCTGATGTACCAAGTCCTTTGCAGGACACAGCAGTAATGTTGCATTCACTTTAAGTCGTGATTACTGTTGATGTGCCTAATGACACCACCTCAGAAAATCGGAATGCTGTCTTTATAATAACAAGATGTTTTAAATGTATTCAAATTGATCCCATTATTATTGTGAACGCCGTATTCAAATTGATCCCATTATTACTGTGAACGCCATAATAAGACTAACCCCAAAATCAACCTATCCCATTGTCTTAAAAACAGACTTTATTAAGTCCCACAAGGAAATGTGAGCGTAACAGCAGATCCAACGTTCCAAAATGATAATTGAAAAAAACAAAACAAGATATATAAAACTGTGTATATGTAAACATGCAAAAATAGACAAACATTCAATATAGATATATATGGTATAAATATGAAAAAAAAAAGTGTTGTGTAGTGTAATGTAGTTGCACAATAGTGCAATTAGTGGATGTTTACTTATTGTGAGGTAGATGAATGATGAAAGAGTTCAGTTTTTTCAGATACAACACAGTCCCCCAGCGTTTTTTTTTTATTGAGTCTGGAAAAAGGACCCACGCTAGCTTACTAATATCTAGATTGGAAATTTGGCCAGACGACCAAGAGTGGAGCAAACTTTATGAAGTTGACCCACAAAAACTATGTTTGCATGAACATTTATTTATTTTGTCAACTCATAGTTTGAACAACTACATTCCTTATTTAATTTGACTGAATTACTGTGTCAATAAAGATTGGGTTCCACTGAAGGGTATTACTTCTCATGAAATTATATACGCATCTTAGAAGTTTACGCATCTTAGAGCTCCAATGGTTTAATGCACTAGTTAATAGGGTGAATATGTAGCACATCATAATTACCCGGCTCCGAAGGTATTCTGCCAGGTTCTTTCGTGTGAAGTTTGCTGCTGCTGCAGGACTAAGTTCATAACCTAGGGAAATTAAGAGATAAAAATTAATCAAAGTTTAAGCAAAGAGTGTGGCTTTTATTATGACATTTCACTAAACCGCCATAACATTATAACCACCCACCCCACATTTTTTATTGTGCACCAAAAACAGCTCAGTGGGTTTTAAAACCTTTCTATCACAACCAACACCAACTTTTCTGCAAATGTTGCTACAATAACTCTTCTGTGGGATTGGATTACACAGATTAGCTTTCTCTCCCAATTTGCATCAAAGAGCTGTGACTGCCCATGAAACTCTTGTGTGTGTACCGTTTGTAGACCGTTTGTCCACTTCGGTGGGTACCAACTATCCAACAACTCCTATAATAGTGGAGATGCACTGCTTAGTCTCTAGCCATCACAATCTTGTCACTCAGGTTGCTATTTCTTTCGCCCCAACGCATCAAGTTTAGGAAAAAAAACATTTTCTCAGCAGTTATAATGTTATGGCTGATAGTTGTATCCTCACTGACATTTTTCCTTCCGCAATCAGACTGAAAATTTCCAAGGAGAAGGATATTTTGTTTTTTTTAACGCCCACATTCATCATCTATGATCGTCTTACCATTCCTCATTTTGTAGAGTTGAACGTTTTTCTGTATGTACTCTGCAAACTGTACTGTGTCTCCTGCTTCTCCCACACAAAGCAGTAGAATCTTCTCACTTAGTTGAAACATCTTGTCATAGTCTGGAAAACAAAAAAACACATTTAATTTATTATAGACGAGTTGATGGGCAATATAAAGGTTGCTATATGATTCCCTTCAGAGTGAGGAACGTCGCATGAGCAGTTACTTTTACTTTCACTGTCAGAAGCCTATTAGGTCGGCTTATGCTAACCATGCCAACTTTAGTTGGAGCTCTAAAACGTAGAATATGGTGTGTTTAGTTTAGAGCAATGCATACACACCTTTATGAACTAAAACAAATAGCCAAACTGTGCCAAAATATAAGTGTGGAAGATTCACCCACTAACATACTTCGACTTACAGTGAGTTAGCTACATTTAGCTTTGCTAGCACATTCACCCGTACATTTATATATGGTTATATTGTCGTATTAGAGGAAGTTGCAAATTAAAAATCAGTATAGAAGATAAAAAAAATTAAAGAACTGCTTATTTGAAAGACATTCACTGGATGTTTTATCAAAAGATAATGCAGAAACGGCTTAAAATAGCTACATTAACCGGCCCAATAGCTAGCGCTAAGCTAGTGCGTTGTCATACCATCTTTCATCTGAATGATGCTGCTGGCTGCGACATTATCCGCCGCAACCAGGACGAAATCAGGTCCCTGTATTCCAATTAGATATTCCATTTTGAAAATGAAAAAAGGCCAGTAAGATTAAAAAACAAACAGAAAATGCAGATCCCTCTTTTATCGCGTGTTCAGATTACACAGCAAAAGTTTAGAATAGCTGTCGCAGAACGATGACTTCACCGGAAACGCTCTTTCGTCAATTACAAGCGACACGGGCGGGCAATTTGAGCGGTTTTCTGTTGTTGTCACGTAACCTGTGTTTAGATTCTATTTTACCGATTGAGGTCAATATAAAAAATACTCGAGATTAATTAACCAGCAATAGGTCGTTATGAGCGAAGGGAAGCCTGGGAGTATAATGGCTGAGCTTAACCTAAGTGGTCCACAAAGAAGACGGTCACCGCGGTTTGGTTCTCCTCCTCAGGCTAACGCTGAGGTGAAAACTGACAAGATGGCGCTGACATCTGTTGCTGTTAAACGCTCAATTACAGTTAGGAAAATAGCACCAAGAAAAACTGTGGCACCGTCGGAGCAGAACAAAGAGAATAGACCGAGTCGAGTGACTGTGGGTTCCAAATGTGACCAGCAGAAGAAGCCAAACGTCTCCACTCCGAGTCCCGTCCCGGGCCCTGGGGACTCATCGGCCAAAAAGAAGAAGAAGAAGGCTGCTATGCCCTCACCGATCCTCCCCTCCTCACCACCTTCTCGACCACAGCGGCCGGCAGTGGATCCAGAAGATGCGGTCTGGACGCAGAAAGTGCGCCGGTCCTACAGCAGGCTCAGCGAAAATTCCCTCAACAGTCCCGACTCAAGAGAAACCTTCTTCGGCTTTGGGCTGCTGAAAACCCCCGTCGTGGGCCGGAGAGCCGAGCAATCCAAAACAGGCATCGAGGTATCTGGATCGCTGGCTGGTCTAAACTCGTTCACGTCTTTGCTTGAGGCGGATGACTGTGGTTCAGCTTTACTCGAGCCGGACACAAACATCCCCGGAGTTGTCTTGGTGAAGGAGAAGAGGAGGAGAAGGAAGATAAAGCAGATAGACGACACGGAGCTGGAAGCCATGGCTGCAAAGATGAACGCTGAGTTTGACCAGGCAGAGGTGTTCGAACTTGTTGTGGAGTGAACATATTTGCGGGCAGACTTTTTAAGACACTGTTGGGTTTGTTGTTTTTATCACAGACATGTTGACCAGCACTGACTCTGGGGGGACAACATTTTCTATGTCTCAACATGCGTTTTTGTATATTTCCAATTCTATTACAGGCCCACATTTCTATTCTCGTGGGTTTGTCGTCACGATAAATGCTGTTCATGTGGATCTTGAGGTAATTATGTGTTGGCTTGACCTACTATAGTCACGTCTAAGATATAAGTTCAAATTGGCCAGTACATAGGGATGTAAAACATAAAGCCTGTTCTTTGTTGTTGCTGTCATTTAAACATTTATGGATTTTTTTTTTCTGTGAACGCCCAACAGTTTGTTAATAAATGTGTCTCTTGAGACACACAATTATTAACAACATGCACATGAGGCATAGGAGGAGCAGGATTGAAAACACATTCAATATGGAAGTTTGTAAACTTTGAAGCATGATATGATCGGTGATTATATGTTTTAAGTCAGGAGATCAACCAAACACAATTTCCCTTTACATTTCTTTATTTTTCATAATGTTTGAATCACTAAAAACTATCAAGTGTCAGCAGGTGATCAGAAAGTTAGCGGTTGGCTACTTTAAAATATTGTCTTACATCCTCACTTGATTAACATTAAATTTCTGAATAAGACTGTAAATCAGTACCTATGTTCTTTGACTCGTCATTTTAAATCTTATCCTTTTTGCTTGTAATTATAAATAAAAGTTATATCACCTGGGTTTCAGTGGAGGTGAAGATGCTCCTTTCGAAATAGCCAATTATCTGCTCCATCTGGCCTCATCGACATTACCATCATTATGGAAGGTGGATCTTGTTTAGAGCAAAATGATTCTTGAAATCGAGCAATAGTTCAAGGTTTTCAGGGAGGAGAAAACGTCATGAAAGAAACCCCTTATATATTCATTCAGTTTATTCAGTGCTACTATGCACGACTATGGAATTTGCATAGCATAGATTTGGGGGGAAGGCACTACATGATGAAAATGTTGAGCTGCATGGGGTTAAATAAGCCACTAACCAAACACGTTGGCTGACAACACATTCCTATGCATAACATTGGTCTCCAGTGACTATATTGGATAACTGATTGGATTATCTGTCTGGATTTAATGAGGATGGTGGACATGTAAAACATTTTCCTCTAGAGTGTCTTAAAGGTGTAAGTAGATGTGCTAACACTAACATAATTAACACTAACAAGGGGGGGTGTTAATCAACTTGCATAACTGCAGATGAGTGCATTTATTTTGCTTTACATAACAGATTTTAAATAAATTGATACGTAGAGATGTGAAACAGTGAAGAAAAACCTGAATAATAGGGAAAACACAATAACAGATGCATGCAGGGCACAAATGCACATTTGATCATTGATGAATACACTCAAAAAATTACTCCTTTAATTAACTTTTAAGGAAAAAGGGGAAAAAAGTATTTTCTTATGTTTACTGGGTTACTTTCAGAGTTAAGCAATTATGTTGACCGAATTTAAATATTCTATGGTTGAGTCAGTGTAATTTACATATTTGATTCAACTTTACTACTTAGAGGTAAAGTATACTGGCAAAAGTAATTTTATTAAGGTTTATTCGACTTTATTTGAGAGGGTTGTTCAACTAATTTTTCAGTGGTAACCTTACCCTACCAAATGCATATCTAATCCATTGATAGATGAGGAGAGGGTAAGATGCACCAAAATTATGTGTTTTGTATTTCAATTGCAACCTTAAAAATATTCGGCGTGATTGCATGATGTTTTTGGATGCAACCATTTACAGGTGTTCTCCCAAAACATCAAAAGGTTCAATTATTTAAGAAATATATATACTGAATATAATTTAACACAGTTTATCTACAACATACTGCTTTAATTGAACATCCGAATAAATAAACCCAAACTAACCAAAACTACCCCCCTCTCCTATCAAATGGTCTCTCCCGGAATGGAGCCATGTGACAGGTGAGTTTTTGTCAAACAACTTTGGATATTTTTCTGCTTAACACAGCACCACACACTAACTACAACATTACAATAAGTCCATTTTAATATTTTAATATACCCTGTAACTCCAAGACAGCAATAATGTCTGACACTTCTGTTTCCTGTTTTCTACGTAGAGCCAAGCACCTGCTCCAGCAGCTGACAGCAGATCAGCGATCAACACATCGCTTACACATTGAATAAATATGGGTTTAAATATTCAATAAGTGCTCAATAAAATGTGTACGCCTTTCAAATTAAGCGACAGTATTGTAATTAAAGTGTGAAGTAACTTAATTAAACTGCTTGTGACAGTTGTCCTAAAAGTGCATATAAAGGTTTAAAATTACTATTTTAATAGAGATACCCTAATTTACAATATGTTCAGTGAATTCTGAGTAATGAAGACCTCTTTGTTACATAAACCCATTTAGCGATTTGGACACAAGAAAAGAAACCACAGAAACTCAATCGAATCAGTTCATGTCCAGTTGATTGAATTTTATAAAACCTAAGTTGTTGAATTTTATCTATGTCCTACATGATATAATCTTTTTTTTGAGTATGAGAATGATATGAAACTTGTGATAGGGGCCTATAGTTGTCAAATCGTAACCAAATTGAATATTATCTCGGAGATTGGGAACATTCGTATACAGCACTCTTCAGCATCTTCAAGGAGGATGAAATGAGTAGGAAAAAAAATGGTCTTTGCTCTAAGACATTTATAGTCCGCTCAACCACCCAAAGCCATTCAACTCAATATTCTTTCAGTGATGACCGAGGTTGCCATGCAAGAGCAGATGAAAGATGAAAAATGAGTGAACGACCATCTTACCAACATAGCCGTACACCTGGTAGTGGTAGTTTGATCAGTTTAGGAGTTTCCACAAAGTCTTAAAAAGTTTTACACTGCATATAGTTTGGCAAAGACGATTTAGGCCGTAAAAGTTCTAAAATATATTGGGTTATTTTTTCAGTCTTGTTTATGAACACCTGAAATGTGTTTCTTGAGGTGTCAAAGTGTAATTGCTAATGACCTGGTTTGTTTTTCCACTGACATGATTTAAACCATTATGATGACACAGTGACAACTTCAGCTCGGAATTGAACCATAAACGTCTGGTCTTTGGTTCAAACAGTGTGTGCGGCACTAACATTAAAGGTTTTATAGAAAATCTTCCTTAAACTATCAAATACTGAGATGCGTATTCTTCTTTACGTCACAATCAAATCCTGATGGATTTAAGTAATCGTTTTTCTAACTATTAAAGCAGCCGTTTACTGAAGAAAAATTCCTCAAGCCTGATTAATTCAAATGTTTCCTTTACAACTTTTTTTTTTAGATAATCCACAGAGTAAGCTATCTAAAAATGTTTTGTTTGGTCATGGGATACGCAATTCTACACTAATACCTAACATTTCAAACACCACCATCTCTGGTGGCAACAGAATTGCTCTTTTATATTTCACATTACATTTTCTTACCTCTTGATACCACAAAAATAGTCATATATGCTCCGAGGCAAGATTTCAGATCCTCTTGACTCACCCATATCCATCAAATCACCTATAATACACTCAAAAAAGGAAATGAAGATATGTTATTTCTGAATAGTAAAATGTTTATATTGTAAATCTGAATGTGCATATTAACATAATCTGCAGTTGTTTGTGATATTATGATATTTTCCCATTATTTTTTCCGAAAGTTTAGAATTTTTCAGTAAAATTGTGTATTTTCTGCAATTTGAAAATTAAAGATATGTTACTGGATTGAGTTTTCTACATTGAATTCCATGGTCTTGACATATTTTTGATTTTCACACTTAAATGAGCATTTTTTGCAGTGCAGAGATAAAAATAAAAAAATTAAACACTTGAAGATCTTCATTTAAATGTAGTGAAGAGATCCACAGAGAATACTGAGAAGTATGTCTACACCTGTTATGCCAACCTTGGAAAGAAAAAAACACAGCCATGAAGTATGTTATTTACATCTGCCGAGAGCGCATACAGCATGCTGATGGTATTTGTGTGAGAGTGAGGTGCATGCAGAGATAATGAGCATGTGTAGGTGCAGGAGATGGAGCAGTGTGCGAGAAAATCCACAATTTGCTCATGCACTTTAGGGTCTGCAAAGCATGCTCTATTTTCTTCCTGGGGTGCCATTTCATCTTCTTCATTTGGCATTTGGGAGAGGAGACATTATTTTTTGCGTGTTTTTCAGCGGAGCACAAAACACCAGGCTCACCTTTTGTACATTTTTAACAAGATGTTCATGTCTGCTTAGTGGGAGTCAGAGAGGGGAGTCTGTTTGGTGAGCTGTCACTGCCAGAAACAGTTATTGATTTACAATGCTGCTTTCTCCTCTGCTGCCGCTTTGACTGTGTTCGTGCTGATTTTTTGGGAGGTTGCATATTTTGCACTCATATTCGTGTGTTTTTCTCCCCCTCATCTCTCCTCTGCTTTTTCCTCTCCTCTCATCCCCCCCTTCACATTTCACTCACGGCAGTTGTCGTTGGTTCAGCTTGACTGCTTCGTTAGGGCTCATCATTTGCATTCAGATTAATTATCTAATTACCGACAAATGTCCGGCGGCCACCCCACACTCCGGCTCGTCAGCTTTCAGCCTGTAATTATTTTAATCATTTACTTTCATCTGGAGCGTTCCTGCCATACTCCTGTGTTTAGAGGCCATTCTTAATTACCCTGCCAAGACACTCTTTTCTTGAGAGGGAGGAGAGAGGTTGGTTTGAGGGAGAAGAGAGCAATTGGGTGAGGGACCATATTTGTGTGCGTGTCTGTGTGTGTGTGTGTGTGTGTGTATGCATGTGTGTGTGTGTGTGTGTGTGTGTGTGTGTGTGTGTGTGTGTGTGTGTGTGTGTGTGTGAGAAGGAGAACCACCAATGGGGACACGATCCAGAAGCACTGACAGCACAGAGGAAGCTCCCTGCTCTGCTGGATTCTCTATTCTCTCTCCTCTTTTCTCTCCCTTTCTCTCTCTTTCTCTTACTCTCAACATACACCCAAATGCACCCACCCCCAACCAACTTCCTCATCTCTCCTCTCACCCACCCCTCACCCTCCTCCAACCCCTCCTCCACACCCCGCTTCCCCTGTTATACTTCCTCCCCTTTTCCCTTTATCACAAGCACACACAGGAATCGCCCGTGGGCTTCAGTGCTCTGACTGCTAATACACTGACACACACACTCTCACACTCACTCACTCACACACACACACACGAGACACACACACACACACACACACACACACACACACACACACACAAAAGACAGGCAGACAAGAGTCATACACCCTGTTTGTGGCACTCATCAGGATGCACAAATCTTTCCACTATCTGCACAAATCATCTACACTCCTCTCTCTCTGCTTTGTCGCTTTCTGCCTCTGTCTGTTTCCCGACATCCCTCCATCCACCGCACCTGCATGGCTTCACACTCTACACGTCTATCTGTTGCCCTTCCACCCCTGTCCCTCCTCTTCTCATCCCAGTATTTGGACAAGCTTGCATCAGGCCTGCTGCTCCCCGTCGTCGGTGAGGGACAGCGGGTCATCTCTTTCCTCCCCCGTGTGACCGCTCCATAATGATGCTCTCACTCAACCCTTAAGCCACTCACCCCTCTCCCTCTGACTGCTCTTGTTAAGGGAAGCGAGGGTGAAGGAGAATGAGAGCGAGATACAAGCCCTGTAATTGGGCTCTTGAATATTTAAGTCACTTGGGATGAAAGTTTAATGAAAAGATGATTATCTACCAGTTTATCACACCATGTTTCATATTTCATTTTCATATTCTGCTTCCCAGCCACACTGTCCGTTGTGGCAGCTGTGGATACAGAGTTTATGATCCAGTCTGTGTTGGCAAAATGCTGAGAAAAATAAGAGTAGGGATGAAATGTTAAGTGGATGGAAAAGGAACCTTTTGTCAACAATAGAGTGTCCCTTATTGCTCAGTTTTTGTGGGATTTCGTCACATTTACCATCAATTATTTATAATTCCTCACAAATAATGAGTTATGATCCAGTCTTTGTTGGAAAATACCGTGATACAAAAGGAGAAAAGACAAACGCGAAATCCTATCTGTTGCTGTTTATTGATGATGTGAATCTTCTTCTTTGTATTACAGCTGTTCTCTTTCAGGGTTCCCGCAGCGGATCATCTGCTTCCATCTGTAGGTCGGTAGCCTACTATCGGTGTCAGTAATGGCATTTGTTAGCCAAAGCCCCAACAAACACAGTTTGAAAATATGTTTTCAGTTTATTGATGATTTGAATTTATCGTTCATACAGTCTTCTAAAATGCTGTGAAAAGGAATAGAAATGAAGCAAGGAAAATAAATATTAACCCTTTAATGCCCCCCCCCCCTTTTTCTTTTCTTTTGGAGCAATTATTAATTCAATATATCACTCTAAATTTACCATAAAATTACAAATCGTTTGGTCGAGCATGTTTTTTAAACATTCAAAAAATCAGACGTTTAAATTATTTTACGATTAAATTTTTGTATTCTATGGAAATTTTTGTTAGATTAGTTCAATCTCTTCGCAAAAAGCGTGTTTTTGAAAATAATATGACACTTAATGGACTTTTTTGGGGGTATATCAAGTTAGATAATTCTGTTTTGTATGTATATGCTTTAATATGTCTAAAAAAAAATCCTATTTATCATGTAGGATTTCTCAATAGCCATAGCTAATGGCTCCTCCTTGGTGGCTCCTTTTACCTGTGGTTTTACCCAGGGCTCTATCTTAGGTCCCCTATTCTTTAGCATAAACAGGCTTAACAGGTTCAGACAAGTGGCACACATTTTCCGCTCAGTAATGGTGACTCAAAATGAGCTCAACCAAACAGATGAGCAGGACATTAAAGGGTTACGACTGTTGATAAACAAGAAACATTTTTTGTACTTATATCCACATATTGGGACAAACTTTTTCTTTAATTTCTCACTATTTTTGGCGGTTTATTTGCTTACATCATTTACATCAAAATAAATAAAATAAATAAATTATGCAAGGCTACCATCTAATCCTTAGCTCCTTTCTGTCAGCTACTATCCGGTTTGAGTTTGAAAAAGGAGGAAAGTGTGTAAGAATGCACAGAAGATAAATGGTATGGCCAACACAGATGGGAACCTGGTGGGACATAGAGAAGACAAAGAAAGATTTTTGCCTGCTAAAACACCTTGTTGCCTTAGTGATGATAATCACTTGTTTCTAGTTTATTTCAGTTAGAATACAGTTTGTGTAGTTTGTTAACGGTGCAATGTGTAGAATATGATGGTATCAGAGTGGTGAGGTTCCAGATCGCAGCTACAGCTAACCCCTCTGTAACCAATAATATATGGTGGCCTTCAGGTGTCTTGCGGCCATTCCTTGCATGCTGAGTTCAATCCCCCAGGCTGGGAACCCAATGGAACCCAATGTCACCAGATCCCCTCTTACGGTTCCTCAAAAAGTGTCTTCATGTTTCCCTTTTTTGATGGCAAGTCAAGCTCCTTCCTCCTACTTAAAGGTATGAGCTTCCATTTGTCAAAATTTGAACATCGCATCAGGGAACCCACCCCTCCCACCTGAGTAGAGGAGGAAAGCCATTGCAGTGAGCCATCGGTCCCTGGCCCAAGAAAGTAACAAGATCGGGGTGGGTGGCGCTGCAAAGCTCGCAACCTAAGCCGGAATCTTTCCAAGCTGACCCAAATCCTCGTATGGTGCATTGCCTCAAAGTTAACACGACTGCTTGGGGTCAGCCAGCGCCGGAAAGAGGTCCCCCTGTGGCTGTTCCTCGCCGCTGAATAAGAATAATCTTTATCTTCTTCTAATGTTTTTTACAGTCAAAGTATTCCTTCATCATCTCTCTGCCACTTCTACCTCAAAGAGGCAAAAAAAAGTCCGTGTTCGGTTTGTCCTCCATAGCCTGCTGTACAAACATGGCGGCTTCCATGAAAGAGAACCCTCTTCATCTGTAGATATAAAGAGCATTTTCCAATATAATATAAAAAAGCAGTTATTTTTAGCTGCTTATACACTAATAAAAACTTTGTAATGTATATCATATTCCATTTATTCAAAGAGATACCCCTTAACTTTCCAAACTGTACCTTTAAGGAGCATGATTTTGAGATCTGTCAGGTCATCACAATGTAATGATGACAATGACAATAATGTTTAGTCTTTATCATCACTTAAGTTTAGTCCGTTTGACCTATTCTGAGGGGCTTTGGCCCCCCTGTGAAGCACACAGCGTTCAAATAGGGGTTAGGTGTCTTGCTCAAGGAACCATAACATGTGGACTACAGACGCAGTAAAGGGATAGAACCACTGACCTTCTGATAAATGAACAACCTCCTGAGCAAGACTCTCTAGAGTAAAGTACCAAAGCTGAGCAAGAGGCAGCCAAGTGTACCAGCAGGATAAATATCACTGGACAAACTGGGTTGTGTGATGTGAAACCAACATGACTGTATTGGGTAACTGCAGCATATCCTGTTAAACAAGGACTATGAGCGTCCAGCTAACTAAACAAGGATACTTCACATTCAGTTTTACAAGAATGATTAACTCTAACCAATAATTTGTGTCAAATGAATCACATTTTGATGATTTAACAAGTTTTAATTATAAGTTACACATTCTAAATGGGCTAAGTTTATAAAGCTAAAACATGAAGCGGCCGCCAGAATTACTGGCACCATTGAAAAAAATGAGCAAAAAAATCGGGAAAAAAAATCTTTATTGTCTCTACCCATGGTCTATAATTCAAATGATTCACATAAATATAACTATTGACTCTTAAAAATAATTAAAAGGAACATCACATCCTTAACAGAACAGCCCACAGAACATCCCTCAAATGTTCTGTGGGGGTTTAGGTCAGGTGACTGGGATGGCCATGGCAAAAACCTTTACTTTGTGATCTCCGAACCATTCTTGGGTTGATTTTTAGGAGCGTTTCGGATCATTGTACTGCTGGAAGGTCCAACCACGGCCCACTTGAAGTTTCCCGGCCAAAGCTTTTAGGTATTGATTGAACATCTGTTGGTATTTGATGAGTCAATGGAAGCATTTCTTTTAAGAAGATGTTGGATAAAAACCCAGCCCCACAGCATCAGAGATCCACCACCAGTTTGGTCTGATGCCAAAAAGCTGTATTTTGGTATCATCTGACCTATGACCTTATTCTATTGAAAGTCCCAGTGGTGGGAAACTGTTGGCACTTTAGCTTGTTTGTAGATAATAATGACAGCAGAGGTGTTTTTCTTGAACAGCTGGTGTTGGTGTAGGGGACATCTGATGGTGGTTGGGGCGACTTTTTGACTCCAAAATTATACTGACCTCTGAAATTCTCTAGCTGTAACCCTTGGAGAGTCTTTTGCCAGTTGAACCATCCCCTAACAGTGTGAGGGGCCATTATCTAGATATGCAGTCTTCTAACCTACTAATTATTTACGAAACTGACATGTTGAACTGTTGAGATATTTTCCAGATTTGTTGAGTTCTACAACTTTTTTTTTTAAACATCGTTGCTTTTGATCTCCAGTCTTTCCCACAGTGAAGAACGTCACATAGAATTAGGCCTGTGTCACCTCATATTATGATCTCAGTAAAACAGGAAGTCGGGTTTTTGTGGGTAATAGAACCAATTTATGAACTATCCAACTGCATGTGTCTGTTTTTGAGTTAAAAAAAAAAAAAAAAACCTGACCTAAACCAGGACAGTGTCATTATCGAAACCTTCAGACATTTCCATTAACTCAAATCATGATCATATCAGTTGTCCATTTTGGGGCATATATCTTTTGTTGTCATCTTTGCATTAAAACACAAATACGCTGAATTTCTCAGTTAAATAGGAGGTGATTGTGATGCAGATTCTCTGTCCTAAAGCATCAGATTTTGACTGACTGATTCCATGCTGTTCTGCTGGTTTGTGTCAGCTCCATTAGCACAGTTCAGTGAAATGCACAAGGACACTCTTTCCTCTATTTAATGGTGCGGGATAAACAGACGCCTGTTTGTTATTCATTCTCATTGTTTATAAAGTTGGGGACATTAATCCCCTTTTCCTTGAAGATGGCGTGAAAAGGGATCGTGACGTGCAGCACTTTTGCCAAACCCCAGTGGAATAAGCGGGACTGCAGAGTTTTGAGAGGGATTATGTCCTGGACTCACTCATAGCCTTAGGCCACAGTTTGGAAGGGGAGACGGTTTGGATGGAAGAGATTAGAACACCACGAGTGCATTTCCAGGCAGAGACGCGGTCTGCATGGGTCAATATGCAGTACGGCTATCTTCTTTGATAAATTAATCCTGGTTTTAATACACTGTCTTTATTGTGAATGCATGAAAATGAAGATAAGAGCTGATGCTCTCCATCAGATCCCACGCCACCTCATTTTGTGAATTGAGGTGGCGTGCAATTTGCGTTCTTTGTGTTATTTAATTAATTTTTGGCAAAGTTGTGCAGATAAATTCATGAGCTGCATTATTAAACAGTTTCAGCTCGAGATACACACCACCATATGTTGATGTCTGCACTTTACAGAAAAACCACCTTGCAATCCAAAAAATTGTAAGAAAGAAGCCTCTTGGGGCTTAAAGTGAGACAAAGTGTGTTAACCCGGTTTTATGAGTTACTTGGCATTCATTCGGTCCCATAAAACGCCACAAAAAATGCAGGATCTGTAACGTTCTTGCTGCTTATCAGTTTAATCCACAATTTCACGCCGCTGAGGCAAGGGCGACCTGCGCAGCTTGTCGCTTTTGTGGACAGTTTGTCGCCGTTTAGCCCTATCTCTGCAGCTCGGCAGTGGGAGGGGAAACCTGGGACGGCAGCTCCATCTCTAGGTCGGGGTGGGGAGGGAGGACAGAGAAGAAAAAGAGCAAGTTAAATGGAAGTGACAATATGCAAACATTCCTGTCGGCAGCTGCGCTGCATTCATCATCTGCATGGTCACTGGGCCCCCTGTGACCCCCCCATGCCTGGCACACGCACCTGCTGCTCCCAGCCGTGCTTTCACAGACATCTAGATAATCTATGGGCGGGTCCGGGCCAGGGCTCCCCTCAATGTGCTCTTGAGAAAACCCTTTAAGCGTGAAAAAGCCCCCATTCTCTGTCTTTTGTCCGACACAGTTTTAAGGGACAACATTGGGCATTATGAGGTTTGGGGGATTTTTCATGGGACTCTATAGAAGGGTATAATCCTTTCAGGCACGGGAGGAATAAAAAAGTTTTAACCTGCTGTTTTCATATTTATTAGCTGGTTATAGCAGACGAGGCAGCTGAACCGTCAGCTCACACCACTCCTCCTCTTCACCAACACACCCACTCACCCACACACACACACTCACACACACTCCCAAACACCCACACACAAGCATCAAGTCCTTGAATCAAACACTTGCAGGGTGATGCATCTTGAGAGGCCCCGCTAAAATGGACCTGATTGCTTTAACTAAAGAAGTCAAGTGGGTGACTAACACTGAGGTCACAGCGGCCTTAAATGCTGTGTGGGTTTCTGTTCTGTCAACAGGTTGTTTCATTACTTTATTGGATGTTTAACTCAATAGCGTGTAACATTGTAAAAGAAGATTTGGCCTCTTCGCTGTCATCTTCAGTTTAAATTACATTTAGCTTGAACATGGTTTTCTATTTTGCCTTCAAATTAAGTTAAATTAAACCAATTTAGGGCAGTCAAGGAAAATTAGATTTTCTCCTCAGTTGTTGTATAGATACTACATTTCTTAACGAGAATGACACAATGACTTTGACCAATTAGCGAAATAATGCAAGACAAACTTATTTTAGAAGATTATTTTTCCGTATTTGCAATTAATAAGGCCCAATTCCCCTTTCCCTACAAATAATACTTTTTAGTTTAATCAAAATTCCATTTTAGATTTATTTTCTTTCTAACAACAATTTCTGAAAAATGCATTCTCACTGGGGGGCCACAGCTCCTCAGGATCGCTCAAATGGATTAACCTTAAATGATAATAAAGACTAAGCATTATTGTCATTGTGATGACCTGAGAGATTTCAAAATCATTTACTTAACTGTATTTACTTTGTTCTATATAAACTAATCTTGGACAACCTTAATGTACTGTTCTGACTCTGTGATTCATTTCCAACTGTTAAGTTGTGTTAAATCAATCAACTTTAGTTGGTTGAACAAGTTCTGATTTTAAGTTGGAACTACTAAACTGGGCTAAAACGCTAACATAACGATATTGATTGAATTGGATTTTTGAGTCTGTCTGTCTGTCTGTCTCTCTGTCTCTCTGTCTCTCTGTCTGTCTATCTCTCTGTCTCTCTGTCTGTCTGTCTATCTCTCTCTCTCTCTCTCACTCTCTCTCTCTCTATATATCTCTCTCTCTCTCTCTATCTGTCTGTCTGTCTGTCTATCTGTCTGTCTGTCTGTCTATCTGTCTGTCTGTCTTGCTCTCTCTCTCTCTCTCTCTCTCTATCTATCTATCTATCTATCTGTCTTTCTATCCATGCATGTGTTTTGTGTTGGTTCTCCTCTGACGACAGGTCTTTCTATCCAGTTCATCATACCCAGGCCTCAGGCCGTAGCCTCCCCTCCACCCTCCCTCACTCTTCCCACTCCCTTCATCCCTCCCTAGTCCTCTGCCTCCCTCTGTCCTCCCCTCCACCACCACCCCCTTTCTGTCAAAGCTGATTGTTTCCACGCCAGCAGAGTGCTGCGGGCGGACACACTGTCACACTACATCAGGCAGAGGGTAGACGGCGAGAGAGAGGATGATAGGCCGTATATATGTTTCTGTGTTTGAAAAGCAGCTAAAGCCGAGGCTCCAGCAGGGATTCCCAAACTTTTTCATGTCAGAGACGTCCAAATAGAAGAGTACGACCTCAGCTTTTGTCCTGAGAAATATGACTGTGAGAGGACTTTGAGTGCAGATGGATATAGCTGTCTGAGGTCGCTGCAGACAGACAGGAAGACTTAAAGCTGTGCACAGAATGGATAGAATATGCGCAAGGACTGCTTTATATTACACCAGACCGTATGCACACAATGTTACCATAAAACACTCCCTAACGTATCTCTAGTTGCACAAATATGGTGAATCTGACATTTAGAATACAAGGATGAACACACTTTTAATATGCCCAATAAAGTAAGAGGAACACGCGATTTAAAAAGCAATAATATAAAAAGTTTAGGTAAAAGCCAAACAAAAATAACACTAAACAACCAAACACAAAAGATTTTAGAAGATCAAACAATTACTTAACATAGAGAACAGCAAGTTATCACCTATGAGATATAACCTATACAACACAGTATACAATCAAAGTAGCCAATGATGTAGTAATCAATATTATACAGTAAAAAATTACAGTAGAAAAGAACAGTAACGATAATATACTGTAGAATTTATAGTAGCCAATGATATACTGTGTAGAATCACAGTAACAAAAATATAAAAATATACTGTAGAAAATTGGCATAGACGGCAGTATATATAATAATAAACTGAAGATAATCAACGCAAATTATAATAAGTAGTTGAGAATTACAGTAACCAATAATATGCTGTAGACAAATGACACTAAACAACAATACATAGTTGAAAATGTTTTACCACTAATGTATTTTAGAAAATCACAGAAGTCAAAAATAAAGTTTATAAAATCATAGTAAAGGATAATACACAGTTGAAAATTACAGGGATAAATCCTATATTGTAGTCAATCACATTCTCAAATAATACAGTTTAGAAAATCCTAGTACCATAAATATACTGCAGGAAATCACAGTAAGCAATAATGTGCTTTAGAAAAATCACAGAAGCTAATAATAAACTGAAGATAATCACAGTAAACAACAATACACAGTTGAAAATTTACCAACGATATTTTGTAGAAAAACACGGTTGTATATAATACCTTTAAGAAATACCATATTAAACAAAAATATACTGCATAAAATTACGGTAACAAATAATATAATGTAGAAAATCCCAATAGCCAAAATATATGCAGCAAACAAGGATGTACTGCAAAGAAATCACTGCAACAATTACATACTGCAAGACAAGACATCAAACAATAATATACTGTAGAAAATCACAGAAAACAATAACACCCTGCTGTAATCCAGTAAGGTACACGTCAATGACTGCTAGTTAATTGTTTTGACTTTCACAGTATGTTTTTACAGTCTACCCATGTGTGAAGTTAACCCAATACTTGGCTGTGGGATCAATTGTGACCCAATCATTTTTAACTGTGTGCAGCCAGCTGGATCTCAAACCCGCAGTGAGATTATTATAGATCTGATGTTTTCAGATTCACCAAATATGTCTGAAGTTTGAGTTAATAAAAATATTAGTGTTTGACACAGTCTAAACTTCAAAAGCTTCAACAAATAGCTGGAAGAATCTAAGACAGAAATTAAGAAGATTTTTTACTATAAGGGGAACTAGAAGATGAAGAAACATGCTCTTTCTTTCTTCCTTTCTTTCTTTCTTCCTTTCTTTCTTCCTTTCTTTCTTTCTTTCTTTCTTTCTTTCTTTCTTTCTTTCTTTCTTTCTTTCTTTCTTTCTTTCTTTCTTTCTTTCTTTCTTTCTAGCTTCCTTTATTTTATTTTATTTTTGAGTGACATGATACTGGAGAAAGACTCTGAATATCCTGTGAAAACTTGTTCAACATGTAATTGTAAAGAAGCCCACTGTGATTCAATTGATTTGACATTTTATTGTTTCTTTTATTTTTTATGTCAATTGAGATTAAGGAAGTATCAGAATTATCTGAGGAAAGACAGGAAAGGATTTAAGGCAACTCAGTCTATAAATGGTGAAAAGTGTATTTAAAATCTGTAAAATGATTAAGATAACATAAAGTACTTCTGGCAGTGGTAGAATAGAAGGTAGGTTGATCAAAAGGTTTTACAATATTAAAGGAAAGATTAAAGGATCATGTGAAAATGTTTTTCCAATTGTATGATTTTTTTTCAGTTTCCCTATCATCATAATCAACCCATGACCCTCCACTTCTTCGTGGCCATGATCTAAGGGTGGCTGTTACATCATTCAACATGCCGTGAAAAACAATCATCGCAGTGGGAACCCACCGATGGATCCCAGGTGGTCCACACACCACTGCCGAGAAGGCCAGCCATATCCACACTGCTGCCCCCTAGTGCCCAAACACAGCAACAGCGGCAGGTGGAGGCGTGATGGAAGGCGTCTGTGATGGAGTGTCGCCTCCTAGCGGACACTAAGCGCTACTGCTATCCAAATAAGGAAGCCTCCCACCAAATCAGAAATGTATTTTCACGGGTGCTTGTGTTTAAGAGTGGATAATTCTAATCAGTCAGATGTAATTAGTAACCTTTTTGTAACATAGGAATCTGAATCAAAATCAAAAGACAACCTGAGGTCAAACACGACGATGAAATGAATTTAAGTAAAAATCTCTTCGAAGAACTTTTCTTTAATAACCCTTTAACAGTCATGATTGATCGGTTAACTTACATTTCTATTTTCCAACGGCTGTGCAATATGCAACATTGATCACATCAGAATGCATCTAGGGCCATAAAATATGTTTTTGCCGTTACTTGTAAAAAAAAAAAAAAGCATTAAAAAAGAACAAGTGGCTTAAAGTTTCATATTTCTGTTGTTTGTCCCTAACTACAATATAAAGAAATATGGTTGTTGTTCTTTTCACATTTTTATTATTGCTCTTCCATATTTCCCAATTTTGTCTGAATTTGTGTCATTTATGGACATATGCTGGTAAATATTTCTGTGAATTTTGTGGATTAGTGCTTCGGGATGATGTAAAGACAACATCAAAAATACCTCCAAATCACAAGAGTGCCATAGATACTTAATATTTGAACACTAAATAAATATGTACTTATGTGCCTCCTGGATAAAACAAATGTTGCAGGTGAGATAACTGCACATTTTAAAAAACACCTCATACCTGTTGTTTAGCCTCTCACTTTTTAACTACTCACTAAATTAGCAGCGTTTCAGACAGACACGCAGTCATGTGTGCTCAATGTCTTCTGTCTGTGCGCCTGGAGCAGGTGACGCAGAGGAATCTGAGGATCATACACAGTTTCATGTGCATTCAGGGTAAATGTTAGTGAGCTGTCTGCCTTTTGCAACCTCCTATAACTAGCTGTTATGATTTATTATTAGTTATAAGCCATCAATGTGAAGAACAAATGTTTATTTGTCTGGATATGAAACATTTCTTGGATGTGTTTATCCCCCTCCTGGTTATTTTATTAATTTATCTTCTCAGATCTTGTTGTTTTGCTCATGGGACATCTGGCTCCGAAAAAGTGTCTTTATTTAACTTTTAAGACGACCGGTTTGACGTAAAAACAAACCACTTTGATTTGGCACAGATGGCCCTCTATTGCATATTAGAAAATGAAAACATGCTACCCTGTAATAAACTTCTTTCTCTTCCTTTTTTTAAAATGTTTTAACCACAGATCTGATAGGACTTTTACTGTTTTTTTAATCATTATTTTTACTCTTAAGGATTTTTCATGCAATGCTCACTTAAAAATCTGATTGGTTTTTTACAAATAAATAAACCATGAGCAGGATTAAATTGATTACTACCAAATAATGGTAAACTCTTTACTAACAGTGTCTTATCAGGTTGTGCACCGGCTTTTTTAATTCTGGTCCACTGGAAGGGCCCCCAAAAGCTCATGTTCATACTGAAAAACACACCTTGAACATTGTTTTTAATCTAAATACGTTTCTTTTTCCTGAGGCAAAGCTGACAGTCTCCCTGTGCTTATGGGCGCTCATGTTTCTTGCTTTGTTCAGATGCACTTATAGCCTCTTATAACTAGCCTGAAATCACGTCTCGCTGGTTAACAAATCACCATCAAAGGCATGCTTGTTCCTCCTTGGTGTCCTGTTTTGGAGGTAGGTTGCTTACAAAGTCCCTATTCTGGTGTAAACACTTTATCCTGACGCATTCACGCCTCTCCAACATCCACCTTCAGCCACAGAACAAGGGATCAATATGCAAATGGACTCAGACTTTCAGAGCGGTGCCTGCGTCCAGGAGAGGCGATAAGCTTGGAAAAATAAACGCGAGTTAGTTAGGAGGTAAAGCCGGGGATTATCCCAAACTTGCCCCGGGGTTTAGCTCTCCTGCGCGCAGCCGGACCGGCGTCTGTTCACCGAGGCCGGATAGGACCTGCAGGGCCCCGGGGCGCATACAGACAGCCCCCCCGGGGGCCCCCGGACTCGTGAGATTACAGGGTGGCAACGAAGCTGGTATCTCTGTGAACACACACACACACGCACACAAACACACGCGCGCGCGCGCATGCGCTCTGGGAGAGGTGAGTTGATCTTGGAGCGCCCGCGGCAGCATCCGTGCCCATGAAGGTTGGTGCCGCAGCCTCACACGGATATCACACTCCCTGCAGAACAGCCCTTGTGATGAGCAGATACAAACCAACTTTGTTCAGCAGACAAAGATGCGATTGTTCAATGAAAGGTCATTTGCCCAAAAGGCTCCAGCAATTACAGTTATATAAGATTAAAATCAGCCCTTTTTTTAGTCGCATCTGTTCTGAGGGGGCTTTGATTTAAAAAAAATAAAAAATAAAAATCAACAAGCTGATCTGAAACGAAATAGATTGTCTGAGCACTGAACGCTGTTTTGTAACCCGGATTTCCCCTCTGATTAATCGATTACATTTTGATTATGTTGACTCAAGCGAACAAACAGCGATGCTAAAAATTCTCAGATGTAGGGTCATTTTATTCATTGTTTAAATTTCATCTTATATACAGCATGTTCTCGGGGTATAAACTATCTCTGATGATGTCAAATCTACATCATATTTTCGAATACAGCAAGTACTTGCTACACATTTATCAAGACAAAAGAAGAACATGCACACACACGTAGAATATGGTTGACTTTCATCGTTCAACAAAGTGCTAATTATCTTGTTTTGACCAGAATGAGTTGGAGATGGTAAATTTTGATGCACGCTTTGAGTTCATTCTTCATTTAATACATCTATTGATGCTCTGTGTTGGACACCATCAAAGGAAATCTATAAAAACACGTGAGTTATAGCCATTACAATCAGAAACAAAAGAATGAGGCTCATGACTGTCAAATGTGACGATGGATATTTTCTTCAGGATAACTTGCTCCCCTTACGACTGGCTAACAGCAGTGGCTGGTGCGGCAGTGGATGCGACTGCGGCGGCAGCGCCCATGCGCAGCAGCTCCTTCCTCTGCGTGAGGATGATGTCGAAGCTGGACTGCAGGCGGTTCTGCTGCTCCTGGATCTTGCTTTGCAGGGTGCGGACCCAACGGATCAGTGCCAAGCGGCGATACATAGTCAGCTGCGCCTGATGCTTCTCCATCTCCTGGGTCTTGAAGTGCTCACGGTCTCGCAGCGTCCACATTGTATCCATGAACTCTGGCAGCTCGCCATCAGAATCTGAGGACCGATCACCTTTGTTTTGCTCTTCTGCCCCTTCCTCCAGAAGGTTTCCCAAAGTGCTCACAGTCAGAGACTTGCGGGTGTAGATCCTGCGTCTTGCAGCTGGTTCATTGGTTGTCGGGTCATTGGATTTTGGTTCCCCAACTCCAATGCGGTCCCAGCCTCCCATGAGCATTCCTTCACCTCCACTGTCTATATTGAGGGAGGACATGCTGCCTCCAGACCGATAGCTGAAATCAGACTCTGAGTCGCTGTCACCCCATTCATCATTATCCAAGGATTCCTCTTCATCCTCTTCCTCCCGTCCTTTCAACCCGAAGCTGCTTCTCATCCTCTGCTGCTCCCTTTTCAGTCTTTGCTTCTGCTCATTCTGGCTCATTATCACCTTTCTCCCTTCTACCGCCATCCTCCCTTCCTCCGCTCCATCGGGGGGCACTCGGCCATAACCATCATCCCCGGTCTCAATTTCAGGCAGGGGTTCCAGAGGGCTCCAGCAGGGCAGGCGGGAGCGGGGTGACAGTAGCCCTGGGTTGTGGTGATACCCAGAAGGGGACGAGGAGTTTGGAGGGTCACGTCCCATTGGGCCGAAGTTGCGGGGACGCAACTGGTTTCGATTTTCATCCCCTCCTCCGTAGCCCGTGAGTCCTTCGTCCCCTTTGCCTGGCAAGAAGTTGAAGTTGCCATCTTTGTCACACTTCCTGTTTCGCAGCGAGGAGGAAGAGCCTCCTTGCCCTCTGTAGGCCGAGTTCACGTCCTGGTCCTGATGGTGAAGCATCACTGACCTTGACTGGGACTCACTGAAACAACAAGGAACGGAACAAATGGACACCATGAGTCATTTGGTGAGGGATGTTTCTTTCAGACAAAAGTTTCTGAAGTAACAGAATTGAAACCTGTTCAAGATAAATAGATAAATAGAAACGTTATTAATCCCCAAGGAGGAAATTAAGCATAGTCATACATAGTATAAGACAAGAATATGAAAGATAACTCTCTGCATTTGAGCCATCCATGAGGAGCAGTGGGCAGCCCATGTAAAGCCCTTTTCTACCACTACCACTTGAAGACAAGTTGACATGACCATAAGTCAAACGATAGGGCTAAACCAAAAATGTGTCTGCTAGGACTAAAGTGTTAGATTCCGACCAAATAGTTTTCAAGCTTCTTCCCTATACTTTAATTTCCTGTATGTGCAAACAAATGAATACCAAACCTTGTTCAGTTCCAATGAGGGATTTTCTTGCCTCCAAAGCAGGCAACAGTTTCAACTTAAATAGAATAAAGCTTATTCAAGATACATAATCCATTAAGGCCCGCATCTGGTTGCTGAGCCAATATATGTCTGCTCTGGTAACTGGAGGACATCTCACCTATTTCATTTGAATGTTATAGCTAGTTCAGCCCTGTCTAAAAACCTTTCTTCCATGTTGTACTTTTCTCTGTTAGCTTTTGTTTCCTGTCACCTGAAGCCAGAGAAGTTCTTGAAGCATTGACAATAGTGGTTTAAACTTGTCAAACAAAAACTAAACACATTGTCCTCTCCACCTCTGCTGTTTATCTGTTGTTTCCTGACAGACCACATTGCTGTTGTTGGTTGACCCTCCAGTCTTGTGTTCCCAGAGGCTTGAGCCAAACTTTCAACTCTATCATCTGCCCTGTCGATAAATCAGGAGTGATAGCATTTTCAGTGAGTAAATACAGCGGTTGCACAGAGAATACATAAATCAGGCAATATAAAAACTATAGAACATTTTGTAGAAAGTTCAGCAGAAACGCTGAATATCTGTAAATGATGGGCTAAAGGAAAACAAGAGCAGTACCTCGTGTAGCAACAATAAAACTGATGGGATTTTAAATCTAGTTAGTCACTCTAAATCAGCCATACTGTCTGAAACATTCCATTTACGTGACTTGACTACATCAGACAGTCCCATGAGACAAAGAAGAATACATTTGAAAAAGAGGAGAAAACTTATCATTACTTTGTACAAACCTTCTTAATTGTTTGCTTCATCATACAGTGATGTTAAACAATAAAAAAATCAAGTTATGAAATGTGTAATTTACTGAACACAGTTCTGTTGCAAGTTCCTAATACAATTATATGGGTCTAAAAACCTTTACACTTATTCAAACGCAATGAAACTCCCTTGATTTAATTGTCAAAGATGCAACTATCTAGTTGCTTCAATTTTAAACAGATAATTTAATGCAAACAACATCCATGTTTCATTTCTCTCTCTCTCTCTCTCTCTCTCTCTCTCTCTCTCTCTCTCTCTCTCTCTCTCTCTCTCTCTCTCTCTCTCTCTCTCTCTCCCTCTATCCTCCTCTCTCTCTATCCCTCTCTCACACACACACGCACACACACCAAACTCCTTGTTTATAACATCTTGAACTACAGGCTGGTCGGCACACTCCATTTCTATTAGCATCAAATATTTACATGTCTCCTCAGAATGGAAATTTCTCTAATCCTGACTTCAGGCTGCTGTCAATCAATTCCCCTCTCCTCTCCTAGGCACGCGCGTCCATGTGGTGCTGAAGGACAGCGAATGTAGCTTTATCGGGCGCGCGCCTGGCGGCACAGGCTGATGACTGACACCCACGAAGAGGAAAACATCGACGAATTTATCCTTCCAGGTGTGTTTTTTTTAATAGGAAAGAAATAATCCACATTGCCTTGTGAAAGATATTTCACCCAGACAAAAACATCAACAAGAGATTTCAAAAAAATGCAATGGAAAATACCAAAGTAGCGCTGCAGCAGGGTGGACGCTTCTAAGGAGATGCGCGTCTCTGCACGGACAACGGCACAAAACGCAAAACAGGCGACCTAGCGAATGCATATCATGGAGTAGACACGGCTAAAATAACACAAATAAGGCAGCTGTAAACCCCAATTAATAAATAACCGTCCCTACAGGTTCCACATTTCCCCTTAACACCATAGATCTGAATAAAATGCAGCAAAAACCGGATATCATGTGCGTTATATAACGCTCACCCCATATCACCGCTGTCTCCTCTCTATCCCTCGCAGTATAAATGCGCACACACCCTTCCTAACATCTCCTATTTGCCGCTGGAATGCTGGAATATGAGTGACAGGAGTGAATTTGCATAAGGTTCTGGTTGATTCTTACCTTTTTGCTGGTTTGCTGTTTGGTGGAGAAGCCGGAGACTGCGCCCTCCTAATTCCCCCCCCTCCTCCTTCTCCTCCAACCCTCCTGTGAGATGTTTGTTTTCCTCTTCCTCTTCCTCTCCCCCTCCCATCCTTTCACTGCTACTGTGTTTCAGGGAGAGAAAAAAATCACTGGATGACGAACAACACTTCCTTACCCGGGCCACAGACTGAAGGAAAAGGGGGGGTTAGGTAATAAACAAGAACAATGATCAGATACTGTGGTGGGTTTACTGGAAATTTAACAACGGATCCAGCCCAGACAACAAGGCACATTAGAAAAAAAAAGCTCATATTGTACTCACAGGGGGGAGATTCTTTTTAATTCTTTTTTAAACACTGTTTATTGGACATAATGTCCTAAATGCTGCTCCGATTTAGTCCAAATTTTGGGCGTATATGATTCAACTCGAGGACATTTTTTGTATACGTCATGTTTTACTATAATAGCTCTTATTTTACCCACTAGTGGGTTTTTTCTTTTTTTAAATGAAAAACCCTATCCAAACTAGTTGATATGAATGAATACAAGGAGATCTATTATTAATATTCTTTTTTTCTAAGAAATCTTATTTATCTTTATTATAGAGTCATTATCTTACAGCATATTGCTGACTTCATAGAAATAGTTCAGTCAATTTGCACTGTCAAAGATTATTGATGAGTCCCATTTAATTTGAAGAGTACATCCAGGGGGATTCCTTGTACAACGCAGGGGATTAGGGGATTTCGGAGATACATCCTGGTTGTCAGGGATGAACGTGAAGGCCTAATTAATCAAATTATTATAAGTAGGCAGATGCCTATATTATTATCATTGCTGGTGTTTTCTCTATAGATGCTATTATTTGCAAACTTTCTTACCACGGTTCGCTCTGAAGTTTCTGCCTCGGAAAAAGGAGATTTTCCTCGCCACTGTCACCAAGATCTTGTCTCTGTAAAACAAAGATACCTGCTGGAAAAATAAAATGATATCACTTTATTTTTTTGTGATTTGGCTTTTTATAAATATGACTTCCCTCAGTTATATTTACAGTGGATACGGTCATTTATGGGGGAATACTTCATACTAACCAATTTAGCATTTGTATGTAAAGCACAATTACAAAAAAATAAATGTTATATTATTAATGTAGATCATACACTACAATGCAGTTGTACACAGCTATAAGAACATTTTTTATTTTATTGTACTTGACTGGACTCAGCAGTCAATCTCCACCTCAAGGACAAGGGACCCTCTTTTGAGATGACAACGTTGACATTTTGGACAGCAAGGATAAACGGTTTGAGAGAGGATTGAAGGAAGCCATCTACGCTAAAATGGAGCGGCCCTCTCTTAATGTGACCGGTTTACTTCTGCCTTGTGTTTAATTATTCTTGGGACCGGAGATCTCTTTGGAGATGCTCTCCGTTTATTCTGTCAACATAAAAAGACATGTGCCACATTTCACATGCATTCAATCCCTCCAGCTCCTCACTGAATTCAATTGAAAAAAAAGAATGAACCACATTAACATCTTAACATAAAAAGATGTTAATCCTAACATAACAATTTAATAACTTAAAATGTACCACTAGAAAAATACACATACGACCAAAAGAAATAAACGGATGCAAATCGATAATAACTCAAAATAAAACAAGGAAGTACTAACCTCTCCCGTGAGGGAATCAAAAGGGGCGAATTAGGGGATGAAATATAGGGGATAGCCACAAAGATGAAATAAGGAGGGGACTCAGACATGTCTTACAAAAAAACAAAGAAGAAGCTGGAGGACCTAACAGTCAGGTTAAACAAAAATAAAGGTAAATCTAACACATTTTTGTGTAATTATAACTATACTGGTTACATTAACTGGTCTACGCTGCCACCTATAATCCATATGAGGTGTAGTTTTAATGTCTCTCCCTAGACGGTTTCGCCATCATTCACACCTGGAATCACGTTATGCTAATGACACAGACGATCCCCCCCACAGATAATCAAGACCACAGTGTTCCTCAGGGCTCCTGACAACCCAAATTAGTCATGCGTGGTCAAACACCTGCTGGAGGTGAAATACCTGACTCCCCATTAGTCATTTAGTCCTCAGGAAGCCTATTGGATGAGAGGTCCAGTTGCTTTGGATTCAACTCACAAGGATTTCCATGACCTGGATGAGTATGAATCTAAACAGACTTAAATTGTGTTTTATTTATCTTGTGTATCAAGTCTGTGTATTCACTTTTCAACACACCTTTTAATCCAAAGAAACCACAGTGACAGGTGTCACAACATTTTAAAAGCTATGAAAAGTTTATTTTACAGCTTTTCTCTTGATTTTTAACTCATGGAGTGCAGTTTCTTAGGGTTATTTTGGTTTCTAAAGCTAAATTGTTAAAATCTATCTAACAATTTTAATGCTTTAATAACATGTACTGTATTGTATTTAACCTGTTCTTACAAAAGAATGACTATGACTGGAATATATTATGATCAATACAAAAAAAGTAGGGAAACATTAGAATGCTAAATAAATATAAAGAAAATTCATGAATTAATAATAAATATTTGTTTATTACAATATCATATATACTGCAGGTTTCTCTAAAGTTAAATCTAAACAACAAAATTACAAAATATATATATTGTGGAATTGCAAATAAAATAAAAAGTGTGTTCTAGTACAGAAAAAAACACAAAGCTAACCACCTCTAGTCTGTTTTATATCCCCTTCCTTTAAGTAGAAATGGGGCCTGGGTTTTTGTAGATTAAAGATATCATACAAATATGTTTAATCAATATTTGTATGACAGTTTGTTTTCCTCAAAGAAGTTACATCACCCAAATTAAATCACAGGTACCACTTTACAAAAAGATGCACTGATAAATGGTAATAACTACGTTATAACTAGTTTATAATATAAGTTGTGACTATTGTTTTAATCTTTAATAAGTAGCTATTAATAATTAGATTACTGGGTTTCTTAGAAAGTAATGAGCCTATTGACTGTTGAAACATGTTTTACAAGTTTCTTATAATAGTTTATTATGATTGATATCATGTTTACAACTTAATACCCTAATTATGATTTATTTATGAATTCTTTACAAGAGTAGCTTTAACTTAAAGAGGTACAAAAAAAATTATAAACAAATTCCATCTATTCCTTCTCTATTCTCTCTGTGAAAATATAGATTCAGTGAATATGCAAATATTCTTCAAGGTGTCTCTCCGTGCTTTCTTTCTGCCCTGGAGCTTTCAAACTCATAATATTTGTGTTGCTTGTCCATGGCTGTCTTACAGACTAGTTGTGATATCATGCTCATGCATGTATTAAACTGAGATTTAATTGCTCATTCGTCTGGTAAGAATGAAAAACAACCTCCGACGTGTCAAAGTCTGCATGTTGCTCATTCTCCAATCAAACACCATTTGAAGAAATACAGAGCACATTTTTAAGTCCACAAGGTTTATGTTTCTCTTGCAAATGCACAAAATAAGGCACTTCATGAATACAAATGTCTTCTCTAAAGGGAATTTTGAAGTGATAAAATAGACAAAACAACAAAAACAACAGCCAAAGACAATGATTTGATTGTGAGTCCCCCCAGGATCATGGAAGAGATATTAAATCTGCAGTTTCTAAGTAAATCTGAGTGTGTCTCTCCACTTTCCTCTTACTGATTTGGACAAGCAAGGTCACACTCTCAAGGTTGTTGCACAGCATTCTGGGAAATGGAGAAAGTCAATTGTAGAATAGTTAATTCCAACACTTTTTAATATGCACTGAGCATCAAGTTGATTGTCTGAGGATACATCTTAGCTTATCTGATCACTAGAAATATGCAATTACAGGTGTGCTTTGGGTATCAAAATTGTTACCCACAATGCAATGGTGAAGGGGAATGCCATATCTCCAGTCCTTGCAAGAGGAGGATTACAGTTTGTGGGATTTTTCTTCAAACTCGTGAATGGCTGCTTTTGTGACTAACAGTCTCATGCATAAGAGCATGGCGGTTGTGTAGGTTTTCTAGAGGTGTGCGTTGTGTGTGTGTGTGTGTGTGTGGCCACAGAGAGGCTATATCAGACAGACTTAACAAGTGTTCACAGTCTCTCTCTCTACCCTGCTCTCAGTGCTCTTATCCCCCTGACATGTCAACGCTGGCGGCACAAAAAACCTTGCATCCTTTTTTTTCACACGCGCAATGCCATACACACACACACACACACACACACACACACACACCCCTTTTTCTCCTTCAACAACATCCCCATTCAAGTGCATCGGCTCCAGGCGTCCTTCCTCCCTCCTCTCCCTACCCATCGTTCACTAGTAGCCTAAGTACATAAAAAATACATCAAACACAGCCATCTGCCCAAGGCATCGTCACACGCAAAATCATCTCTCCTTCCATCTCTCCCTCTCTAAAAAAAAAGAAAGAGAAACCCAAGTTACAAAAGCCAACTACAGAGGGGGACACTGACAGAAGGAGTGCTTGAACTCAGAGGACTGGGGGTCGTGTGGGAGGCCTCCTGGGGGGGCGATAGATTATACTAATGTTAACACTTTCACACAAATACACAGGCATGGACTGAGTTAAAATAGGCGCAGAGCATACCTTGTCCATAATAAGACCTTATTAGGATTGTACACACCCTGCAGCACCATGACCCACTTCCCTCAGTTCAGCTCCACATCTGCTTCAGCACCAGTCTCGGCTGTGACAGTGGCCCAGGGCAGTCATGCAGCACCCAAGGGTCACACTGTCAGATCTGTGGCGTTGATATGCACAGAGTCTGTAAAGCGAAGCCTGTTGGACCTCCAGCACCCAGCCAGCACTCTTCTAAATCAGCCAAACCTGCTAAGACGTGCTTAATTGAACCGCTAATCCAACACTGGTTCGCTTTAGCACATAAATTCATCACTTTTATTTTTGGCGCCGATGTGAGTCGACACATATACAGTGAACACGTCACGACCCAAGAGCACATGCACTCCCTTTGGGTGCTACAGCTCATGCCTCTCTTCAATTATTCCACCCTCTGCCCTCTCTCCTCCTCATAATCTGAATAAAGTCCGATCCGTGTCCTCTAGATATTTAGAAACCAGCCCTCTATGCCAAAACGTGTAACCTTCCTCCTCTTTCGACCCGTGGAGTCCAGATAAGGGAGGGGGGGTGTTGACCTCATAATTCCCTATCAGGGTTAAACAAAGTTGTGAGATTCAGTTTGAAAATAGGGTGTGGTGTTGATGTGCGGATAAAAAGAAATTGAAGCAGCATTTGGTTTAATTACTCTCCCACTTGCAAAGACATTACTCGTTTTAAAATCTATAAAAAAATTCATTTCTTGACCATACAAACGGATCAGATAGATTTGGAGTCTCTCTCAGTTAATTACATGGTAATGGCCCAAAGATAATGACTGACGCCAAAAATCATATTATTCTTTAGCCCAAAGCCTCTCGGCTCATACATTTCACAGAAATGCAGTGATGTTTCGAGACAAAGGTAATATAAGCACCACAGACCCGGCCTGCATGCCTGCAGGTAGAGCCGCTCCCTGTTGGCAAAAGAAGCCCACCACAGGGTTCGTCTCTTACCCTCATGGCTTTGGCCCCTAATGATGTCTAATGGGGCCTCCTGTGCCCATTCCTAACCCTAGGTCCTTCTCCTAATCACCCTGGCTAATGAGATGGAGAGACATGAAAGGCCTCGTTACGAGACCCTCCATGTAATGTCGGCCTATTATTAGCCACTTAGCAAATCATTAGTCTCTAAACTGCAATTATGCTTCACAACACAGAGAGATAGAGATGGAAGGAGTCTGTGATGTACCACAAAGGACAGGTGAGGAAGGGGATTCAGTGGAAATGTATCCTGCCCCGTCAAAACCTTTATTTTTCACCAGGCAAAGAATGAAATCTTCAAAAAAAAAACAACTCACTTTTCTCAACTAACATATACCAATTGACAAGAGCCCTATGTTTTGTTAATACAGGCCCTTAAAGCCATGGCCCTGTTCTGCTAATTGATTATTTTAAGTTAAGTCTTGAATGAATTACACAAAAATAAACATAAAATAGCTCCACAACTATCAGGTATACTTAAATAACATCGGTGACTATGGACAAGTAAGTTATTTATTTTCATTATTGGTATCATTCTACCTGTTACTATGTATGAGTAATCTGCGATTCATCACGAGAAAAAAACAAAACAATGTATCCTATTTTTTTAAGGAAAAAAAGGCTATAATATCAGTTTATAATAACACCATGGAACAAAACAATCAATTTGATCAGAAACTCTTTAATAAATACTGCATCAAATTCGATAGAAATACCACGAAGATCATTTAATTCTACACAGTTGGCTGGCCAATGTACCCAAAATGTGTAACAAAAAATCCAATTTATGTCCACTAGAGGAAACTATATGCGCATATTACCACCTATGGCTGCATCATGAACCGAAGGGTTGTGTTAAAATCTATCATTGCTGCCCAGAAAAAATGAAAAAGAAAGCAAAAACTATAAGTAAAAGCCTGTTAATTGTCCCATTGGTAAGAACAGGTTATAAATCTCTTAAGTCATTTCCACAAGACAAATAAACAACAAATGCATAAAACTCAACAGTCGTCAGGGGACTCTAAGTGCATGTCTAAATCCCTGGAAACAACGAGCAGTAAACAGTGAAGACTGGGCTGTATTGTTCTACAAAAACATTATCCTACAAAAATAAATGTTTACAGAAAACCACCGAAGAAAGGGAAATACCACAATTGACAAAACACATCTTTCAAAGATTATTGTTTCTACAATGATAAATAACAAAATACTAGCACATCTCATTTTACCATGCAAACATTTCTAATTATCTAAACAGAAGTAAAGCAAAGATCAATTGCAGTCTAACATTTGCAAGTAAGCCGTCACAAATATTAACTAAACCTTTGGGTCCTACTCTCACCAGTGGGGGATAGAAACTACAAATATTTACTCAAGTACAGAACAATACTAATTTGACCTATTTGTACCTTGCTCCATTTTATCGCTTTTTTGCATTTGAATTCTTCTACTCACTATATCTCAGAAGGAAATATTCTACCTTCAACTCCACTTCATGTGTCTGACAATTGTAAACAGTTACTTTCCAGATTAACATTTTCATACCTTTTCTGGCCAATGAATGCCACGTAACTACAAATATTATTTACAATACTCACTAAAAACATCACTGTCTTTAACCCTTTAATGCCCTGCTCAACTGTTTGGTCTCTTCACATTTTGAGTTACTATTTATTGGGAAAATGTGACGTGTTTATAAATGGAACCCAGTGACAGCATTTTTGTCAGAGTAAGGGGCCAGTTATGGGTCCTGGGGACACCGTGAAGGGGGTATTAACAATGACTATTGAGAAGGTCCTGTACGATGAGTAGGGTTGTTTTTTTTGGCCACTTTAAAAAGCATGCAAGGACTTGCTGAACAGAATTATCTAACTGGATTTAACAAACAAAAAAAAAAGTCATATAAGGCTTAAAGCCTTCTAAAACCACGCTTTACTAAAAGGTTGAGTAAATCTAAATACATCCTCTAAATATGAAACATTTTTTCATGAAATAATTTCACTTTATAGTGGTGGGCAGTAACGAAGAACATTGATAAAATTACTTAAGTGCAAATTTCAGGTATTTAGACTTTACTAGATTATTTCCATTTTATGCAACTTTATTTTTCTAACAGATTACCTGCTTACCCTTATTGCCAGTGGTGGATACTAACCAAGTACATTAAAATACAGTATTGAAATTCAAATCTGAGGTACTTTAGTATATCCATTCTCTGGGACTTTATACTTAGTATACTATTCAACTTTTCAGAGGGAAATATTCTACTTTCTACAGGTGCCGTTATTGCTTTTTCTGATTGCAATCTATATGCTTCAAATCTTTGTTAGAAATTCGTCGATATGGGATGTGAAAATTTTCTAGCTTCTCAATATAAATTAACATTTTGTATTATGTACAGTACATACTATAACAGTTCTTATGAGAGGTTGTCTTTTTATGATTCTCACCTGATAGCGATGCTCTAAACTCTCTGATGATCTCGCGGATACTACATATACGTATATACTTTTGCTTCAGTAAAGTTTCAAGTGGGGGATTTTTACTTGTATTGGAGTATTCTCACCATGTTGTATTAGTATCGTTACAAGTAAATACTCTGAGTACTTTATCCACCACCGCCTCTCACAAACAACTGACGGCTCACTTCCAGTCTGACCAGACAGGCAACCTCTTAAAATACACTTTTATTTACAATGTCAAACAAATACACTTCACAACATAGAAAAAATCCCAATCATTTAAAACCAGAATAATATTTATATGATAACACATTATTAAAATAACTTCTGTCACGCAGTCCGAATGAAGTGGATTGGCAGACGAAGGCTGCTGATGGTAGAGATTTAGACAAGTGCTGTAAACTGGTGATCAGCAAACGTGTGTGAGACGAAGAAAAGCTTTCAACGACCAGTTCGGTTTGACAGTCTGTGTCAGTGTTAACAGGCGAGCACACTCGCATCTCTACTTGTGCTTTATGAAGTGATGCAGGGGGAGAGCTTCCACCAGCCAGCTCGCCACAAAACTACGATGTTTCCACTTCCTTTGTTTGAAGCCGTACTGGCATGACTCGTCAGTTCTGGCATTTCTGGTCAAAGCCTAATGCTGCTGATGTATTAGTGTCCGTCGCCTCAGTGGCCAATGAAATTAAAGATGCTCTTCTGGGGGCCTTTCGTCTGTGCAGCAGGTTTGTCATCCCTGCAGACCCTCTTTGCTGCTGGGTTAAATGCTCCCACCGGACCCCTCTTCTTCACCGTCTGATGGTCAAACAAACCCAAAGTTAAAAAATGTTGAACATGGACTAAAAAATGGAATTAACCTCATCTTCCACGCCGGAAATGATGGATTGGATTTACTTAAAAAGCAAAAAAAATATATATATAATGCAATCAACGATAAAATGACAAGATCCAGTTAAGTGTTAGTGTTGAGAGTACATGAATAAATGTGCTTTATGTTTTATTAATTCTAATGAGGTGGTTAGTGCAGAGAGGTGGAGTGGGCTTTGGCTCCATCTAGTGGCAGACTGCTAGAAGAAATCAGAATCAATATTCCATCAGACTCATGACCAAGGCTACGTTCACACTGTTGGCAAAAGAGGCCCAAATCCGACTTTTCTGCCCATGTGACCCACATTTGATTTTTTTTATGAAAGTCTGAACTGCAAAAATCCGTTTTTTCAAATCAGACCCAGGCCACTTTCATATCTGGTCGTAAATGGGATACACATCTGATGTTTTCCTAAGCAACCTCAGTCTGAACAGTCATGTCGCATTTCATCCGACTTTTACACAACTGAAGTGAGACGGACGTCACAATTCACTTCAGTCACTTCAGGGCCGTCACTTCAGGGCCGTAGACTGTTCACACTGGAGACTGATGGCGGTTGCATTCAAATCATTATATGAACAACCACCCAAAAAAAATCGGATCTCAGCAAAAAAAAAAAATCTGAATTGAGCATTAAGACCTGTAGTGTGAACCTAGCATTAGTCTCAGGAAAATATATTCTTGAAGAACATAAGTACTTTTTACTTTGAAGGCATTTCTGGCTGTTTTTGTCTAAACCTCACATCATATTGAAATAATAATTAAAGGGATAAGGAACTTCATTTCAGTTTCCATTAATATTATTAACAGGTAAACAATGTATGTCTTCCGTCTGTTATTGTCACTTCATTGAGGTTGAAATTAGTCTAGATGTCAGGGAAGTACGCAATGATGCCAAATAAGAATCACTGAGTAAACTATCAGGCCTAAATAAGTGAGGGACATTGCTCTATGTTTTGGTGGTGGGGGCTGATAAGGTATCTAGCCAACAATATAATGTAATCTACAAGGTCTAAAATCAGTTTAAATATTGTTTCTATTTTCGCATTTCGGTTTTTGCGTTTATTTTGATTATGAATAATTCTTCTTGCCCTTTCATTTACCACCATCGTCGTCCATCTTGGTTGGTTGATTGGTTTGGTTGACGTAAGCGTATTTAGTTCAGATTTTTATGTATGTAAATTTATGTAATGTAGGTAGCAAAAGTGAAAAGCTGTCAGAAACATGTCATTGTCATTTTAAATGTCACATACCACAAAACTCTTCTTAAATATAGTAATAAATAATCTAGCTTTTCAAAGTTTACAGATGTAAAAAAAAAAAAAAAAAAAACATGCATTTGAAAAGTAGTGGCGGATATAAAATTAGTTTTATTGGACTAAAAGTGGCTTTTTTTAGTCAATATTTTTATAGGTAATTTTCTACATTTCCATTTATCTGGCATTACATCCCTGACAGGTTTGGATGAAAAACTGCAGATGGGGTTGGGTAATTTCGCAAAAAAATAACCTTCTAAATTGAAGGCTGTGGAAAATGAGCCAATTCAAAAATTTTAGACCTCAGGAGTCCTCCTAATTTTGGACCTGAGTATCTATCTATTTTATTTTATTTTATGCTTCTTATATCCCTTGGTACCTGCAATATAAAAATAAATTTCAACTTCTGTACCAAGAATGAACTCCTAGACCTATTCAAAGATGACAGAGTCGTATACTGAAACACCTTTCACCCACCTTTTGCTGGGGAGCATCGGAGGACGACTTGTCCTTCTCAGGAGACAGAGTTTGAAACAAGAATCCTCTGCTGTTCCTGGGTGCCAGAGGATTTCCATCCGAGATTGAAGCTAGCTTCTGGAGGACAGACTTAGGCTGACTCAGTAGTGAACCCCTCTTCACCTGGCAGAGAGATCAGAGGGAATTAGTTATGAATGATTAAATATTAAAGGGCCGATCGCCAGCGTTCACTCACACCTCTCATACTGCGCCATGCTCGTTCCTTTTTTTCACAGAGAGATTATATTCAGATTTGGGTGCCTGTTGAGGAGCTTCAACGAGGTTGAGCAACCTCTCATTTACTACATTCAGCTGCAAGAAATGTTATAACATAAACATAGATTCCTAATGAAATCAACTCATGAGAATACTGAGCGTCAATGCCTTTTTGTTGAGATAGCTGCTGGATCTCAAATGTCAAATAAAATTAATATGATTCCAAATAAGTGGTTGAGAATATTTTATTGATACAAAATGAAAAGAGAAGTAGTAAGAGTACGGTGAACAATATTCAACCATGGACTGTCTGCCTTCGTGTCAGTGACGTACCTGTAACGACTGCAGTGGTTTGTGGAAGGGGTGGAGAGCTGATGCGGTGTTTCTCTCTGCTTGTGGTCCCACAGAGATTTCTAGTGGAACATGGGGACAGTCAAGAAGTTGGGGAAAAGCAGAGTTTATTACATTTGTAATTTTGTTTCTTGAAGCAGGTCACTGACATAAAGTAGCTTTGTTTTCAAGGGTACAGAGGTTCAAACAGATTGGGTTCCTTTACAATCCTACATAGATCCTGTTTGTAATGCTGGGATTCTAAATACACATAATTAAACACTCAGATAAAACACTTGAAAATAATTTTATCTTTATTCATTTCACTGTTTCTTTGCTCCCCTTTTCATTATTTGATCATCTATTAACCATTTACTGTCTAATTTCACCCGCATGAGGTATTCATTTTCCTTGAAAAGCACTCTATATTTTACATAAAAGAGTGCTTTATCAATATAATCTTGTATCAAAATTACAATTATTTTCTATTATAATGCTATTATTACTACTACTATTCACTATATCATTACTTTTATTTCTATTATCTTTCTACCATTACTATTATCAATTCATTGTTATTTTTCTTAGACAAATAATAAACGTATCATTCCCATTGTTTTCTGTTTAATTTTAATCATTTCTAATGTTACTACTGTTAAAATAATAATAATATTAATAACTTTATTTATATAACGCTTCTAAAAACAGCGTTTACAGAGTAATGCGACAACTGCGCACGGGCAGTCAAATAAAGTATTGCAGGTAGGAGCACAAAGAACATAGAACAGTGAACATTGACAATAAAAGACAACAGTAAAAAGCAACCACACAAATTAAAGATTTGAAAAAAGAAATGATTTTATTATTAATGTTACTATTCATCATCATCATCATCTTCTTGTTATTGCAATTATTCGTCTCTGTTTTTTAGCTCTGATTTCTAATTTTGCTATTATCATTTTGTTATTGCTATTATTTGATTGCAGATACTATTTTAATTGTTTTAGTCATGATTATAATGATTACATTTCTTTTTACTATTATCGTAACTTACATTATTCCTACTTGGATCTGGGGATGTGAAGTAGTTTCTAACAGGAGCTCATGAATACAACATGTTTTAGTCACGTGACTTTCTGCAGGAACAGAGTGGAACCACTGACAGGAAATGAACTCTGTGAATCGACTTGCCATTTGGCAGCGACATCACTGGCAGCACTCTCTGTTCTATGCCCATTTAGCAGCAACAGCTATGGCAGCACTTTCTGTTCTGTGCCCACTTTAGTTAAATTTACTGCGACACCTGACCGTGTTTTGGTGGAATGAGTCTATTTGCCTTCTTGAAAAACAACTTAGAAAAAAAAAAACCTTCCCCCACAAAGACACTGCACAATTCAGACTTGATGGCTTTTCTGTATTTTAAGAATCTGAAATCTCAGAGAGTCTGTATTTAAACACAATGGACAGAGTTGTATGAGTACATTTGGTTATAGTGTTTCAATGTTTTTAGCAACATGTTTACTGTAGGACAGTTTTTATAATTATTAATGGACAGAACAAAACCTCTGTTACTTTTTAAAGTCAGTCAGTCAGTCTTTGAACCAAACTGACCTTTCCTCTGCAGAGTCTTGGCAGTCAGTTTCTTGGCCAACTTCATAAATTGACTGTCTTCCTCTCCAATCTTCTCATCATCTGCATCCAGATCATCCCCTTTCTTGGCGTTCTGCTCAGACTGAGAGAAGAGACACGGAAAAAGGAATGAAGACACCCAAACATAGGTGGCGGTCACAAAGAACAACACTTTTCTAAGCCTGCAAATGATGTATGAAATCAACAAAGTCAATTCTACAAATGAGCTTTGACTGACTCACTAAATGACCCACCTGTTCTCTGAGCCACTTCTCCCTGTCCAGTCTCTCCTTTCTCCTCTGGACCTCAGATTGGTCCAGGTGATCATTTTCCTCGTCCTCTTCCTCGCCCTCTCCTCCTGTCCTGTCCACGTCGAAACCATCATCTGCAAGAAGAATGAGCAAAACTTTAAACTTGTTTTTAAGGATGTTAGTACAATCCTAGCAGGACCTGAGACAGAATCCAGATATAGATTGTGAATCTTGTCAGGTATAAGAATTATCCATTTTGTAATCATAGTCTCTGTTTTTGGGATTTGCGTTTTGCATCTTGTGTGTCAATCTTCATTTCCTGCTGTTGAATAAAGTTGTACTGAACTGAAGTGAATGCGGCAAACATATGTAACATTTAATTAAGTGTATATTCAGCTGTTATTTTGCCAACAGAAGTCTACTACTGATGTAATTAATTATTTTAACAGCTACAATATAAAATTCAAACAAATTCTAAACTCAATAATATCAGCTATACTGGACAAGTTTTGTGATTGTTGGCATGTTTTCTTTGACTTGTAAACTTACTAATGTTTTTCCAGCGGAAGCAGCGAGCTCGTCCTGGGCCGTCAGAGTGCAGGTCTCCATCGGCGAGGTAACGCTCCTGGTAAAGTCTCAGACGGCGCTTGTCATCATCCATTACCTGCTTCCTGTAGGAACATTTTCAGCGCACAGCTTTAACCACTAATAATATAACAATCCTAATCATGTCTTCAACAGATTTGATTTTTGACTTTCTTGAACAGATCCTCCTAAACAGGATGCAGGACACTGAATCTATGTCAGTATCATATGAGTTCAAGCTATAGAAAATCTTGCAAATTCTACAAGAGCCCCAATAATCACAAATAGATGACCTGCTATTTGCCTAGACTAGAATTAAATGTGGGTTATTTGGGCAAGAAGGTTTATTTTAGTCTTTGTGGAAAATCCCTTTTTGTCTTTTGTTTATTGACCAGTATGCCTGGTAACCCAAAAATGTTTCAATTTCAGACCTTAATAGCAGGGTTTCTGCAGATTACGTGTGAAAAGTGTGACCATTTTACTCTGCCACTGACAACATTATGCTGGATATGTTGGAATATTTGAGGCATGGCTACCTGCACATTAAATGTATTTATTCATACGTGCATAAACACGCCGCTTTTGTGTGTTCTCAAAAACAAAATACACCTCACAGTAATTTTGAAACACAATGGAGGCATTTAAATCAGCATTGTAACACATTTTAAGCTGAACCATTTTAAGATCTAGTACACAAGACCTCAAAGATTGAAGGCCCTTAAATTCAGGGGGAAAAAATATAGACCAATGGGCAAAAATGATGCCCTCTGCTGGACGTTTCATTGTGTGTCTCCAGGCCACAGCCCCTACATGCGGATGGAATATTCTCATTGGTAATAAACAAGATAAAAGCTGCTTCCTTTCCACTGAGATCTGTTCGACTACTGACTGATGTAGGTTTGATGACAATAAGTATTGGACTTTGCGTTATACGTTCCGAAATGACATGAAAATTCACTCTGACAAAAAAGGCAATCAACCGTTCTAAAGAGATGACCGTGGGAGTTTCCTTTCAGATTTTTAAATTCGACATAATATCTTAAAATTAACTTTGTGAGATACAGCAGCTTGTATCTGGAAACTTACCAAGTAGATTTTGTACATATACACACTACAAAGGTGCTTGACAAAGTATCAGACAATTTACGCAACAAGGCTGGTTACTAAGGCAACACTAATTCACTTATTCCAAGTCCCATGTTATGAAATTTAATGATTTGGTCTATTATAAAATAATGCAAATGATCTTCAGAGCAAAATCGATATCACTCTCATATTTTTAAAATGATATATACGCTCCTGTATATACAAAACATTTGTAGACAGTCTGACTTTTTATTCTTCTGTAGAAAAAGGTGGAAAAAAGGGATAAAAAGAAAATGCATTTCAATATTTGGTGTGAAACTTTGGAATACTTTCAACACAAACTTAATGTTTTACTTTTTCATTTTCAAAATAATTGTTGTCACAACTATTTTTGATGGTTAAAAGTCTGAATTACTTAATTATTTAGAAGGGCAGCTTAGAAAATAAGAATGATATGAGGGTAAGTATTTTGATTATGCCTGATCCCGTTTTGTCTTATATAAAAGATTGTTTGATTTTCTTTAACCTATAAATATTGATAATAGTTATTTCGAATCAGACTTGATGACTGAATGAACTAAACAAATTTACTCACATGTGGATCTTGTTGACCTGGTCCTGCAGCTCATCATCAGAGGGAAGCTCCTCTAGAAGCTCCTCTTCCTCGTATTCGCTTCCTCTGTCTCCATCCTCATCGTCGCTGCCCATATCACTGCCTGACAGCTCAGCCTCCGATTCCAAATAGTCAGTCAGACGCCTGTGAACAGGACGCAATGAGCTGTTATTCCTTTGCTACAGCGTGGAGTATTATCTGATGAAAATAATTAGGCCATTGTTCCATGACATCACACCAAGAGAAGAGTTCATGAAATAAGTTTCATCTGCATGGAAACAGACTTTTTCATTTTACTTACATCTTCTTTTTCTTCACCCGATGCTGTGCATACACACCATCCATCTCCTCCTTTTCTACTTCATTGTCGTCATTCTCACTATCTTCGACCTCATCCCCTTCATCCTCCACGTCGTCTTCATCATGGTTCTCCTGCAAACCCACAATTCACTTCCGTCATTATATTCATAAAGACATTCCGTTTTTCATTGCACATTTAGAGGGAAATTTTTGGATAAACAAAAAAACTATGGGGCAAATCTGTACAAAGGTACCTGTTCACTATGACTGTCCACATCTGACAAAAGCCGGAACTCACAATCCTCCTCTTCTTCTTCTTCTTCCTCTTCTGGTTTCTCTTTACTGTATACAGACAAACCACTATGAACAAAAAGGACGTAAAATAAAAACTAAAACAGGGGAAATGTGGACACATCACACACTTTGGTTGTGTTAGGTACTGTACCTGTCTTGCGCAGGTGAACTTATGTGAGCAGAACCTAAAATTGGCGACAAAGCAGAACATTTAAGTCTAAATTATGTGAGAAAGTTTCATGTCCTCAATTATACCCCGAATTTGGATTTGGATTCTTTTGGATTTTTTTCTTCACAATAAGATGCAGTTTGGTTTTCAGAGTTAAACTGTGAAACGATTAATAGCCTAGCTTTGATAGAAGCTAGCCATGTATCCAGCGTTAACCATGCCGTGTGGATTTTATGTTTCAACCTTAGGTGCTTTCAAAGTTAATACACTGTCCATGAGTTCTCCAAAAAATAAATAATCAATTTACCTGGACTGGAGAATTTCCCTGAGCACAGGCCCAGCAGCTGATCCATGGTATCATCAGATTCCTCATTCTGCCCTTTCTCCCTCCTCCCATCTGACTCCAGTGGCCGCTTTCCTGCCTGCGTCGATGGAAACGATCCAGAGCACAATCCGAGCAGCTCGTGTTCTTGTGTCGCCTGAACACGTTCAGTCTGACTCGAGTCGTTTGCAGCTGTTCCGAAAACACCAGAGCACAACCCCAACAGCTCCCCCATGTTTGCATCCATGGCGTTTTCATCCAGGCTGTCCAGGACCAGCTGTCTCTTGTGGGAGCGGGGTGCACCAGGACGGGGCCCAACATTCAAGAAGCCATCTGCATCGAGTAACTGGGAATGGGTGTCGTCCTCCAAGGAAAAGCAACCTTGGGAGTCACCTCCCAGACCAGGGCCTGAATTGGCGCCACCCATGGGCCCTGAATGTGCTCCCGGTGATGGGGGTGCGTACAAGTCTTGAGAATCCTCAACAGGGAGACAGAGAGAGCGCTCGGAGAGTTTTCCTGAACTCTGATGGGAGAAGAGATGAAAACTATTATGGATAATAATAATAATAATAATAATACATTTAATTTATAATGCACTTTACATTTGGATCAAATCTCAAAGTGCTACAAGGCAAAAGCAGATAAAAGCATCAATAAAAAATAAATAAATAAATAATAATAATAACTATACAAAAACGTGACCAAAAGCATTAATGTTAATTACAGTTATAGGTTCTGCTAAAAAGGAAAGTTTTAAGTCCTTTTTTAAATGTGTCAGTCGTCTGTGGAGCCGTCAGATGGTCAGGGAGGGCATTCCACAGACGAGGGGCAGCAGAACAGAAGGCCCGATCTCCCATGTATTTGGGTGTCTTGAGGGCCTACTGACCCACTTGAGGGTTAAATTAGACCAATCCGTGCGATCATTTAAAAGCGTTATGTGGATGTGATTGGAAACACTGAAAATAACACGATATGGCCTCTTTAAACTACTTAATTAAGTCAAATGTAAGAGCGCAGCATGTATTTCCAGGTAGATCTTTAAGTCTTTGTTAATGGTTTTATTTTCATATTTTATAATCAGAGCTCAATGATTAGACAAATAAATGCACTTTTAAGTAAATTGTGCTTCATGTAGATTTTTAATAATTCAAAACTGAGAATTTTAAAGATCAAACTGAATAACAAATATTGTACCTTGGAGGCAGATCCGAGAAAGCTAGGCCTGAAGAAGCAGGGTGAAGGGGAGCGGAAAATAGAGGAGTTGGGCATGCCTCTTCCTGCAGTGCGCTGATTATTGACAGGTTGGTAGGAGGTTATCATAGATCCTGCCAGCTCAAAGCTGCTGTTGTGGCTGTTATCCTTTACCATGGAAAGAGAGTCGTCCTCCTCTGAAGACGGAAAGGAAAGAACGAGTGAGCAAAAGGATGTGCTAATGGAAAAGAGAGTTCTCCCAAAATAATTCTTACATAAAGAGTTTGGTCCAGACCTGCTCTTTTTAGAAAGCAACTTCAGACATCGGTTGTTGTGAATTGGCGATATATAAATAAAGATTGATTGATAAAGTTTGATGGAAAAAGCCCTTTCAAGCAAACGGATGGGAATGTGAAAAAAAAAAAAAACTAATGTCACAGCTAATGATGAAATTCTTTAAAACGCTAACATATCCAGTGTAGAACTAATTCAATCACTCTTTATTTATATAGCGCCAATTCATAACAACAGTTGTAATTGTAAGAGGTCTTTCCCACTACCCACCCATTTTATTGATGCTGTCCTGTCTAGAAGTTCCAGACCGCCTCACACCATCACTAAAAAGAAAAAAAAAACAGAACGAGTAAAGCTTAAAATCTACATACAGTTTGCACAGAATAAAAAAACAGATCAGGCAAATATAAGATTTGAGACTACAACTGAAATAAAAAGGGGGAAAAACTTCAGCAGCAGCTTAGATGTACACATTAGCAGATGCTTTGTACGAGCCTGTCCAACATAGAACAATCAATAATAAGCAATCATTGTCAATTAATTTATTTGCGTTAAAAAAGAAAAAGAAAGACACACAGACAAAATCTTAAGCACACTCACCTGGTGCGAGAGGAAGAGTTACCCGGGAACAGCATGAGTGTCCCGTCTGTGTTAACAAGGTCAGGAGTGGATGATGGTCCGTTCAGTGCGACGGGAGAAGGGCTTCTGATACTCTGGATCACACTGCCTTCCTCTTCCTCTTCTACATCACCGCCACCTAGTAAGTCATCCACATTCTGGTAAAAGAAGAACAGGTTTGATGAGAGCATAAATAAACAGAAGCACAAAAGCTTAGATTTGATTTTCTCCACAGCAATAATAAACAAAAATCATCTTACTTCCTCCTCCTCAGAATCATCTGTCAAATCTTCCTCCATCTCCTCTTCCTCTTCCCCACAGTCCTCATTGTCTAGACGGTTCAGCTCGGCTTTGCGTGCCCGCTCCTCCCGTCTCCGTTGGGCCATGGCGAGCTGCAGGCGCTGCTTCAGTGTCATTAGCTTCTCTCCTAAGAAAAGAGGAACAGCGGTAAACCGTGTCAAAGTCAATGACACACAGCATTCCAAACATTTCCAGATATCATAATGCGTATACACACCTGTTTGTTTTGCCTCCTCTGCTCCCTCTTTAACTGTGACAGCGATAGACTCAGTGAGCAACTCCTCTTTACCAGATGAGGTGCTGTCTTTGCGGATGATGCTGAGCTGCATTGTGCGCTCTCCCCTACGCCGTGTAGGTGCTTGGACTTGACGAAGATAACGTTCCTTTAAGGCGACCACACCTAGTTACACGAAGAGAGGTAAGTCCAACAACTGGGTTTAATATTACATTATTCTTGATTCCTCTCACTGGAATCAGTGAAATGTTACAACAACCTTGACTCACCAGGGTTGATCTCTGGAAGTTCGAGCTGCACAAAGGCCCCGTCATCCGGACACAATTTAGCGACTGGTGGGGGGTTGAATCCAAGCTTCTTCAAAATGGCCAATTTGTCTTTCTTGGGCTTGGAGGCTTGCTGTGCTGGTTGCACTAATTCATCTGGATCAGCGCTCCAACATTTAGTGGCCAAGGGTTCAACCACATCCCCAGATACAGGCTCTTTTTGCAGGTTGTCAGAGTCAGATGTTACTGAAGTCTGGTTTGGTTCTAAGGCTGCTGGGAAGGATTTGAATCGAGAGTCGGACAAATGTTTCACAGCTCCCTCATTTGTGCTCGACTCTTGTAGACTTTCTGAGAGGTAAAGTATTGGTCCAGATTCTTGCTCAGTATCTAGGCTGGCAGTTGCCTCTCTATCCTTGCAGGGACTCTCCTGCTGCGGGGATGAGGTGGCCGCAGGATGAGTTATGAGCTGGACCTGAGTGCACAATGTGTCTAGAGATGGAGTTAATTCTTGCTCTGTGGGCAACTGCAGGGGATCGCTGGCTGGGTTGGTGGAAGTTGGAGGTGGTGCTGACGTTGTCTCCAGCATCACAACAGAATACTTTGTTGATCTGCGGAAAATAAGTTGTGAATTTTTTTAATATTTACTAAGGCAGCCTTTAAACTTTTGATTAAAGTTTGATTGTAATAGGAATAAACTTAAAACTTGCAGTTAATACAGTCAAACACGTCTGGTGAAATTGTAACACTCATTTTGGGTCCCATCTCACCCCCTCTCTCTCTCTCTACCCAACTCTCACCCCTCTTCTCCATTTCCATCGCTCCTTACCCTCAACTCTCATTTTGCGTTTCTCTTTTTCTCTACAAATACGTTGACAGGTTGCCTCCAAGGAAGACCACCAAAAAGAGACACTTGCAGCTCTGGAATTAGTTTATGCAGTTTCTGCTCGCAGCAAGGCTTCTGATGTACCGAGCCACGTATGCTGTGATTTACGCAGGTACATATTTGTTATATGTCTTACTTCAACAGTGCCATTGCAGTCCCCACTGGCCTGGCCCTCTTCTTATAGAACTGGTCAATAGTCTTCGGCTCTGGGATGTGGTAGGGCAGGCCATGATTGGACTCTTCAAAGACAAAGCAATGTGTCAAAGATGCAGTGAAGCACCTAAAGTCTAGACAACACTTTTCAAATTATGATCCAAAACTAAAAAATCCTCATTAGGAGGATTTCATTAAGAAACTCCAACTGACCTCTGATCAGCCTCTGAGACTCACTGTGGAGCTGCTTCATTGCCTCTTTGCTGGCAACGGCCGCTTTCCTCTCCTGGAATCATTACATGTTGATAATGAAAACTCTTTTTCATGTATTATTGTAGAAAAATTTGAATAAATTCAAGATATTTGCATTTCATACCGGACGTTTGGGTTTTTCTGGGAACTTCTCATCATCTTCCTCCTCTTCTTCATTCAGGAGAGGATCCTGCACCGATATTAATGATGAAAAATTTCTGTCTAGATGACTTCTTAAAAATACAATCCCTTCTTATGCTACCCATCTTTGACACAATTAGTTGGCATAAGACAGTATCAGTCAGATAAGCATGGCATTAACAAAAAAACAAAAACCTAAATTCCTACCAAGATCTCTACATAAAAACCATATATAGACATATATACATATACATATAAAGTAAAAAATAATTGTCCAAGTTTTTAATCAATGATTCCAAATAAAAGGAATTTTTGTACCTGATGTTTATTAATCTTTTGCTTGACAGCAGCACGGATAGCCTCCAGAGACTGTTCATCCTCCTCTTCCTCACTGTCTAGACCAGCATCAAACAGGTCCGTGTCGCCCAGCAGACACCCGCTATCATTCAGCACCCGAGGGAGAGGCTGGACCTTAAACAAATGAGAACAAAGCTGTCTTTAATTGCATGATCCAATGATTGTTGATCCACATCAATTATTGATTTTCTATCAATAATTGAATGATATATATTTCTATCATTCAACCCCCCCCCCCTCTTAGTCTGATGATAAAGGTTATTCCTAACAAAAACAAAAATGTGAAATGATCTACATATGAAAAAATGATGTGTATTTACAACAATGAGTACATGACATGTAACTTTTTTTTACAGGATTATAGCTTGTTTCCCTCCACATATGTCCAGAATAGAAAAAAATGATGTACAAACATGTACAAAGATATATGTTGAAAACAAACACCCATGAGCTCTACTTACCTCATTAATTTCAGAAAACCTCTCTTTCTTCTTTAGTTTTTCCACTGCTTTGCTACGCTTCTCCTTTTTCTCACGATGCCTCTGACTCTTCTCACGGTTCTTCCGAACCTTCAGCGATTTCGCCTCCTTCCTGACCAACTCCTGGGGCTCTACCATTTCGCCACACTTCTGCTGCTCAGACTCACTGTCATCACTGTCAATCGGCGCACGGATTATTCTCTTGCTCGTCTTTGGTCCTTTCTCCATCCTCACACTCTTCTCTTCTGCAGCCGCCGTCTCTTCTTCGCTGGAAGCAGATAAGACCAGTGCTTCAGCCAGGTTAACACTGTTCTCTGTGGCTTCTTCCTCCTCACTGTCACTGTCTCTGATGGCATTATGATGAGGTTTTCTGTGAACTGTGATCTCTTCATCATCATCGGAATCTGAAAAAAAAACATGATTAATAGTAAAGTAAATCCTAAACAATTTAGTCTTCTGTAATCCCACATTATACTAGAACAACTGAAATTTGTGGAAAATTGGTTCTGGTTTTGCTGCATTATCCTGTTTGTTTGTTCCAGTATTACTTAATGATTGATACAACCTAAATACCCAAAATGTAAGTTAAGTCTTCAACATGATTGTATTAGAGCAAAAGTATTGTTCTAATTAATCTGTAGATACAAGCAGTGAATTCTGGGACACATTTTATTTACGTTGCATCACAGAATTCCCGCTAGCTGAGTATAGTCCTAGTACTTGTACATGTAGTATAACAGGTATGATGACCAAAAACATAAGTTTCATTAACACATTGAAAGTTTTTATTTCATATCAATGTGGCCCAAAGATGAGTATTGTGGATCATGGGTGGTCATTCAAATAATATCTCCATTGTTCCATTTATCATCGACATTGAGATGTAATACATTTCATTCATACTGACAAAATGGCTGCCTTTCTCCGACCAGATAATAATAAAGTGTTGTGCTACTTCACCTGGAAGGTTTTCTCCATTGTCACAAGTCTCTGTGACCATCAACTGTGCCGGAGAGCCCATCCCACTATCTGAATCACTCCCTGTTGCAGTTTGAGTCACAGCTTGAAGTCCCTCCGCCTAAGTACAGAGAAAGAAAACAAAATACACCCTTCATTATGTACATTTTGAAAATATAGAGGCCCTTCAGATTATTTTGTCTAATTGTCTTTCACTGCACCAAAAATTATGCAATTACTAGTTCGACAAACTCCCAGATATAAGTATAAACATTCTATTTCTTTATTGAGAATCCTACTATTAATTATAAAGATAATGATAACAGTTTCATGGCTGAACTCAAAGGCCCCCAAAATAAAACAATAGTGAGAGAGGCAAAAGGAACTACTATTAACATGATTACATCTAAGAATGGACAGGTTTGATATAATATGGTCACCTTATTACAATGTAAACATTACCAAATTTTAGTGATCAAGATCGCTTATTGCGCTTTACGTACTTAGATATGTTATTTCAATTATAAACAACATTTCATTTCATGATTTTAGTGCCAGACAGCAACAGTGGGTCACTGCAAGTCAGTGTCCTCCTTAGGAAAAAACAAGTTCTACAAGTGTCTGTATTTGTCAAAACACAAACACAGGGAAGTTCGATTTCTTGGCAAAGTCAATATGAATGATGGAGGCAGACAATGAGATTTTAAAACGCTGAATATAGGCAAAATTTTACAAGTGGCGCCTCTTAATGCACCAAACAATGAGCAGCAGCAGCTACCTTCCCTTCATCGTTTGTTGATAACAAGCTAACTCATCTACATATAATTTGAAATCTCAATAATCAGTTATTGCTTATAGGCATAAAGCCGTAATGTAGTTTATACTTTAGAAAAAATAGTAAACATAACTATAAGGCATATCGTCGATGTAACCAGGCCAAGACGACTAACACCATCCCAGCTAACTATCTAACCCTAGCGAGCTAGCTAACTAGCTTACCCAATAATGTGTTCAATTAGCATAAGTGTTTAATCTTGACCACATTTGATTTTGGCAACACTATCCTTTGAATTACAAATTAATTGGGCATATGTCAGCTTGTTTTTTTTCAATGTTAGATAGAGGTACAAACTAACGATCCTCACCTGATGTTGAGAGAGGACCAAGCTCATCTTTGTCCGCCGAGGAAATTGACGCTCTTTTGTAAATATCAAAGCAGAGACAGCACCCCGGCGAACTTCAGCATCCACAAAAGACGTCGGAGAGCTCAATGTCAGCGAGAAATATACTATTTTAGACTCTGAAAGCACAGTTAGGTAACATTTAGCCGGGCTGACTGTCTCCCTCCCGCCTGTTCACAACGATAGAAATTTTGAGCTTTCGCGCGCCGTGACAGCTGGGCCATAGTTTTTTCTCCTCGATGTGTCAATCGCCCCCTACTCGTTCTCCTATTGGTTTGTATGGAAATTTGCAACCGCCCACCGTTATGACACCGTTCGGAGGGACACACCAGAGACGATTCAGAAAGGAGTTGTAATTTCCTGTATCTCTTTTGCACAGGTTTCAATAACCAATGCATAACCATATTAATGATTTATTCAACACAATAAGATGTTATAGTATCTGTTTCATAGGACGTCTTGGATATTTTTATTCCAGATATTATTTGAATATTCGACACAGTAACAGTATTTTAAAAACACAAGTTACATTTCAGTACTAGTAACGCACTCTCGCGAGATCTGGATGTACGTGTATTCGCGTTGGGCAAGATAACAGATTTAAACAGTCGGTGGATTTTAGATTTAAAAATTTGGCATGTATTTATTGACTGGAATTTTATTTTATTTTAGTTTTGCCAGTAATCTGTTTTCTTTCAGAAAAGTGGAAACAGGTGACCATAATCTTGAAGACAGGATATGTATTTAATTCAATCCTGTATGAATGGCGCAGTCATGTGGAGAATCATCTTTACTATAGAGAATCTCCGGCAGCATCTCACTTTCCATACCGTGTTGGGCGGGCGCGGTTAAGAAAGAAAGAATATGCATATATTAAAAAACATATTATGCAATATATATAGTTATTGATAATAATACTAATAATAATAATATTGTAATCATCTAATATAAATAACACAGAAACATATACTTCAAATTCGCTTTAAAATGCGCTAAAACTACAAGGCTACTATTATTGATGAGCATGCTTGTTGATAATTAATAGCAATAGCAATAATAGTAATGCCATTTTGATAGAAATGAACAGTAGATCTCTTTCATATGTATATATATTTTGGTCACCCTACATTATATATCCCCACATTACTGTATAATATAATTTCATACATTACTGTATAATTACATTATTACTGTAATCTGCATCTGGCAACGAATGAAAATGATAAAGTCATTTTTATATAAGTAGACACGTTCTTTATCCTAGGACTGGTTGATTTTACAATATAAATGTATGAAAAACCTATTATTAACACCAGATGTTCAATCAACCAAATTGTGTTGTATTGTATTGAAATTATTGTTTCAGATTAAATTCCTCAGGTCCAAAATAGCACAATGTTGACCAACTATAAAGACAATAATTAAATGCTAAAACAATTAGTCCTAATTATGTGTGTTTTTATGATAGCAAAAGTTCTGTAATACAGAACATGTTTTTAAGGAATTAAAATAACTTCGTCATGGAAGGAGTTTATTTTTTCACCCATGCCTGTTTGGCTGTCTGTCTGTTTAGTTACCTGTTTGTTAGTCTGTTTGATTTTGAACATGATTAAGGAAAACTAATTGACATATTCGTAAGAAATGTTACCAACAGGCAGGTGTTGGCATATCCTCTAGATAATTACATTTTTGTGATGTTACATGTTTTGCAGCATTTAAAAATAATCAAACATTATTGTTGTAATTTTTGTGTATACTATAACCTCCAGGATTGGAGGATGTTATCTTTTCAACTTTGTTTTTATGTCTGGGTGTTTGTTTGTTTTGGACCAGATAGTGGAAAAAACGAATAGACTGATTTGAATTAAATTTTACCCACAGGTAGATTTTGGCGTATCCTGCAGATGATTACATTTTGGGGACTTTAGGTGCTAAGCAACATGTGAAATAAAACTTCAACAATAATTAAATATTATTGTTGTCATAGTTTTGTTGTAGCATTCATTGTTATCTCAGACAAAGAAAATGAAAGACAAGGAAAGAGGTTATGTCTCAACCCATGGGGCAGACACCCTCTCTAAATTTAAAAGTAGGCTTAAAACTTTCCTTTATGATAAAGTTTAGTGGCATAAGCTAGCTCTTCGCTATGCTGCTATAGGTTTAGACTGCTAGGGGATCTCCCATGATGCACTGAGCTTTTCACTCTTCTTCTCTCACTGTCCCTCTTTATACATCCATCTCACTTTAATACATGTTAGTGGATTAATGCATGTTACTGGATTAATTCGTGTTAAATTGTTTAATGCATGTTAAATGGATTAATACATTTTAATAGATTAAATGCATGTTACTATTTTGACTTCTTCCCTGGAGTCTTTGTGCTTTTTCACCCTGTAAGGTCACATTGTTGGTGATTGCATCCACTGCTATAGACCTGCTCGATGTCCACTGAGATGCTCATGATGATGATTATTGTTGTTATCATTAGATTCAGATATCAGATTGATTGATTGATTGATGTTTGTGTCTGTCGCTGTTTGTTTGTTTATGGAAAGGATATTGGAAAATTATTATGAAGATATTGGACATATTTACATGAAATTTTACCCAAAGGTTTAGGCATAGTCTAGAGTTAATCACATTTTGGTGACTTCAGGTATTGCTGCATTTAGAAATAATAAAATAAAATGTCTTTTATGGTTCATACCTCTGTTTCTTGATTCCTTGTGTTCTTTGAGGGAACTGGAGAGGAGAGGAACAAGTATAACACAACGCACGTCATAAAGTGTAAACCACTCTAGGATACAATAAAGATCGATACTCAGAGAGTTTGTTGGAGTTGTCGGTAGATTTAGAGGCTGGCTAACTCACGCATACATTAGTGGAGAAATCTGCATGGCATTTTCCTAAACATTGGGTAATGTTTCGCCTTGTTGAACTGCAAAGAAACCGGCAATGATGAAACAATGTCTATTTAAGAATAGGTTAAATATTCTTAAATAGAATATTTAAGAATATTTAACCTATTAAATAGAATATTTAAGAAATAAATTAAGTAGCAAAAACAAGTTGAACTTGAAATTATTTGAACTTATTTCATGGTTATTTAAACTTTGGTGACGCCCCAACCCCACAAATCCACCTTGACCATGTGGGTTAGAAATGAATGTGTAGATTCCTATTCCTTCAGGTCATGCTAATACTTCTTGTATTAGGTTGATTCAGGAACTCCTGGGAGATGGTTGATACAATGATAATTGTTAGGCCAGGAGTTCAGATGACCAATCAGAACTACGGTGGGTAGCTATAGGGACATGGTTTTCTTGATTACCTCCTGAATGATCACGTGGGTTATTATCATAATGTGATGCAAATGCTGAAAGGTGGAGAAACGATCAGGGGAGATACTGCATTGTAAGTGGTTGATGGTGGTTGTGGTGATGGTGTAGGCCCCCACCCCTGTTTACGGATGGCCATCTCAGTTTTAATGTAGATGGCTGTCTTCGCTTATCTCTCAACCCATCTGTCCAGAATGTGGTTATTGTTGAAATGAGTGTCCTTCAGATGTAGATGGGCTGTTGGGCCCTGTCCTAATATTGTACGGCAAATTCATAGATACAAGAAAATATAACTTCAAAAACTCAATGAAAAATGTGAAGATTCCAAAATTAATGTTGTGATCAAAATAAAATAATGGCCCTCGTTCTCGTTCTCTTCAAAAAAAATTTTTTATTTTCAAATATGTTTTCTGTTAATTTAGACTAATTTGAGACTTTAATTTCAGAATTCTAACTAAGTCTATAAGACCCTAGGCCCATTTCTTCTTATCGCAATATTATTGAAAATATTTATATAGAAAAGACATTAGGAATATTATACACACCATATGGAACACTTTGTCAGTGATCTGAATTTTTAAATATTCAGATAGTTACATTTATCTCACTTCTGAAATAATGTTTTCCTGGTTTTAAAATAAATTAGCTTGACAATTATTTTTTTGCTTAGGAACACATCATTTTTTTTATTAAATCCCAAATAACTATATACACTATATATTAACTACCTGATTAGAATTGCTTTATTCTTCTTTCACAATTTTGCCGCTTTCACTTTGTCTCCGAGTTGTTTAACCTAGTCCGTCCCTACTATGTGCTCATTACTAATCCTGTCCATTCTTGCCTTTCCAAAAGAGAATTCAATATCTTCAGCTCTGCCATCTCCAGCTCTCATTCATATTGTTTGTTTGTATTGGCTTATTAGATTTTTACTACACAACACAATATTGAACACCGTCTCGTGTATTTCAGTAGCAAGTAGTAGCAACAAATTTGAGCTCAAAGGTTCACAAGACAATAGTGAGAGCTGCTCTGCTGGATGGTTAAGAGACAGTGGCATTGACTCAAAAGATAAGCGGAAGAGCTGGAGGTGGCAGAGATGAAGAGAATAAGATTTTCTTTGGGAGAGATGAAGATGGACAGGATTAGATTTGATCTCAGCAGAGGGTTAGGGTTAAGGTTGGGCGTCCCAGCCACAAAGTAAGAAGCCTGATCGAGATGGTCTGGACATGTGAAAAGAAGAAGGAGGAATAGTGGACATTTTGGTAAAGTATGTGAGAGGTGGGGCTGCCAGGCAAGATAAAAGGGAACACCAAGGAGATGATTTCTTGATGTGGTGAGAGAGTACATGCAGTTGGTTTATGAGACAGTGGAAGATGCAGAAGACAGGGTACGACAGGGACTGCTAAAGGGAACAGCCGAAAAAAAGAAAAGATTTTTACTACCCAAAAATATTGTCCCATTTTTCTCATATCACCTTGTCTTAAGAATGTTGTCATAACATGTTGAATGCAATTCGGGCATTGTTAACAAATCGTTGAGAGTATTTAATGGGTTGAGATACATTTAATGGAAAACAAAACTCAACAAGCTGAAAATCTGCACTCTGGAACTTCTTGAGTTAAAATAAATGACAAAATAGTATGAAGATCTTTCCACATCATTCAGATAGCTTATGACACTGATTCTGCAGGTTTTTTTTAATGGGTTAAATTATCCTTTAGAAATAGAGAAATTCGTACCACCCCCCATTACTTTTGTGGCACAGCAAATTACGCATGCGCACTAGAGGCTGCTTGACTGTTAACAGGCGCATGCGCCTGAGCAAATCCTCAGTACCAGCAGGAGGAGTGTTGCTCAGGTCGGTCAGTAGCCAGCGCTCATCCACGCAGCTTTATATATTCCCTTTTCTTAAATTAGTCACTTTAAGCTTCGCGATACCGCCCCCAATTTCAGCGTCGGTACGGAGCCGGCAGGCCGGGACAGAGACGGAGAGAGAGGACTCGGCCATGGAAGCGCTCGGACCAGGTATGAAAATTAAGAAATTAGGAGCGAAGAGCGCGAGCCTTGTGTGAGGCGCGTGTGAGCAAATGCGTCCCCTCACTGGGGGCCGCGGCTGCAGCGAGGCCTCCACGGGAAAACAAACCGAGACCCAGCCCCTATGTCTGTGTTTATGTTGGAGTGAATTTGCGCACACACTGAGGGAAACGCATTTTCTGCCTGTAGCACAGGGGCTTGGGTTTTTGTCGGCTGTATAGTAATGTCTGCGCGGTTGTATTTATTTGAAGCACGCGCAGCTCGTCATGTCGGGGCTGGCATTGTGTGACTGGGGATTTAACTAGGACCTTCCTCTCTCTCTCCTTCCGCGTCGTGGTGTGTTTACGTTGGTGTTGGTACACGATGTGTTTCTCTTACTGTCGCATAATTACCACTTGCTTACCAAACAGAAACCACATAATCGTATCGATACTCGACTAAATTTCTTATCTCTTTAAAATCTAAGTATACTCCTCCATCTCAATTTGTACCATCGCCACCAAGAACAGTGCGTCTCTCCGGGCTGCCCTCGTCTAAGATGACAGCGATGGGTGGAAATAAATGCCAATATGATACATGTTAATGACGTTAAAACAAGCAGATACACGAAAGTTATGATAGAGAATCATATTTTTTCCCATATAAGATAAAAATGTGGCGCTTATGTGGATTCAGATCGCTGGGTCATGTTATTCTTGGGCTGTTTGATAACAAAGGCACTTATTTTGCAGCGATGCGGCGATTCTGTTAGAAAGCATGAAAGAAGAAATCCGAGATTCACCAATAGTACAACACGTTATTATTGTCACGATATGTATATCTCGGTTTCCTTTTTTCTACTGAGCCCAACACTTTCATTTTGAAATTTGCCTTTAGACACGTGATTGATGCAGCTTGCAGTCGAAATCATATTTATTGTGACGATGAAGCAGAGCTGTTTGTAGTGAATCTATGTATGTGCACACAAGCTCCGGTACAAGAGGTGGTGACAATATGAAAACCTTGATGCATTTTCAAAGATGCCATTTGTCCTGCACCAGCATTATCATAATTTTAAGCGTTTACCTAATTTACAACCATTCACAGGGATGCGTTCCACCACACGCTCATTATCATAATAAAGCTGCAAGACCAACCACTGGAAACATCATGTGTTTATTCCTGAAGACAGTAGCTGCTATATTTCAAAATTCATATGCTCAGATTATAACTGGCCTGTTTTTTTATTGGGGGGGGGAGCTAGTGTTTAATGTATGTTACCCTTACAAAATGGAGTATGGCTGCAATTTTGCATTCTACCTGGAAGTAGCATTTTGTTTGCCATGGTAATATCTTTATGTTACTTGGCCAGTAGGGACAGGACACTACCTGTCAGCCAGGAGTAGAGGTGTCATAATTTAACCAGCCTTGCTAACCCACAAACTATAGAATATAAGGTTGATAAGGGTTGAATAATTAAGTCAGCAATTATTATCTCTTCCTTTCCTTGGCTCTCTCCAGGCCAAGGAAACAACAGTATTTCAAATATTGTAATATAGCATTTAGTCATGTGGATGGACATTCATGAAATTCAGAAAATTATTTCCACTTACATTTACTTATTATCATTGTTATTTTTGTAATTTGCAAAATATAAACGAGTTCTGCTACATGATGCACTGCCAGTCTGTAATTAAATCAATGAGTTGCAACAGATTAACAACCATTCTCTGAACTGATTGGTTGATTTTTCCTACCTATGTATGTCTGCTTTCCTACAGTCCATTGTATTACTATAATCCAGGTGATTTACAGGTGTGGGCGTCAGCGCGCTCCCTACTTATTTGTTACGGCAGTCTCTGACTCATCACCAGGCAAAGTCATTATCCACAGTTAAAGTCCAGCTGTATCTTTGCATGAACACAGTGTGGTTTCCAGAGACACACATAAAATTAGTAGACCCTACAGCGCACGAGAAACAATCCTTTCTGCAAATTCTTTTAATAAAAGAATAAAATTGTATGCATCAGGACCGGTCAGTGTGGCAGCGCTGTGTCTTGTTACTCCTTGAAGATGTTGATGAACCATGATCTAAGCTTAGAAATGCGTTTGAAATATAGATGGAGCAGGGAGAATCTTTGACCTCCAGTGCATCTGTCATCTTGTGCGGCGGGAAAAGATAATTTGACTTCCTCTGTGACTCATGCTGCTCAGGCGGAGCGGAAGCATAAAATTATGGAGGGAGCTTGCTTGACTGGTCGTTTAAATCGAGACTTAAATGCAATTCTTTGAAAATTTTGAATGGTCTCCTCATGTGAATTGACACTCTGTTATAGTTATTCTCTTCAACAAAAAAATAATTTTTATGCGATAACTTTAATAATGCATACGAATGCTTCCAAGTGCAGCCTAATGATCATAGACATACATGTCCATATCTATAAATCATTCATCTTTTTTCATGATAAGTTTTGTTGCTCTAAAATATTGTCATTAACAAAATTGTAGGCTGTAATTTTGTTATGGTGTAATTATTAGTTGATGAGCATAATATTAAAAATTGTGATTTGAAGTGATGGGTTGAAATTGAAGGCTTTGTGACTTTTCACAAGAGATAATTTGATGCTTTTCGTCCTCTGGTTCTCTGAAAACTGAATATCTTACATCTACAGATGGTTGGTTAAATAAAAAATACATTTAAAATAGTAACCTTGGACTTGACTTAATTCTTGAATAAAAATAAAACTTAATAGCAGCCCTGCATTTGATATCGTTTCCATTGTTTGTTTTGCGAGCTATCGGTTTATAGTTTAATAACTATACCCTCATTCTTTAGTTGCAATTTTCTTGCAAACTAACAAAAAATACATATTTTCCACCTATGCAGGACCAGGGCTAGGTAGCTCAGAATGACAGCCTAATTTAAACTCAAAAGGACACAATAATATAATAACTTGTTTCCAGCACCTCCAATGGGGTTATAATGTGGCTCAAACATGGCTAAAAGGTGGCTCTAGTGCATCTATGAGGTGGTGACATGGTACTTGCGCCTAGTGCCCCTGTTTGCTCTTGTGCCTTTGTTACATGAAGACATGGCTGAAATGCCTCTGCGACTTAATGATAAAACAGTTTCCTGTACCCATGGATGTAAATAGTGGTTGCTTTGATTGCTGCGAGGAGACAAGCATGACATTGGGCATTTTCATGTTGAGAAATATTATGAGGTGTTGTAGTGTGGCAGCTGAAGAGGCTATATTTAGGCTAGTTCTAGCTCTGTTTTTGGTGAAAGTGGGTGTTGAAGACTTCAAACTCCTTGTGTCCTCTCACTTAATGCCTAATGCTTTCACTGCTACCTGTTTGTTTTTTATTCAGCTGAGAAAACTTACACTATCATACATTCATAAAAAATTCTTAAATTAGTTCCTCAAAGGGGGTGGGTTAATAACAAAATACCAAATTCTCTCAGTTTCTGGCTTTCCAATTAGGTACTTATAAACTGAAATTGTTGCGTTTTTGGACAGTTGGAAAAACAGCAATGCTTTCCCACATGTTATGAACAAAGGTACATAACTGTATTTAGAAGATGATGCCGATGATAATTCTTGGTAATATTGGATGTTAAATACTTACGATCCAGCGTTATAAATCACGCTGATGGTTCATATGTATGATGAGCAGGGGTATTGGGGAGCTGATTTGGGGCCCCGGCATGTTAGGAAGCGTGTTTTCAGGAAGCAGTGGGGAGGGTCCCGATTGTCCTTGCTCTAGCAGTACAATTGCTAACTGGAGCGTGTGGGAGTTCAGGAGGACCCCCGCAGTCCGTTAGCTGTCATTTGACAAAAGAATAAAAAAGCCTCCTCCAACCCCCATCAGTACAATCAACAAATTGATTTTTAAGTTTTTATTTATGAATATATGTATTTTTACCTTTGCTTAAGCACTCAATCTTATTTAAATTCGGAACCAAGATGTACTTGATGATTTTTCACACTCTCTTTCAGAGTGATGCAATTTGATCTCACAGTGCTTCCCGTTTGTATGTCAATGTCAGTGAGTAGAGTAACTGAAGTATGGGTTACTTGTTATTGTCAGGTTTGGTTGGAGCGATGTGAGGCCTGATGTCGCTGTAAGCCGTTACATACGTGCTCAAGTTATTATACCCCTTCACTGCTACAGCTAAGACTCCATACCTGTGGAATTTACCTGTGTACATTCACTGTATGCAGTGTGTATGTAAGTGATGTGTACTGTGTTAAACCCAGACTCTTTGTGGCACCCCTCCATATGGCCCGGCTGTTGTTTGTCTGAGAGGAGCTCAGTCTTTGTCTCCTTGTGTGGGGTGGGCGCCCTTGTGTGTCGGGGTGGAGTTGAGGGGCGGACCGCAAGATAATTTGAGGTCATTGTTTCGCCGGCCCCTTGTTGATCCATGTAGGTCAGGGGCCAAAGTTCCAGATCTATAAAGGCGTGTATGTGGCCATTTCACTGCATTCAAGCAGGTGTCACTGATGGGATGGGTTCCTTCAAGCTTGGTGTGACGCCACACACATTCATCTGTAAGATTTGACAAGTAATATAAATATAAATAACACCCATTTTGTACATTCAGAAATGATTATCAAGCGTGCTTAATTTTGTAAGTATTTGATTTATGTAGATTCCATCTTTGTTATGAGAGCAAATTCAGTCTTATATGCGTGAGGAAATTTGCTAATGTCTTCACAGTCTTACTAAAATCAATAGATGAAAATTCTCAGAAACTCAAATCTTGTGTCCATTTGATTATTGAAGTAAGCGTTGTAGATGAAATGATTACAATAATTTTTCTCTGTCCAGGGCCGCCTGCACCGACCTCTCTGTTTCAGCCTCCACGGCGTCCCGGCCTTGGCACGGTGGGGAAACCCATCCGGCTCCTTGCCAACCATTTCCAGGTGCAGATTCCAAAGATTGATGTCTATCACTATGATATCGACATCAAGCCTGAGAAGCGTCCTCGTAGGGTCAACAGGTACATTCTATGGATTATCGTGCACAAGGACGTATTTGTCAATTAATTATATTTAAATGCCGTGTTGATCTGTTGCTGCTTTAACCCCCGACCGAACAAGGAGACATTCAAAGAGTCTTTCGAGCCAGAGTTTTAAGATATTAGAAATCAGGGCAAAAGAAAAAGAATTGCAGAATGAAATTGCATGGTTATTTATATGGTGTTGGTTATTTATATGTTATATAATATTTGTGACTTCCCATCCTGCTTCTTCCATCTTCAAGGGAGGTGGTGGACACTATGGTGCGGCACTTCAAGATGCAGATCTTTGGAGACCGACAGCCTGGCTACGATGGGAAGAGGAACATGTACACAGCACATCCTCTGCCCATCGGGAGAGACAGGGTTGGTATCTCTAACACTTGACCCCCGAGTCATCTGTGACCATACAGATTAATTTCTGTCTTAAAAACGGGTAACAAAGATTTTTGTCATGTGGAAAACCATTGAACTCTAAAGCAGCTCTCAAAAGGCCATTAGATTATTTTAATTGTAATTGTAATTTGTAATTTGTTTTACGAGTGTCAAGATGTTTGTCTTTTCCCGGTTTGCCTTAGTAATTAAAACTGGACATTTCTCTTTTATTTAGTCAGCAAAGTTGTTTTGTACTTAAAGTAAAAATATTGATTATCAAAGTTGTCATTCACATAACTGTTTGTAGGGCAAATATTTACAGCAGAGCTAAAATAATCCTTCCCAGTTTATGTCCATCTTTGTCTTTTCCACCAATGGGATTTTCAGTGACTTTATTAGTATAACTTTTTAATACTGCCTCATCTCCTTGCTGTCAAATATAACTGAATCATCATGGACTGCCTCTGTGTTTACCTTGTTTTGATCTACTTTGTCATTAATCCATCCCCCCTGGTCCTGTTTTCCCCTCTCTTCATCTTAAGGTTGATCTTGAGGTGACGCTGCCTGGTGAGGGGAAAGATCAGACGTTCAAGGTGTCTTTGCAATGGGTGTCGGTGGTCAGTCTCCAGATGCTGTTGGAAGCGCTGTCGGGTCACCTGAACGAGGTCCCCGAAGACTCCGTTCAGGCTCTGGACGTCATCACGCGGCATCTGCCTTCCATGAGGTACCGGCGCTCATGTCTGTCTGCCTTTTCACAAACACAACCCACATCTTTTTCACAACTGTTGACAGTTATTACTTCTCTTTTGTCTATGTTCCTTCATTTCCTTTTGTCTTCCTGCTCAAATCACATTGCTGTTTGTGATCCCGCACTCTACCAGGTTCTGGTGCATAACAATAACAACTGAACCACACAGTTCCTGATACAAAGGTCCCCTTCTAAGCGGGATTTCAAGTTTTTGACTTAGGATATCACGTCATGACATAATAATTTGGCTCTGTTACATGCAGACCATATTTTACAGTTGACCATTCTCTTTGGATTTTGTTTAGTAAATTATTTCTTGATCCAGTTGTAATTTAGTGTAGTAGTGCACATTTCATGATAAGTTTGTTAGACTTAATGGCCTTCATATGTTTATAATCTAGTAGTGTCGAATTGAATTGTTGAACGTAATTGTCTGAAATATTTACATAATAACCGGGATAATTAGGGGGTGGTTGTGGGAATTTCGTGGTGTTCCTTAATGTTTGAAAATAAGGGGTTTCAGAATTTTGTGGTTGTCCTTAGTCTATGTGTTTTAAGTCTATGTTGATTCATTTCTATTTTGTTGTGTTTTTGTATACAGATACACTCCTGTGGGTCGTTCTTTTTTCTCCCCTCCAGAGGGCTATTATCATCCTTTGGGTGGTGGCAGGGAGGTGTGGTTTGGTTTCCATCAGTCTGTCCGTCCCGCCATGTGGAACATGATGCTCAACATCGATGGTAAGAATTTAGTGGAACCGGTTGGAATAATCTTTTTCTATAACAGTAGATTATTATGTATTAGGGTCATAATTGATGCCGATTTGAATTGATAAAGATTGTTTTTGTGTTGTAATGTATTAGGATTTATTATATTTTTCTGCACTTAAGCACTAAGATATAAAACAAACCCCACTTATTTCTACAGTGAGCTACTCCTTCTTTCTCTGCCAAGACCGTATCAATAGATGTGTTTTCAATTCAATAAAACTACTGCCTTTGCAGAAATTGCACATTGAATTTGATACTGTCAAGAAGTATTTACAGCAAGGTTAATTTAAGTATCTCTCAAAGAGAGACCCTTAAATAAGCTTTTAAATTTATATATATAATTAAATTTGAATTTCTAAACTTCTGTGTTGTATATGCGTCTGGTCTCCTTGCTGATAAGTTCAGGGCATTTATGACATCAGCATTGAGTTACTGTAAGCCTGCTTTGTCACTGCTGGACCTCCACATTTGAACTCCTTTGTTAGCTGTGTCTTATGGAACTGATTTGCTGAATGTCATGTGTCTTGACCTTTAGTGTCAGCGACGGCGTTCTACCGTGCTCAGCCTGTGATAGAGTTCATGTGTGAGGTTCTGGATATACAGAACATCAACGAACAGACCAAACCATTGACTGACTCTCAGCGCGTGAAATTCACCAAGGAAATAAGAGGTAAGCACTTGATGTGCACCTACGGTGCAGACCTCAACCGCTAAAGCAGGGCTAACATTAGCAGACACGCACTTGAAACATCTGTGACTCTGTGTATTATATAAATCGCAGCCATAACAGAAAGATGTGTGTCTGTGGGGTATTTGCATGACGTGGACGGAAGAATGTACACGCTGTGATAACACATATTTTAAGGTATATGCTTGCTCTTAACCACAGGGTAACAAATCTTTTGGCTTCTGCTGTTTGAACAGAAACTAGGCCAACAATATGTAGCCATCATTCAAATAAGGACTCATAATGGATCAGTTTCATTATGTCTGCTTTACTTCTGTGAACAAAGATATGAGAAGACATTATGGACTCTATCTTAGTAATGTTCTCATCTCCTTTCTCATATCTCCTCTCTAGTTTTTATTTTTTGGGTGTAGTTCTACAAAATGGGTATAGAGGAATCCGAGGCGAGCTGGAGCACCTTGTTCAGTTAGATTCTTTGTCAAGCGATCTTAATCTTCGTTTTAAAAACATTCCATTCAGCTAAACTTGATGATATCCAGAAATGACAAATTGCAACTGGTGATAAAATGTTAATGCCCCTTTGTATGATCCTGTAATCCTTTCTTGTACATTTCTAAACAGGCTTGAAAGTTGAGGTCACACACTGTGGTCAGATGAAGAGAAAGTACCGTGTGTGCAATGTAACACGCCGACCTGCCAGTCATCAAACGTAAGCAGCATTCAAACATCACTTTATTCATCCTCTTATACCAGCAATGGCAAAATTGTATGTGTTTGACAAAAAGTCTTTCCATTACAAGAGCTTTTAAAAACCTTTATCTGAACTTTTAGTCCAACTTTCTTTCATCGTCCTTTGATATTCTTACTTTACATATTCTCATGGACCACATTTACCTTTCAATTCCAGGTTCCCCTTACAGCTAGAGAATGGTCAAGCCATGGAGTGCACAGTAGCCCAGTATTTCAAGCAGAAGTACAATCTACAGCTCAAGTATCCACATTTACCATGCCTGCAAGTAGGGCAAGAACAGAAGCACACCTATCTTCCCTTGGAAGTGAGAAAGAGCTTGTTTTTTTACACAACTATACTTCAGTCAAAGAATCTTTAACTGAAATGACAATAATCTCCTTCTTAATTCATACGGTTGTTCCTACGTTCTGTTTTTTGAATTAATTAAATGTTTCATCCTGCTCTGTAGGTCTGTAACATCGTAGCAGGCCAGCGCTGTATCAAAAAACTCACCGACAACCAGACATCCACCATGATCAAGGCAACAGCTCGATCAGCCCCCGACAGACAGGAAGAGATCAGTAGACTGGTGAGTGGTGTTTGCATTTCAGGATGTGAGTAAGAAAAACAATACACGTTGACATACTGTTGACGTTTCTCAAATGACTTATAGTTTTTCAGTTGCAGCCTTCACTTTAAGCTTAGTCTTGACAAATGAGAAACAAAGACACGTCAACTCAATATTCCAATTTCATTTTTTTAATTTCTCCGCTTTCATTTCATGTCTCCTCCTTTTTTACATTCTCAGGTCAAAAGTAACAGCATGGTCGGGGGCCCGGACCCTTACCTGAAAGAATTTGGCATTGTGGTGCACAATGACATGACAGAAGTGACCGGTCGTGTTCTCCCGGCGCCCATGCTGCAGTATGGGGGCCGGGTGAGTACAGACACCGGGAGGGACTGTGGCAGGGTGAGTACTGGGCATTTCTACACTCTTGGTTATAAATCATGTGGGGACTGCAGAAGGTGGGGGAATCAGAGTTAATGATGGGACATCGGGGTGAGTTCCAGGTTGTTCTGCAGATGTCAGAACAAATTTGAGATAAATCAAACACTCCGTAAAAAAGGTTTTGGTTTGAAACCTTGCCCCGAACACTATATTGTCCCAAATGATATAGAGTTGCAAAGTGGAAGAGGAACTTTGGTCACGTTCGTTATAGTGAACAAGTCCCAGCTCAGTATAAGGTGATTTGAAGTAGGACCACCTGAACTGTTTGGATTGAATTCACTTTCCAGCTGTTGAATCGTCCACAGTGGCACAGCAGCTGGAGTTTAATCCCATCCTGTGCAGCCTCTCCCTCGCTCTCTCTCTCAGGGTGCTAATGTATGATTAAGTTGAAGAGCCAAAAATACTCTGAAAATGATGCAGCAATAAGCCAGTATACTTGTGATGCGTGGATCACAGTTAGATACTGAGGTGCTGCAGATCAGGCATTGGCGTTAATTCGAAATTACCATTCTTATTAATAGTTAATGGGTTGGTGGTGTTTGATTTTTAGTTTATTGAACATCTGCAGTAATTAAAATAATGTTATGCATATGTAAGAGGGCAGCTGTCGACTGAGTTATTTTTGTCACCACACATTGCGTTTTATTTTATATAAATGTCTTATAGGGTAAACTTTGTCAGTCTATCCCGTATGTAATTAAGAATATTCTCTCTACAACTAGTCAAAAATTGCTGGACAGAATTCATTATGAATCAGATCCTAAATGTGAAGGAAATTACATTGAATTATTATTATTATTAATTACATTCCACATTAAGATATACTTATATTTCACTGAAAGGTATCTGGCTTTGGCAGTTTTAAGAGTCCAATTGTGTCAGTTTATAGAGATTTCTCTTTATTATCCATAGAAGATTAAGCATGTGTTCTCATCTTTTTACAGATATAAACCTATCACACATTGGATAGTAATATAGCTTTAAGTAAGGGGTTAAAGCTCCAGTATCAAGGTGTTATGGGGGTCACGCGTAATGTATCTTGCTACTTGGAGGCACTATAGTGTGAGAAGGACCACTCAGAAAATGCTTTCACAGTCAATACAGCTCACACTGAGGGAGTTATCACTTTACTTTAATTGACTACATTTACTGTCCAGTGATTAGGCATCCACTTAAAATATGGCCTATTTCTTTTTTAAAAGATTGAAGGCAGCATCCCTGATGATAAAAAGCAATTGTTTGAATGAAAACAGTCACATGTCAATACAATGCACAAGGAAATCAGTGGAAAGCTAACACTGTGTGACATAATGTAAAGTTCAGTGTAGCCAATTGGATTTGGTAGATGTGCAATGAAATATCAATTTGGGTGAGGATCAGGTCGTTGAGTTATTTTGGTTTCAGTTTATGCCTCTGATTGGTTGAGGCTCATGGTTATTATGACTTTTGAAACCCTCCACCTTTCCACACTGAAACTAAACATGATTTGTTAGGATGGTTTGATTTAGAAAACTGATTGGTGTGTAAAAAAAAAAAACCTTTACGGTTATTACCTGAGAATTCATGTGTTTTATATGTTGAATAAAATTGAGGCGTCCATTATAATAACTACATAACTAGAGGCTCCTCCAATTTTGCAACTCTGTATTCAGTCTGTGACCACTTTAACGTGTGCAGACCTGGATCGTACCCTGTATGATAATCCTGTGGTGCTTTTCTGTGGTTTTGAAAAGCATCTCTTTAAAACCTTCACTTCACTGACACAGCTTCCAATGATTTGAATATCAGACTGCTCTTGGGTAACAGGTTGACTTGCTAACCTCATTTGTCAGTTGAGGAATAGAGATGAAGAGCAAGTCAACACAAATTGCTGAGATCCACCCTCTCAATCTCAAATCAGCTCATGAAAAAGATTTAGTTGGATGCTGGATCAAGAAGGTTTTTAAACAGACCTATAAGCATTTAAAATATTATATCCATCCATCATACAACAGAGTAATGTTTGAGCAGTTTTTGTGCAAGAAAGCTTTTTTTTTTTATGACTTTACTTACAGAGATGCCTTTACCTCCTATGTAACTGATTGGTGGGTCAGATGAGAGAAGCTGTTTTGGATTCAAAGATTGTATTTAAGGGGAAAGAAAGCACGTGTCTCCTTAAGGAGGACAATAAGACTAGAAGCCATGTAGCAGTAGCAGGGAATTCTAAATTGCCCCCACGGAGTGTAACACAATGATGAATGATTCTGCTTTTGTAAGATGACATTTTAATGCACAGTGTCCCTTATTGCTCGGGGGCAACAAGCTCAATGTATTAAACAGCTTTTTTACATTACTGTGAACAAATTGCAGGAGATAGTTGCTTGAAATCTAAATTAAAATCCCTTTCTTGATATTCCTCAACTATGTGTTGGTTAATGTTCCAAGGATCCTATCAGAACTGTTACTATGAAAGGGTTGGCCATTTGCATGCTGGGACAGCCAGTCTAATCGGCTTTGACTGACTAAAATACAAACACTCCTTTTTAAAATGTATGCTACTGCTTGTTGCATTGAGCATTCGCAGAATCGAAAATGATTATTCGCAGAAACAAAAATGATTATTTGCAGAAACAAAAATGATTATTCACAGGAACAATGATGAATAATAATGAATAATTAATTCTCCTTAATGTGAAAGCATGTACAACATGTGAAATATGGGAGAAAAAATGCAGTTTTATTCAAATATGACATGGCTGTATTAACTTTCTTATATTGTTGCTAATAACCTGTTGACATACGACTCTCAGGTAGTCCAGTGTGGTTACTTCTGGAAGAGAAAAAAAAAAGCTCTTGAACTTTGGTAAATCAACACACTGTGTCAGAAAGTGATAGCTATGAGAAATGTTTAATCTCAACCACAATTGAAGTGAGACCCCTCATCTAATGCGACCAAATAGACAGTTGACATATGTTTGCTGTTAATGTCAGGAACTGTTAATCCAAGATACTCATGAGAGAAATAACTGAACATTTGTCTCTTAAGGAAGTTTGCTTATACTCAAAATAGACTGTTGGTCTATGTAAGGTTAATGCTTATACAGTAAAACTGATGGCATGTTAAGAACCAGCTTAAAAAACCAACATATTCATTAAATGTGCTCAGAATATTTTAAGTCCTTGTTAACTTTCATGTTTGTCGGTGGTTGGTGTATCTAAGTGAGGTTTAGGCTGTCGTATCTTCTGTATTGGCTGGTTTTATCGGGGGGTTGACTAAGGTAGTAGGGTCTTTCTCCACAGAACAAAACCGTGGCCACACCTAACCAGGGTGTGTGGGACATGAGAGGGAAGCAGTTTTACGCCGGCATTGAGATCAAAGTTTGGGCTGTGGCCTGCTTCGCTCCACAGAAACAGTGTCGAGAGGATTTGCTCAAGTGAGTCTTAGCATCAACTGCCATTATGAATATTTTATTTTCTGATGTGCCTCTTCCCAAAAGCATCTTCAGAGATTGTGGGGATTGGGGATACTGTCATTCTGTGGATGAGAATGTCTGCTGCCCTAAAATATCTTCAACAAAATCTTAATCGATCCGTTGACTTACATGAGCAATACACTGCAGAAAGGACTTTCAAGAAAGTTACAGGAATTCTGTTATGGGATCTTGTCATTTAAAAAAAAATTTTTATTGAAAAAATATATTAAACATGATTTGCATCAGAAGATGTCATTTTAAGTCAATGTAAAATTTATTGTTAATTAAAAAATTATTGATATATAGATTATTATTATTATATCTATATAGATATAGATCTTTCTGCAGCAGTGGGGTGTTTATAGTGCAAAACAGACTTAATAGCAGCATATTTCGTCCAGTCTAAATAGATTCCCCCCAATTCGAGTTAGTTTTGACCACTAACAAGAAGGAAGGACCCTTAAATTAGGTTATGGTTTTGGTTCTTCAAGTCAGCACAATCGACAGACTAGGATACTCAGTTTAAGAAAGAATGTGTTAAATTACTGCATTTTTTCATAGCCTGTAATGAACACAACATACAAAATTTTTGGATATTTGTCTAGTTTTAAGGCCAATAACCATTTATTTCAGTGACAAGGCTTTTAGGTTTTTTTTTAAGATTCAAGCCAATCAAAAATGCCATCATTGCCCTAAAGTTAATGTATTTACTCAATGCAAGACAAATTGATCATATGAAAGATTTGGGCGCATCTTCCTAAAATGCTGTTTTTGTAGTGTATGTTAGTATTCATTGGTAGGCCTAAGGTGGTTGAACTGAAGTGGAACTGGCAAACCTTTACAGATATTATTCTGCTGAAACACTTTTCTTTAGGAGTTTCACCGACCAGCTTCGAAAGATCTCCAAGGACGCTGGGATGCCCATTCAAGGCCAGCCATGTTTTTGTAAATACGCTCAAGGAGCTGACAGTGTGGAGCCCATGTTCAAACACCTTAAGATGTCATACGTCGGTCTGCAGCTGATTGTCGTCATCCTGCCTGGAAAAACGCCAGTCTATGGTGGGGAGTCCACACTTTAGATTTAAAGACCTTTACAACTTTTACTCAACATGTTATAAATATTATAATCACCTGTTTTCAGCGGAGGTGAAGCGGGTGGGGGACACTCTCCTTGGCATGGCAACCCAGTGTGTGCAGGTGAAGAACGTAGTGAAGACATCCCCTCAGACGCTCTCCAACCTGTGCCTCAAGATCAACGCCAAGCTTGGAGGCATCAATAACGTTCTGGTGCCTCATCAGAGGTCAGCAAAGGTTTCTTTTTTTCCCCCCGTCATTGTAGTTTACATGGGAATCTGGAATGCTTCCAGATATCGTTGATGGGAGTTATCTGCTTGATCCATGATGATATTTGCATCATTTTCCTCACCTAATTCTTCATAGTTTTGCTGCTCTTGGCCTAGAAATTTGTTTAAGACACATGATTAGTGCAGTAATCTCATTATTTTCTTGTGTGTCCTTTTTTTTTGCTTCAGGCCCTCCGTTTTCCAGCAGCCTGTCATCTTCCTGGGTGCGGATGTTACGCATCCTCCAGCGGGAGATGGAAAGAAGCCATCCATTGCAGCAGTGGTGGGCAGTATGGATGGGCACCCCAGCCGTTATTGTGCCACAGTGAGAGTCCAGACGTCAAGACAAGACATGTCCCAGGTAAAAACACTCACCAAACTGTTGAGTTGTATTGAGAAATTTGAATTGGTCTAGTTGAACATTGCCATTCATGCGTTTGCCTATTAACCGGAATGTTTTCTACACTTCATGCAAGATGTGATTGGTGGCAGATATTCAGCCACCTATATAAGATAGCTTCTCATTCTCAAAATAATCTGCCTGATGAAGGTTTAGTAGTATAATTTTGAAATGCAGTCAGTGTGCAGGAATTCCGTTTTTTGGAAGTCGTCATCATTTATGTGGCCAAGTCTATTTGTACTTGATAACTGATTGGCTTTTAGGTCAGCGTGCGTCTGAAATCTCTCCACACCATCTCATATCCTCTCTTTGGCATTCTCACAGTAAAGAAAACAGTTTTTTGATTTTTAGCACTATTAAAAACATAATCTTTTCCTTTATTCACATGATGCTGCTCAATTTGAACTTCTTCCGTTTTCCTTTCTTCTTCTTCTTCTTCTGGTAATATGCAACGATAATCTAATGTCTTGTAATTGGTTCTCAAGCCTGAACCATCTAGAAAAGTGCTTTCAAACTATAAATAAACTGGACCTTGCTTCAATTTGATCTAAACCATCACATCTATTTGGAAGACAAAAGTTTGGCTGTTGATCCAAACCTTTGTGCAGTAAATATTTCACACCTGCAATTTTAGTCTGGCTCAAACTGAAAATTCTCAAAACGCCAACCAGATGAGTTTGTTGTGAAATCACTCTAAATCAATTGTTGTATGTTGTAGGAGCAGCTCTTCAGTCAGGAGGTCATCCAAGACCTGACCAACATGGTGCGGGAGCTCCTCATACAGTTTTATAAGTCGACGCGCTTCAAGCCCACAAGAATCATCTATTATCGCGGTGGTGTGTCAGAGGGACAAATGAAACAGGTGAGAGATTTACCTGTTGTCAACCTGTGCAGTTATCATTGGCCAGCACTTTCAGTGTGTTTAACACTCAGGTGTGTAAATCCTAAAAGTTATTTTCTCAGCAGCTGTGATTTATTATTATAGGAGGCTGCAAAACATTAATTCAAAAGTGAAATCAAAACATTAACATTTTTTATTTCATCAGGTTGCATGGCCGGAGCTAATAGCCATCAGGAAGGCCTGTATCAGTCTGGAGGAGGACTACAGGCCGGGGATCACCTACATTGTGGTCCAGAAACGTCACCACACACGCCTCTTCTGCTCGGACAAAGCTGAGAGGGTACAGAAGAGTTCAAACTAATATAATGTTAATGATTGGCAGCTTTCTATTGTACAACACTGCATTGTGCATTATAAATATGATGTTATTAATCCTGCAGGTTGGGAAAAGCGGTAATGTACCAGCTGGCACCACAGTGGACAGCACCATCACACACCCGTCCGAGTTTGACTTCTACCTTTGCAGCCATGCTGGGATTCAGGTGAGGGATTCATGCTCACAAAATGATCATTCTCCTTTTATTGTGAAGGTTGTCTGCTGCACCTGAAATCTAAAATACACTGTAATGATGTGTTATGTAACATGTTCTGTCACCCTTCAGGGAACCAGTCGTCCCTCCCACTACCATGTCCTCTGGGATGACAACTGTTTCACTGCTGATGAACTGCAGCTCCTCACTTACCAGCTGTGCCACACCTATGTCCGCTGCACACGCTCAGTCTCCATCCCTGCACCGGCCTACTACGCCAGGCTAGTTGCTTTCCGAGCCCGCTATCACCTGGTGGACAAAGATCATGACAGGTGAGGCATCTATGGCTATCTGTAGGTAAAGATCATTGGCCTAAAGATAATCAGACCCAGCCGGATGTGGTGACATTTAAAACACACGCGAAATTGGTTGTGGAGTTAAATTATACAATTGATGCACTGATTTTTGGAGAGATGACATTAGAGAGGCAGAGGAGGGGAAATAGGTTGATATGCAATAACAGCATCCTTGGCTGGAATAGAACCAAAGACCAGCTGTAATCAAAACGCAAATGTTTATGGTTTCAAATAACGATGCAGATACTTTGCAGCTGAGTCTCATGGATGTTTGTACATTGTTCGATCACACCTTCCTATCTTTGACAGGTACCCTTTTTACACAGAGATTGCGCAGCTACATCGCAATGAAGACCCTTTTCTAAGATGCCTTTTTGTTTACGTTGAACAAAACAGTGGCCGCACAGCACCGCACTGTTTTTTCTTTTCAGTTTAAAAAGCGAGCATGGGTTCAGCATGCAAAAAGGGCGCAACGTATTGTATAGCAGCAGCAGTGTCCGTAGATACATCTAATATAGATAACCAGCATTTCTGTGCAGCTTAATGAAAAAACATTAACCTTTACTGTTACATGGCGCACCAGTCTCGCCATGAACAACCATGTAAAGGCTGCTGCTTATGTTTTATGAAGTTTGTTTTTTGTGCTAGATGTGTTTTTCAGAACCGTGTAATCATCATCTAAAAAAACTTGTATATTTGCATAATAGATGTGGAGAGAGGGGAGAGGAAGCTCTCAGGATTTACCATAAACCAGTTTAAATGTGCGAGAACAAAACTCCTAGTTCCTGTTTTCATGCCTTGTACCTACTGTTTCCTGCTTGTTTTTGATATGATGTCAAAGTGAACCCTGCCTTTCTGTCTTGTAGTGCTGAAGGCAGCCACGTGTCGGGTCAGAGTAATGGCAGAGACCCCCAAGCATTGGCCAAGGCAGTTCAGATCCACTATGACACCCAGCACACCATGTACTTCGCCTGAACTCGTGAGCACATCTGCCAGTCCACCCGTGGCATCCCGTTCCTTCTGTCTTTTTTATCTCTTATTTGCCAGTCTCTCTCTTTCTCCTTGTCTCTCTCTCGTCGCCTTCGTCGCTCTCATTTTCTTAATCTGCACCAAAGCGACTCTTGGACGGGGGAAATCTGCTGCATCCTGACGTCAAGCCGGTTTTTGTTACAAGGAAACAACCAACCAGTTCTCCCATTTGAGTCGTTTTTCAAACCAGCAATCCAGCACTGTGATCCCTGAATTGACAGTGCACAAAAGAAAACGAAAACAAACAAACCATACATATGTGCTAGTCGAGCCATTATTTTTAGTATTTCTTTGAATGTCTGCACTTGTGTTTTGCAAGATACACTGAGCAAAGGAGAGGATCGGCACAATCTGTGTCGGCGCTGCTCTTTTGCTCTCCCAGCTAAGCAGGACTCTTATCTACTTTTACCTCAAAGCCCCATTGGGCAAAATCAGTCACAAGGTCTTGGGTTTATTGGGTGGTAGGGAGGGAAGCTCTACAGGAAAAGAGATGGAGGGGAATTGACCTTTTGAGAATGATATATATATATATATATATACATACATATATATATAAAAAAATTTTTTTTTCCTTTTTATGAGCCTGTGTTTAAACTTTTTCTCCTTTACTGTCTTTTACAAGCGAGGTGACCTGGGTGTCATGCCCATTATTCATTTTCTCCCATCTTAGCAAAGAATAAGCAAGTCTTTGTGTGTGTGTAAGTGTGTGTGTGTAAGTGTGTGTGTGTAAGTGTGCACATTTCTGTATATATACATGTACTGCTGTATGAATGTGGTTTTGTGGGTGCATGTTTTTCATGGCAGGCCACTGAATTGTAAGGGAAATCAAGGAGATAACTGCTGTAAATGCCTCAGATGTGTTTTTTATATTCACACAAACAGTACATATAAGCATATATTTACATTATAGAGCAACTTAGACACATATTACAAGCCTCATAGAGGCCGGTGTGGGTATTTGTAGCAGTCCTGGGTCAATAATTATTAATTGAATGCTTTGATTTACCACAATTAAAACTTGTGTGTAAGCCTAACAAGATTGTTGGGATGCGCACCTGTAGGAACCAACTGTTCCTTTGTGCCTCAAAACATTTTTAAATCCCAGGTAAAAAACAAACAAACGATTTAATCCATTTGAAGTGATGCGCATAGTCAGGTATGACGTGTAGCAGTACTGACTGAGAACTGGCCTTTAAACGGCTCAGCATTGGTTCCTGTTGAATGGCTGAAGGCATTAAACAGCGGTTTTATCAGCCATGCTTCCTGTGCGGAAAGCCGGATCTTATTTTTCTTTGGACTCTATTATCTGACAGATTCTATGATTACACAGCTGGATTTTATTTACTTTTTCCCTTTTTGTCGTAATTTCAAGGGCCGTAAACAAACTTTTTTGAGGTTTCTTTTGTTCATACAGGCCAATTCATTGCACTGACCCGGGACGCGAGGCAAGAAACAGAGGGCACTCTCAATCTCTCATACCTTTATGCATTTATACATACAAATAAACAAAGCCGATTTGTAAAAGTTTAATATAAGATGTTTTGTGATTATCTTAAAAAGCTGTCGTTTAGAATTAGTAGTTTATCATTGATGTTGGTGTTGTTATCGTTGTTGTAAATGTTGTTGTTATTGTGATGAAATTTTACGGTTGGCCGCAAAGCCGGTAATATAGTTACTAGGAATAGAGTTGAGTTGTCGGGCTGAAGGTTTCGGGGCAAGATCTTTGGGTTGGACTTTCTTTTTTTTTTGTAGCATTCTGATTAAAGGTGAGGTGAAGTAGGCCCCATGATGGACGAGCTCATGCTTTCTCTGTAGGTTCTGATGTTGTGTAGCACTCTGATGGGTTGAGCAGATCTGATGCTGTTTACATCAATCAGCTGGGTCTGTTGGTTCTGATCAGACGGATGGAGACAATCAGGATTTGTGATCGGAGTGTTAAAGGGATTTGTTAAAAAAAAAATCTGCCTACGATGGGCAGTGAGTTGAATTTCTAGACTTTTTAAAAAAAGGATTTCTATTACTGTGTGTTTGAAATATACCCATCTTAAAGTCTTTGCTATTTGACGGTGTTTGTTTCATATTTTTATGCATTTTTAACACTGGATTAACTCGACAGTAAGCATAAACACTGCCCTTGGACATCGCGTCCAGACACTTTTCAACTGGCTGCATGGGAAACATCAGTGATGCAAAGCTGTGAGGACAGTTGCAGGAGTGGCGCCCCCTGTTGTTAGAAGAGAGGTTTTAGAAAAACGGTCGACGTGCACGCCTCATCAGGGGGGGAAAGCTCAGTGGAAGCCCTTTTGTAATAAACCACCCTTAAAGCAGTAGGTTTACTATGAATGAGTTTGAGCACCTGCCTGTTGAAGGCGTGGGCGTTGGCATCAGCGAGGTGAGGGGAATCGGTATTGAGGGCGTCGGGAGGGTGGGTTCCAGGCATTGCATTGCAATAAGATTTTACTCTTAATTGGGGGCAGATAAATTTTTCGAAACATGCACTAGTTCCATGAAGCTAAGTCGGCTGTGATCCGATATTCATCTGGCATCTAATGAGGAAAAGTTGTTTTATATTGAGCTCCAGAAAGATCAGTGATCACTCCCTGTTTGTAACACGACAACGCGAAGCAATATGAACCCAGCTCTACTTTTCAATTGTGGAAGAACAAAGCTATAATTCTACTCATCTTGCTCCATGGTCTTCTTTCTCGCAAACGTCTCTGTACCTATTTATTTTGTTGTTTTTTCAAGTTGGTTTCATTTGCTCGTATCAATCAGTGGGAATGTGCATTTGATGGAATAGCTCTGTAGGGTTAGACTATTTTCATTTGAGTAACAAAAAATGTGGACTTGCTCGCCTGCATGCCAGAGTATTGTCCTTTTTAAAAAAAAAACACAACAAAAAAACCTTTTGAATCATATTTATTATGAGAAAGAAAAAAAAACTTTTTTGGTAAATGTGTATGAATTTAGTGGGACTGTTTTAGGCTAGCAATATCTGTCCAGTCTCCAATATGAATTTTAACGCATCAGTAATTTGGGAGGTACGCCTTATTTTATAAGGGGGAAGGGGGCCAGCTCTTTGCATTGTTCAAAACCAAACGAGGTACTTTCTTCATATGCGGACACGGTAAAGACCTGAACCCCTCTCAGCTTCGCCAGGTTACTGTTGTAAGCATCCATTCTGTCTACTGGTTCCTGGTTTGTACCTTTGGTCACGCTTCTTGGTGGAGGGGGGAGCGGGTCTCCTGTTTCCATGGCAGCTCGGCTGACCCCTCTCCAATGCACTTCCTCTTTGCGAAAGGGTCCCCAGTGAGGAGGATCACCTCCAGTCAACCTTTATAAAACAAGTCCTAATTATTTCTGTGCCCCAGTAGGAGGAGAGCATGAATATTTTTTTCTCTCACTTTGATATATTGATATATCTTAACAGATTTGTAATTTGACATTGTGTATCGTGTATTTCATTTTTTCCTTATTTGTTTCCTTTCGGGGTCGGGGCGGGGGTTGTTTTAGTTCTTCTTTTTTTCTTTTTTTTCTGCTAGTGGTCTCTGAAGCTGTGTGTGATTGTCTAATAGCAATAAGGAAGAAAGAATTGGAACATTCCAGTTCTGTTGACGGAACGTTTCGATTCTCTGAACAATCGGGTCCCTTCCTGACGGGTTGTAAGGGGATGGGGCATGTTTGAACCCCAGCAGAGGGACATCACTTGCTGTTATTGCTATTTTGTGACATGTTCAAATATATATTTTTTTTTAGCCTGCAGGGAATTCTTGTGTTAATGTGCAAAGTAATAAATTGGTATTTTACGCCTCTAATACTGCTGGTATGCTCTCATCATTTATCTGACTCTGATTGACTGTTTTTAAACATATTATGATATACACATATTTATATTTTATCAATGTTTCTCTAATGGGGTTGAGATTTAAAAAAAAAAAAGGATTTACAATAAAAAAAAAGTCAAACTAACTTAAAGTACAATAAACCACATTTTATATTTAGTATTCCCATATTTAAATATATTAATAAAACATTTGATCTATAACGCACTTTACATTTGGATCAAATCTGCTACAGTGTGCTACAAGGTAAACGCATATAAAAGTATCAATAAAATATATAACAATTATATAAAAACATGATTAAAAAGCAGCAATGTTGATTGAAAGTTATAGGTTCTGCTGAAAAAGAAAGTTTTAGGTCCTCTTTTAAAAGTCTGTCGAGGGGTCTTAGAACAGAAGGCCCGATCACCCATGGTGCTGAGCTTAGTCTGGGGGAGGAGGAGGCGGGTTGAGTGTGTAGAACGGAGGGATTGTGTTGAGGTCAGTGGGGAGGATAGTTCTTTTAAGTATTCCTAAAAGGATTTACTGGTGAGTGAGGAGAGAGATCTTATAATCAATCATTTTGTAGATGGGAAGACAGTGAAGGGAATGAAGAACGGGGGTGATGTGTTCGTGTTTACGAACTCTCATCAGGATCCTTGCAGCACTGTTTTGAACATACTGAAGTCTTTGAAGACTTTTATCAGGGATCCCGAAGAGAAGTGCGTTACAGTAATCCAGTCTGGAGGAAACGAATGCGTGAACCAGCTTTTCAGCATCACTCAAGGTGAGTGAAGAACGGAGTTTGGAAATATTACTGAGATGGTGAAAGGAGATCTTGCAGATGTTTTTTATGTAGGATTCAAAAGTGAGTTGAAGGTCAAATCCTACACCGAGGATGGTGACTGATGAAGAGAGGGGAATGTCGTGACCAGAAAAGGTAATGCCGGTTATGGAGGAAGACTGGTTCTGATGTGGGGTGCCAATTAAAATTGCTTCGGTTTTGGAGCTGTTCAACTGGAGGAAGTTGTTTTTCATCCACGCCTTTATCTCATCCAGACAAGCGCGGAGAGAGAACGGGAGATAATGATGAGGATGAGGATGGAGAAGCTGCGGCGGAACATGTATCAGTTTTTATGTAGATTTGCGTGTCATCAGCGTAGCAATGGAGTGAGAGTCCATATCGACTGATGACATGATCATGAGGGAGCATGTACAGTATAAAGAGAATGGGGCCAAGGATAGAATGTACATGTACAGAAGAAGATCAGGGGCACATGTTTTCTATAAAGGTAAATTAAGTCAGAATTCTGGGAATTATGTCTTACTTTAAGGCAGAATTCTGACAAAGTTATAAAGTCTCTTAAAAAGGATTTTCTTAAATATGTATGGAAGAGAATTAGGGCCATCGTATTTTCAAAAAAACATTCTGACCATTGAGTCAGAATTCTGAATTTTGTTCAGGACAGTAAACGGTGTGCCACGAGTAAACTCGTGCACAGCACGAGAGATGAAGAGAGTAAGCAGGAATTAAAAGAGAAGCTGTGTAAGGCAAAGAGTGACTGAGCAAAGGCTAAACGAAATACCCAATACAGGCGATTGTGTGTGAGAGGTTGGACATTAAGAAAGGAGAAAAGGACTTGTGTGATTAAGGATTGAAATGTAACGTATTAACAAGTGATGAGAGTGTGAGGGGCTAGATGGAAGGAGTACGTGGAAGAACTGGATGAAAGAATGGTAGAATTTTAAATCAGGAAGTTCAAAGGATTAGTCAGGGTGAAGTGAGAGCAGTTGGGAAAAGGAGGAAGAATGGAAAGACTTTGGACCTGATGACATAACGGTGGATATGTCTAGGAGATAGAGAGAAGTGGAACTTTTAAATAGATTGTTCAACACTACCTTGGTAAGAGAGGATGTTGGAGAAATGTAGGGAAAGAGTACTGGTTCTCATTTTCAAGAACAATGGTGATGTGCACAGCTGTTGTAACTACAGAGGTAAAAGGCTGATGAGCCATATAATGAAGATCTGGGAGGAAGTAGTGGAAGCTAAATTAAGAAAAGAGGTGACAATTTTTGAGCAGCACTGTGGTTTCTGGCTAAGAAAGTCCACTACAAAAGTGACGTTTGCTTTGAGAGTGCTGATGGAGAAGTGTAAATGTAAAGTGCATTATAAATTAAATGTATTATTATTAAGTATAAGGAGGATGAGAAGGAGTTGCATTGTGTGTTTGGATTTAGAGAAAGTGCGACAGAATGTCGAGGGAGGAATTGGGGTATTGGGTGATGAAGTCTGGACTGGCAGAGAAGTATGTTAGATTGGTCCAGAATATTTGTGAAAGCAGCATGACAGCGGTGAGGTATGCAGTAAGAGTCACAGATGCGTTCAAGGTGAAGGTGGGACTGCACCAAGGATCAGCTCTGAGCCTCCTCTTTTTTTCCTATGGTGATGGTTAAGCTGACACATGAGGTCAGACAAGAGTCTCTGTGGAGTATGATGTTTGCGGATGACATTGTGATTTGTAGTGAGAACAGGGGACGGATGGAGGTCCCTGGAGACGAGGAATGAACTTCAGTCCCAACAAGACAGAATATGTGAATTAAACACAATTAGTTGGAACGGTGATAATGCAAGGACTAGCGGTGAAATAGGTGCAGGAGATTGAGTACTTTGGGTCAACTGTCCAGTACAATATTGTGTTAAAGTGTTAAAAAAGAGGTAAAGAAACAGGCACAGAGTAGTGGGTGGAGAAAAGTGTTCGGAGAAGACACTGGAGATGGTTGTGGTCCACACCCATCATCCTTTCTGACTCCCTCATCGTCAGCATTGAGTTCTTTCGCTTCCTATGATGCATAATGAGCATCAGCTGCGTAATCAAAAAAGAACCGCAGAGGTTGTTCGTCCTCAGACAACTGAAGGAGTTTAACCATCCAAAACCAGCACTTGTACACCTCCATCATTGAGTCCATCCTCATCTCCTCCTTCACCATATGGTACGCTACTGCCGCTTTCGAAGACGAGGACAGACTGCAGCGTATCAGCTGAGAAGGTGATGATCTGCAATCTTCCGTCCCTCTAGGTATTATACGCCTCCAGGACTCTGAAGCGACTATAAGGATTGTAGGGGAGCCCCTCACTCGGGACGTAATCTGGTTGAGACTCTCCACTGGCAGTAGGCTGCGGCCCATCAGCACCAAAACCTTCATTTTCTAATTCTGATTTGATTCTGACAGAAGAGTAGCAGCAAGACTGAAGAGAAAGGTTTACAAGAATATAATGAGACCAGCTCCGCTGTATAGTGTAGAGACAGTGGCACTGACCAAAAGACAGGAAGTGGAGTTGGAGGTTGAAGATGTTAAGATTTTCCTTGGGAGTGACTAGACAAAGGATGGATTGAAAAGGATTGAGAATTAATATATTGGTAGAAGGATGCTAGAGATCCAGCCGCCCCGCAGGAGAAATTTTGGAAGACCGAAGAGGAGGTTTCTGGTTGTGGTAAGAGGACATGCAGTTGGTTGGTGTGACAGAGGGAGATGCAGAGGATAGGGCAAGATAGAAACAAATGATCTGCTGTGGCGACCCCTAAGGGTAACAGCCAAAAGAAGAATAAGTCAGAGTTCCTATAAAGTTATAAATATTCCACAAAGAAATAAATTAAAAAAATTAATTTAAAAAAAAGAAAGATTTGCTAAAGAGATGGACATGTTGACAGATGAGATCAACCAGCTGAACCATTTCAACCATATCAACCTTTTCATATGGAGTTGGTTTACTCTCTATCAACAAGCCTTTGCATGTGTGTTGTCACTAGATGGCATTCTATACCAGAGTAGATGGCATCAGACAATCGCTGAGAAGAGGAAAACAATGATCTGCCATAGCCTCACCCTGATGGTCGTTTAAGAACAACTAATACTATTTTTTTTCGCCATGGAGGTTATATTTTCAATTTTTTGAGCGTCTCTGATTGTTTGTTTGTGAGCAGGTTTACATAAAAAGTCCATGACATATTAGTATGACATTTTACCCAGAGTTAGATAGTGGCATGTCCTTGAGATGTTACATTTTGGAGTCATTGCGTGTTTCGCATCATTTAAAAAATAAATAAATAATAAGATGTTTTGAGTAATGCCATCACAATGTGGCTATTGCTGCCTTTGTTCCTCTGAATCCTTTAATGTTTTTTGGTGGGATGGAGCTGGCGCTCAGTTTCAAGAGTTACTTTGATTTGTTAAATGTTCCTTTGGGGGGAGGGGGGCTGATCAGAGACGCTTAAGTGGAAAGTGCAGGAAGCAACAGGGTAAAGTGTATTTGGGAGATACTCCGAGGGGTTTGTCTGGGTTGTCGGTAGATTTAGAGGCAGGCAATAACTCAGATATTAATGGAGGATTCTGCGTAGTGTACTGTTTTGCCTTGGCGGAGGTTTACGCCCTCAGAATGCTTTTTCCAGTTTATTTTGTAGACATCATCCTCACAAGATGGATCCACTCGAGTTGATTCATATGCACCGAATTTGGATAAAATCGTACAATGCTTGAGAGTTTATGGATCCTAAACTTTTGGTGGTACAGCTGAAAGTCTTTGTGGGTATACAATTCGAAAATGATCAAATTACAATTTTTTTGAGTTATCAAATTTAATTAACACAAAGGATCTTCGGCAATGACAAATCCATAATATCCCCGACTTTTTGGGAATATAATTAATGGGTAAAATAAGAAGGAGCAATATTTATGAAGGCAGTACTAAACATAAATGAAAAATAAAATGTCAAAGAAGTTACTAACATTCCTTTTCTTGTACATTAATGTCTTTCAGTACAGACATGTGACCGCAATAACCGAGTCCAAATTAAAGTTGTCTTTGGTAAGGAAGTAGATAAAGTATTCACAAATTACATTTTTCTTTAATTTGTGACCATCAACAACTGACAGCAGAAATTTCATGCTAAAAACAATTTGAAAAGCTCTTTTTGTTATCTATAACAAACTCAAAAAGTTCCCTTTGAATATATTCAGTGGTGAAGGAAGTATTTAGATCCATAAACCCTTTACTGCACAGTGTTTTCATATGGCAACAAGCACTTTCTATAATTTCACTAAAAGGTAATTAACACATTGTCTATGTTTTATTGTTTAGTCTTGAAAAAGGGAGCTTTTACTTTGAAAGGACATTGTTGCATACATTTGTATGCAACAATCTTACTACAATCATATTACTACCATACTTTAAAAATAACAATTGGATGTATATTAATCTAACTCTTTAAACATTGAGTTATACATTTCATTAAAATATAAATGTATTTGATTTTTCCTGACATCAATGAATTGATGTTTTCATTGAAAGTTTTTTTGAGTTTATGGTACTTTCCGCATACGTGCATTTTTACTATACCCATTTAATAGTGTTTTCAAAATTTTAAATATTTCAAATTTTTAAGCAATGTTCCGGGGAGAGGAACAGAAAATGATGCAACAATGTATGATTAAGGGAGAGGAACAGGAAATGATGACACAATGTCTGAGTGAGGGCAATATTTGGGCTCTCTAGGTGCTTTTTCTATTTTTACAACAGTTTTGAGAAGAAAGTTGCCCAATCAACAGGTTAAAGCTTGTTATCATTGCAAATTCAGTAAAATAATAAAAAGCAGAATTAACATGTGGCTAATTCAGTGTTCTCGATAATAATTGGCAAAAAAAAAGAGTAACGTGAGAGTCAGATATCTTTATTATCTATTGTACCGTTCATTTCAACTCAAATGTTATACAAATAAAATCTCTAATTAAAGTAACACACTTTTAGAAAAAGTATTACACCTTGACACAACAGGAAAAAAATTCTATATGCTATAACTCTATGTGCTACAACCATTGGCACCCTGCATTTTTTGTGTCTCACTTTTGACACAATAAAAGCAGTCTTCTTCTGTAGTGTGTGATCAGGTTTGAGAACACATGGAGAAGAGCTGTGACAGAAACTCTCTAGCTCTTTCAGATTCTGAGGTCGATGCTTGTGGACCCTCCTTTGCAGCACATTCCACAGATGTTCCTCCGGGGTTTCATTAAGTGACTGAGATGGGGGAATGGCAAAACCTTTATTTTGTGATCTCTGAACTATTCCTGAGATCATTATGAGTTTTGGATCTTTGTCCTGCTGGAAGGTCCATCCACGGCCCACTTTAGGTTGGATGGCAGAGGCTATTAGGTTTTTATTCAATATCTGCTGGTACTTGATGGACCGCATGGTACCACGTATTTCAACAAGATGGCCATGCCCTTGGTAAGAAAAAAAAAAAGCCGAAAGCGTCAGATACTCACTACCAGACTCCATGGTGGGTAAGGGCTTCCTATCATACTACGCCAAACCCATTTTTGAGTTTTTTTGTCGAAAAGCTCCATTTGGTGTCATTTGACCTATGACCCTGTTCCATTGAAAGTCCAGTGGTGTAGACTTTGCAACCTAGGTACTTTACTCTGTGTGGGGATAACAGCAGAGGCAATTTTCTTGCTACCCTCCCAAACAGATTGTGTTGGTGTGTCTGATGCTGGTTAGAGAGACTTTCTGACTCCCAAGATTCAACTGACCTTTGCAATTCCCTAGCCGAACACCGTGGAAGGTTTTTTTTGTGTTGCCAAAACCATCCTTCCCACAGTGCATGGGGTCAGTTTGTAGACACATCCTCTTCGAGATTGATTACAGCATCTTCAGTCTCTTTAAACTTCTAAATTATGGATGTTACTGTTGGAACTGATATGTTTTGCTGCTTAGAAATTTTCTTTTATCCATTGCCAGATTTGTGACCAAAAACTTCAAGGTCATGTCAAGTGTCTCAATGATATCAGTAATCTTTTTGATATAAAATACCCTTAGATAGGAACAAAAGCTAATTTGTAGAGATGCTAGTTCAGAAAGAGAAATCGTTAAATGCTAACTCTAAACCATTTCTCTTAAATGGCCTTGAAGTTTTATGGCAGTAACTGAGGTGTAATAAAATCGTGCATTGGGATTGTTATTAACAAACACGTACAACTGTGCGTTCATCTGCTCTCACTGACAGCTATCATTGGTATGTGTCACTTTCCTCTGTTTCCCCTTTGTCTATCGTCTGGGCCGGTTGTCAGGACCACCGTTGCCAAGGAGAGTGGAGGCTAGAGAAGAAAGGAAACCCGAACCACAGATCTTGATGCCACGATATTTAATTCATTGGCACAATGGTTCACCAAGGTTAAGTACAATGTAGATGGAGCAAGAGTGGCCTTTGGTAGAGGGGATTTCTGCATGTGAAGAGAGAAAGGTGCTGTCACGTCCTTCTGTTGCACTCCGGATCCATTTCTACGCCTCTAACTGTTCAACAACAAAATCATAAAACCTGCAATTTTTGGATACAACTTGATTTGAGCAATAAAACGTATTAAAAACAGGCATGAATTCAAGGTTTTGTTATTTGTTTTCAAGGTTCAAGGTTTTATTAGCCAAGGTTTTATTAGCCAATATACATGGCTTTTGTATTTCTAATGTGGCTTTTCAGCATTTCAACCATCCATCGTTGTTGGGAGTTAAAAAAAACCCAAACAATGCTCCTTTTTGTGAGGTCCCTTTCAATGCAGACAAAAAAGGCAAATTGAAAGCTACTCTTTGTGAAAGCTACTTTAAAATACTCTTGTTGTATGGTATGAGATGACACAGAGTACATAATCCTCATTGTAGAGGCCCCCCCGCATTGTTTTTGTGTTAAGTGATCCATGGACATGGACGGCTCTCCATCCCCGTCCATCCCTCCCTCCTTTGTTGTCTCAACCCTCCCCCCTGCGTTGCTGTTTTTTCCCCTGGGGTTCACATTTGGTCGCAGTTTTTACAATCAACAGCGGTATGAAGGATGGTAAGGGGTGATGTGATGCTGTTTTTACCCACCAGTCTGGCCGCGAGACCCTGATTTGTTATTTATTCCCCTGCTGGAACCGGGCTGACCCATCTGGGCTGTGGTGCTACAAAAAGGAAGGGGGAGGGTGAAGCAAGGAGGCAGCTGAAACCTGAAGTGGCTCGTCAAGGCTTGGACCTCGACGCCGGTTATTGTCATTGAGGAGACACTTCAGTCCGGAACAGCAACAGTGTGTGATTACCAGCCGCGAAGGCTGTTTTCCTCCGGAAACCTGTGCTTTTTAAAAATTAGAGACACAGATTGAAAAACCTTTAAAACCCTGTAGGAATAACTGACTGGAAAAACCTCTTCTGACTGAGTGCTCATCTCTACAGGATGTTCGTTTCATTTATTCTGAGGGCCGAGAGGTAACAAAAAACTACACAGATCTTTATTCTGTGGAGACAAGCATCATTCTTTCAGTCTGCTTGGACAGGACACAGGCAGTGGCCTTGAGTCCAAGTATCAGGTTCTATCGGTTTGATCCAGCTATGTAAGGTTACACCTTACCTGGAGTGTGTCAGTGAAACGCACTGCATCTGCATTGGCCACCTGGGTTGGATCCAGAGGCAAAAGCAGGGAACCACTACAGCAAAAAAAGAAAATTCGGGCTGATGTTCAGTTCATCCACTGGGTCTGGACCGTAAAGCCTGATTGACCCAGTTTCTCCGGGCTGCCACAGGTGACTGCACAGCCATCAGCTACTCAATAATGTATTGACTCAAACTCTGGAGTGAGAAGAAGGAGAAAGTGTACGAGCCTCTGACCCCTTGGGTAAACCGGATGACTGTCAAGAGAAAAATGAGCGATCACCTGTGGATAGTGTAGTGAAGCGAGGCCCTGTGGAAGTAATAGCAATGAGCAGATGTTGTAGAGGAAAACAAAAAAGAGAAGAAAATGGATGCTAAGAAAATGACACCGGGGATAAGGTCATAGGAAACGCGACCAGGCCGCACCAGAGGGGAGCAACAAACTTTGTAGACCAAAAGAAGGATAAGAAAATTATACCTCCCAAAAGAGTCAACTGTGAGCCACACAAAAGAGGTCACCATGGTGAACACCGGCATGCAGCTGATCAGCTTCACCTGTGCGGTGACTGGCTGGATAATGGCGATCGCTGTCACTGCCTTGCCTCAGTGGAAAGTCTCAGCGTTCATTGGCAGCAACATCCTGACCTCAGAGATCAGGTGGGAAGGCATCTGGATGAACTGCATCTACCAGACCACTGGCCACATGCAGTGTAAGACATATGACTCCATGCTGGCTTTGGCCCCAGATATCCAAGCGGCCCGTGCCCTCATGTGTATCGCCATCTTCATGGGATGGCTCTCCTGCACCGTGTCCTGCTGTGGCATGAAGTGCACCACATGTGCTGGCGACGATCGCCGGGCAAAGGCAGGAATCGCTCTCTCAGGCGGGATTCTCTTCATTCTGACGGGACTTTGCGTGCTGATTCCCGTCTCCTGGACAGCGAACACTGTTGTCCAGGATTTCTATAACCCGAATGTGCCCTTAATGCACAAAAGAGAGCTGGGCCAGGCTATCTATCTGGGCTGGGCTGCTGCAGTTATTCTTGTCATCAGTGGAGCTGTGTTGAGCAGCACCTGCCCCCTCATGGAGACAGGCGGAAGATACCGCAGAGGCTACGTGGGCCGTAGCTTCGCTAATTCACCATCAACAGCACCTGAGCCCCCAAAGCCCATCACATCCAATAGTCTACCACTAAAGGAGTATGTATAGAAAAAAACACCAGGATGGTCAGAAAGTTACAGTGTTGATGTTAATAATGTGTTACGAAATTGACTTGGTCTGACTTTTAAGAATTTTAAGCTATTAATTGAAATCTATATATTAACACATTCAAAGTAAATGTCGTATATTTCTTTGTAATGTTGGGCTAGTATTGAGCACTCGACACCTTAATGTTTGTTTTTGACTCCTACATAGCAAGCTCACCTGCAGGATTTGCAAGTGAGCATGCAATTTGCCATTTTCCCATAATATATAAATATATATATTTATATATATATATATATGTATCCGTTGATTCATGCCTGAGGAGAGCCGGTTATCAATGTGTAAACGTATTTGCCAGTATTCAAAAAGAAGTGTGACTTGACGGCTTTAATGATGGCCTTTGCTGTAGGTTTGCAGTGGATTTCTCAAGTAGATACTCTCTGACAATGAAAATACCTCGAGTGTGCCTTCATTTACAGTGTGGAATTAAAAAAACAAACGTTATCCTCCTGATGTACTGCTTATTCTAAAACATCACAAAGTCTTTCATCCTCGTCATCAATCACGTATGAAATGACGCCACAAAATGTGGCCCATTTTAGAAAAAGTCATAATTGTATGTGAACTCATTCCTCTCAGGATCTTTCTCTTCTCTCCAAGCCTTGTCACTGAAATGCAGTCAGGTTCTACGGCCGGAGTTCCACTTCACCTCAGTGTCCAGTTTACTTTCTTCACTGGGTCTCAAGAAAGAATGACACTTTGCAAAATGTATCTGAAAGAATATATAAAAGCAATAAGATCATCTACAAATCTTCAGCACCTTGTATTTAACATGCACCGACACTACAAACACTGGTTGCTAATGGAAACGATATCCATTTCAGAATTTGCCACGCATTCCAGTCTAATCAGCTTAACACAAGTTTTATAGACTGACATTATGGCAAATGGCTTTGCCAGGTTATGAGAGAACTTTAATTCTTGTATATGAACACGCTCGGTCCCTTTATCAGTCAATGGAAGTCATATAAATCTAATATTAAAGACATTGCCTTTTAACAAGAGTCTTCAATAAAACGTGTTAAATATTCAAACATCAAGAACATTTGCCTTTGTTTAAAAATTATTTAAAGCAGATATTGTTGAATACTTTTTAGTCCACAAACTATATCTTAAAATGGCATTGCAGAGTTTTGCCTCTTATCTGTAGTAATGAGAATTGATAGTGTGGTTTGATTGTAAGTACTATAACAAAATAATTGTGAATGTACGACCCTTTGGTCCAAACTGTTTCTATCTTACAAAATCAGAGCAACATCAGAAAGATGTTATCACATTACTGAATTTTACCTGTGAGGACGTCTTGTGCACTAGGAGACTCCAAACATATCCATCTGCTAGGAGCAGACTCTAAAAGGGAAAGATCCTCCGCTCTTAGTGTCTGCAACAACACTTTCCTCCTCAGAAATATGAACATGAGTTGAGGAAAAGAAAAAAATAAGACCCTGAACACAACACCAAGCTCATGTAAACCAGGACACAAAGGATACTGTTGTCGATAGTGATGCTCAGCATTCTGCAGCCACTCTAGCATCTCAGAGATTGATGGGGTTGTGGCAGAGCGCTCAGTTACAGTGCTCAGATCTAGACTGTCTCTGTTCTGGTCATAGAGCTGGAAGACTGCAGAGACCTGGTTACTGATGGAATCTCGGATAGACTGAAGAGATGACCTAGGTGAAAGAGGGATGTTAGATGGATGTATAGATAGTATTAGTGACTTGTGTCAAAATTATGCAGGAATCAAGATTACCAAGAAGTTACTATAAAGAAATACTGTGCAGATTGAAATGTATGTACAGTAAACAAATGGTGTACTAAGAACAGAATCTTCAGAGACGGTAGAATAGTAAATAGCAGATCATTATTTAATCAGTGCTGTTAACATATCGATAATGACCGATTACATAAAACCTTTTTTGCAAACTGATGGTGGGGATATTGCTTTAGTACAGTGCATACAGTATAGTATAACACTATTTATTTAAAATATTGCGGATTTTCCGCAATGTTGTAGAAATATTGAATTTTGGAAGAAATAAGTGGTTTGATAGCTAATGGCATATATTGTGCTCACAATGTACAAATGTCTACATATTTCTTTAATGAAATTATTATAAAAAATTTGTAGATATGAGTGCTTTTTATTTGGGAGGATGTATATACTATATACATGATGCTATAGTGAATGATTACTAACCAATCACATTAGTTACATACCATAAAATAGAAGTTATACGTTATTATATTCTAAATGATATAATAAAACTGGGAGAATCAGGGAGGTGAGTCTTTGCATCATAACTATAGACCACTTTTTGAGCTACTTACATCTTATCGTTGAGATTACACAGTACTGTATCCGTTGCCTGTATTAGTTTAAATCGTAGCCGTTCCTCCAGGTCAGGAAAGTCTCTCAGCGGTGTGTTGGAGAGCTGGACGTTGGATAGCGCCCTAGACTGCTCTGCAAGATTCCCAAGGGACACCATCAGAGGTTTGCAATCGGTCAAAACACTAAGCCATAATTTCTGACTGCTCTCAAGACTCTGGAAGCTTTTCCTCAGTGCCTGATGAATTGAAACTACTGCAGGTTTGGCCATTTCAAAGCGCTGATTTCAGACATAAGCAGACTAAAAAATCTAATCGGAGTAAGATAAATAAATGTGTCCCTCTATGTTAAAAACTGTATTTCGTTTTAGAGTTAAGAGATCCTTAAAGACGACATCTGTAGCTCTTTAAAGTATGGTAACATTAGCTGCTAATAAAATCACAGAGCTGCCATGTTGCCCAGACTTACTTCCGCTGTTGATGTAAACTGTGATTATGATAGGTCGACAACGTACTCTGACGCACGAAAAACGCGCGTTCTGATTGGATTACTCTTCATTGGCCACCCCCCGTGCCAAGATTTGAAATAGTCTTTGTGAAGGAAGAAGTCGGGTAACCGAGAGAGAAAAAGCATAACCAGGTAATTATACGTCAGTAAAACCCGCATCAGACACAAAAATATCTAGCCAAGGTAAAAAAAATGTTTTTGAGTGTAAACTTAATGAGTTATTACATAAGTTAACAATGGTTACCTAGATATTTTGCAAATTAGAATTAACGACTGATGTTAGCTTTACCTGTTAGCATGCTAACGGCAGAACAATCGCTAATTTGCCAACCGTTTGTATAAAACCGATTTTCTTTACAATGTTATATAGCATTGTAGTTCTTTCGTAGTTTTATGTTCTGTTGATTTTTTAAACATGGATGTCTTGGTGTTGATCAGACATATTCGAATACTGTCTAATGCTGTTATCAACTCTGGGTAAATTGACCTGTTTACGCAGAAATGGCTCCCAGGAAAAAGGCCACCAAATCACGGAAAAACGACCCCAAGACGGCCAAACTCGAGGCGTTCTTGCAAGATTTTGACAGCGAAGGTGAATATAATTTACTAATACCTTAGAAAAGTGCCGTTTTTTTAGTACACAGATATCCTATCTGTGTTAAATGCTCTATATAAATAACTTGACTTAATTTGACGAGTGATGGTCCTTGATAAGGTCGTGAGATCAGCTCCGCTTTATGGTTTAGAGACAGTGACACTGACCTAGAGAAAGGAGGCAGGGCTGGAAGTGGCAGAGATAAAAATGCTAAAGCTTTTCTTTGGGAGTGACGAGGATTGAAAGGATTATGGTTTGAGGGTTTGGTCATGTGATAAAGGAGGGATGGTGGAGATATTGGTAGGAGGCTGGAGAGTCAGCTTCTATGTAGTTGGTTGGTGCCATAAGGGAGCAGATGTGTATAATTTCTTTATTCATATCAAAGTCTCAACATAATCAAATGTAGATACTAATCAGGGAAAATGGTGAAATAAATATTGGGCATATGAGCAAAGACATTAAGATGAATATTTAATATCTTTGCAGTTTGACCAAATGTAAAATAAAGTCTGAAAAAGTCTGAAAAATAAACATAGCTGTATTCTCTTCAAACTGAAATAGCAACATTGTTTATAACTTAGTTAGACCATCTATTGTGCAGTTTATTTAAATTTTTTCTTAAGTATATACACTGATCAGCCATAACATTGAAAATAATAATGATAATACATTTAATTTATAACGCACTTTACATTTGGATCAAATCACCTGCATTATGTTGTGTAGGTCCTCTTTTTGCATCCATAACAGCTCTGTGATGCACTATGAGTACTGGCAACATTGTTTTATTCAAACCTGCATTCACATTTCTTGTTAATTTGTCCAAAAGTACTAGAAATGTGGTCGTAATCAAAGTTGCTCAAATCTTTATGCTTGCAAATATTTCCTGACTCCAACATCTCAACCTTAGGAAAAAAATTGTTATGTTACTGCATAATATCCCAGCTACTGACAGGTGCCATTGAAAGGAGATAATCAATGTTCGTCTAACTTCACCTGTCAGTGGTCATAATGTTATGGCTGATCAGTGTACAAACAGAGCTGCATGATATTAGAAGCAAAGGGACATTGTGATACTTTGTCATGCTGAGATGTGTGCTAAGATATGAAAAGGCCAAGAATTTGTTTTCATGCTGCATCAGACAGTAAAATAAATCAATCAATAAATAAAGATTTCTATGTTTGAGCCAGTTTGTCATAGCTGACATCACATGTCCTAATGTAATATGTTTATTTATGTGACTATAATGTAATATGACTATTGTGCAAGCACATTTTATAATACTGTATAAAGCTGAAGGACTTGATTGTGACGTCCTGCAGCTGGTATCGATATATCTCTGATGAGAATTGCACCCATTAGAGTGCATAGCATACAAACGACTCATTTTTTTTTTTTAAATGGTTCTTGTGTAATCATGCCGAAATTGGCTGACACTAGTATCAATCTAAGTGATTTTTTTTATCACTATTATAAACTATTGGATTCTGATTACCAGAGGTGGCAAGGGCAAACAACCTCTTTATTCAAGTAGAAGTACAATTACTTGTGTCAATAAAGCCTCTGGTAAAATTAAGAGGTATTTATTCAATTTCCACACTCAAGTTAAAAAGAAAAAGCACCGGCTCTGAAATTTTCAGTTCTTCCTGCTGAGCCTCATGTCGGATTCACATAACATTAACGTAAAGTAAAATTTAGGGATTTGGGACTCTTCCTTACATCATAACCAGTATTACCATCATTATTACCGTTTACAAGCAAAACAATGTGTTTGGTCTTAATAATCATTTCTGTAAATCATTATGTAGAACACAAGTAGGGGGAGAACAAAATGGATAGAAAATACAGAAACATCCCGATCCAGTTTCACGCATGTCTTTTTTTTTACCATGTCATCTGCCTCAGGCTGTAATCGGTTTACTCTATCATCCATGTTATGTGCAGACGGATACATCAAGGAAACTCCTGTGTGTTATTGTCCCTCACATTTACTCTGAAATCTGTCCTGATGTCAGGAGAAGACGCAATGATTAATAATAAAAGTAGCTACCCTGTTTGTTATTAAAAAAAAATGAAGGGCCAGAATGTATTTGTGTTGAGGAAATTCATACGGTTAATATGAAAAACGTACGGTACCGCACTACAATTTATTGTATACAAATATTAATGTAATACAAGTATTTGTATTCTGTTACTTCGCACCTCTGATGATTAACACTCTAATATTAACTTGTGAGCATTTTAATGTTTTTATTCAATGTTGACAACTTTCTTCCCTCTTTTTTTGGGCTTCCAGTCACAAATACATACAATTCTTTTCTTTGCGTACACAGAGCCACTTTTTTGTCGACCCTTCTGAACTAACACTAGCACAGCAGACTTGACCCCATAGAAGATTCCCAGTACTTCCATAGTGTCCACAGAGACCCAAAGTTAAAGAGTAGTCTTCGCTATGTATAAGGGTATTCTCATTTGTTTGGCATTGTGACTGTACTAACAGCTACTATTAATTCTACATTAAGTCCGTAATAAACTGCTGGGTAGTCACACGGCACATGTTTTCACAGTGGAGACCAGAATTGTACGCCTAAAGGAGAAGATCAACCAGCTGCTGAAAGATGTTGACAACAGCTACAACATGGCGCTCATTAAGCTCCCCAAGCTCGTCAGGCAAACACCGTGGCTGGAACACTGCAGTGAGTCGACGCAAAATGTCACACCTGTCTGATTAAACCCAAATTCCATTTGCGTTCTCTTAATAAGTATTACCATGTTGCTACAGTAGATTTGTTGTTGTTGTTTTTGTGAGTATATTTTGTCCTGAGTAAGATTCATCACTACTGAGATATTTTAAAGATGGCAGGAAAAATTAAGCACACAAGCAAAATAGATGTCCTGGTCCTAGATATATAATGTAAAATGAGACAAGCCATGTCATTAAATTTAAGATTTGTACCTGTCTCTCCGCAGAATCTGAGAAACCAAAGTCTCCTGTGGTGGATAATGATAAGGTGAGTTAGGATCTTTCTGATATCAAGATTCATAGAATGCATTTCAGAATCTCTTTGGCTCACGCAGACACCCTCTGTTCTCTATTAAACGTCCACAGAGAGATGTGGAAGCTGCTATTGTTGACAGCATCATGGCGGAGGACCACGCAGTCCTTCTGAAATCAGTCAAGAAACGTATGTCAACACTTGTTTTTGTGTTTTTTCTTTTCAAGTCCTGTGAAATGAAACATGGCCCAAAGCACAGACCTTGTCTTTATTGGGTTGACTCAACACGTCCAGATTTACTGTCCTGTCTGGATTTTCATGTTTAGAATAATTGGTACACTATCAAAGTGGATTAAATTCGTTTTATTTTGTCTCCAACCCACAGCATCCAAGAATAACAGTGGAGCCAAATCCAGCTCGGAGGACGACTGCGTCCCGGCCACAACAAGGAAGGTAACGTCTTATTCAGTCACGCATGAAGGGAAAAAAACTCAACTGAGTGTTTTAGAGTCACCGTGGATCATAAATATAGTGTATGTGCAATAATTTCTTTTTCTATTTGCTTATTTCCGATTCAGGGGCGAGCGACGAGGAAACCTCCGACTACCTCTAAAAAGGCCAAGGCGCTGTCAGTCAGCAAGCAAAACTCCACCATCAGACGGTATGACCATTTCTCTTTCTCGGTTTCATTCTGTCCGTCTGTCTTTGTCGGGTTGTGTGATACCAGTATCAGGAATTCTTCTCGTATAGCCTTAAATGTTGGATTGAGTTGTGGCAAAGTAGTGGACAATCGTTGGAGCCCCAAAATCTAACCAATTTCCATAAAAGGCTAGCAAAGAATATAACTTGAGGAACACTAACCCCTCGTATACCAAATTAAATTGCTTAACAAGCTAGTGTTTGTGTTGAGTACCAGGCTCCCGGCTCCTCTACTATACATCATCTACATAGGAAGATCCCTCCATTCGAAACAACCACCTCCATCTATGCATCCCATAAGTTGGCACTGATAAGTCTTGAAGATCCAGTGACTGTGTTTACATGCACACCAGAATCCCCGTTACGAGGCGGTTTTCAGTTTCGATCATGTTGGGCATAGGCGTTTACAGACGGATAGATAAATTCTATCCCTTTGGGAAATTCGGTTGTCCTGCAACTCGCACACACACACACACACACACACACACACACACACACACACACACACACACACACACACACACATTAATACATATATATATATATATACACAGTCAGAATCAGAAATTATTCAGTAAAATAAATAAATAAATCAAAAAGATATGTTTTTTAACAACATTTAGTTTTATAAGCGCAGAAAAATCTGGTTGTTCATTTCCCTGTATACATGACCAATACTTGTATCCTGAGTAAAAGCAAATTCATTTGGAATCTCTGTAACCGCTAGCTTAATTCAACACTAATTTGACTGTAAATGTAAGAAATTAGGACACTGGGGTTTTATAACGCGCTCACAGCTATTAAAAGCAGCATGGCGTCGCAGGCATGGTTTATACACCTTATCTCTGGCAATAGGAGACGAGAGCAACGAGCGATATTAAATATGTCCCCCAAGATGATCTTGATGGAGTTCAATGTCGGCAAGTGGAGAGTAAATTCCTGCTTGAGTCAGGCTGTGTAACAAACATTGATGAGTTAAACATTGGCTTCATCTTGGGTTGAAGCCAATAAGAAAAATCATCATCAGGAATTGAGGCGCGGTGATGGAACTTTCCGTCCTTCCCTTTTATCAGGTTTATTCAGCCAGTACAGCATAATACTCACGTGTCTCTGTCTGAATTCAGGTCAAACAGGAAGCCGTTGGTCACTCCTGCCAGGAATTTGCTGGATTATTCTTTGATTGGTGCCACCCCTCTTGTTACCCCGCGATTTGACCCAAGGTAAGCGAGCATTAATGGTTACGGCGGCACGAACCGGAGTCTCATTCCATGTAACCTCATGAAGCATTTAATATTATGATGTTAGCCTCAATTAAAGGTGCTGTGTGTAAAATTTTTGGATTCCTCATCATGTCTTTAAATAAATAGAATATAATAACCATAACCATGTTTTTTTTTTCAGTGTATAATCAGAAAAAATACTTCTTAATTATGTTAATTTGCCAAAAAGTCTTTATGTCTCAGGAGGGAGCAGGTCCCCTTCCGTGAACGCCACGTTTCTGCTGCTGTTGTTCAGCGGCCTGAATGGTCAAACTGAGACCTTTAAATCTTTTAAATTGAAGTGTTAGCGCGAAGATGAGGAAACCATAAGACAATTAAATGCAACAAGGAGGAAAATGAGTGTGATGATGCTGGATAAATATTTTGTGTTTTGAAATATGGTGGATCGCATTCACTATTTAGCACAAAAAAAAGGCCCGACTTGTGAAACCATAACTCCTGTACCATGTGGCCGTTCTTCGCCCACCGAGTCGTATTCCCTGGCTGGACTCACTGGTTTCACAAGTTGAGTCTCATGTTTCTTTTTGAGGTTTTTGTCAACATCCTTCAAATGCTGGACAGGTCTATTCGGGTTATTGGGGTTAAACTTCAACACCCAAAAATATACTGTCCGAAAAAAAAACTTATTCAAAAAAAGGGACGTTACAGTTATTCATTGATCATCAACTGGGTTTTATGAATTGATACCTGGATCAGTGTTATGAAATGCTGCTGCAATGAAGTAACCTAAATTCTGTTGGGGGATCAGTAAAGAATCCATCTCGCTATCAATCTCTGCAATCTGCCTGCATTTTGTGTTTTTTCTTTCCTAAATTGATTCATGATTCTCACCATACTTCCTTTATTTCTTCAGGCTTCCTAAGACCCCCGCTGTGAGAGTTCCCCGCCACAAGGAGAGGGTCTACAGCATTTCCGTCAACGGCTCTCCCATTGCAGCAGGAAACGAGGACATTATTATCAACGTCCCCAGTGGTAATGGAGAGGTGAGTGTGCAGTTAGCTAGCTCACACCTCCAATCATGTAAGATCATATTTCAGTCAGTTATACTTTATACCTTTGTTCAGGGGCTTTTCAAGGTAAAAAGTGTTTCACTGTTATTCAATCTTTCTCTTCTCTGGAAACTCAAGAATATGGAATGGGTGAGCATTCTCACCCCAACACTGATCTCTTGTTGACGTGCTGTGTGTGCAACTTAGAACCAAAGTAATAACAACCAGAAGCGTTTAGTAATCACTGGGGAGAAGAACATTTACTGAAAATGCTAATGCTAATGCTAACTGGGGAGACAACATCCGCTCTGAGAGGTCATCGCCCTCTCAGAGGAAATAGGTCGCGATATAACAGAATTAACGATTATTGATTAGCAGAATAATTGATTGTTCTGCCGTTTGATCCCAACTCCTCTGTCATAATCCTTTTGCAAACCGACAATAGTTTGAGAGTGGGAACGTTTCTGTGGTGTGAGCTCACCCGTTTTTTGGCCAGTTGATGGTGTTGCATGCTACTCAGGTCTGAACTCACCACTGGTTGGTTTTGGGATCTGAGGCATGGCATTGGTCAACATCCAGTCAGCAACTCAAAGTAAAAAAAACCATAGTTTTGGACAAAAGAACGAGTGAACGCCTCTTCATTTTGTTTAAGGATCAGTCCTGTTGGTATGATACAAGCTTTAAAAGTTCTGATTTCCTTCTAAACTGACAACTTAAACACAATACTGTACTCTGCTTTATTCACCCTCACCATCACCGTATGCTGCTCTCACTCATCTGCTCACTCCCTACCCACACATCTTTTGTTTTCACTCTTTCATCAATATTAGAAATGCATCTGTCGCCATTTATCCATTAACTCATCCACACATTGAGACACTCAAAATGGGTGTCATATTTGATGCTTATCATGAGATGCACATTTGTCTTTTCACGGGTTTTATTAGCAAAAAAAGAAGATTGGAGATTCTTCCTGGCACCTCTGAAAATCTGGCTTTTGGATTTCCAACATATATAAAATCAAACACTGGAGCGTGCCTGCAACAAATCAAGAACACATACATTTGTCAGCATGCTAAAATTGAATTCAAGGTCTTCCCAGCAATCTCCCAATAATACATGCACAATAAGCTTAAAACACAAAAGTATCCCAATATTTTATTTTGTGATACAATACTGTTTTTCAAAACCTCCAAATTGATTTTTAATAACTGTTCATATTGTTTTGTGTTGAAACCACTAACAGCCATTCTGAAGTATCAGATTCTATCCTCAACCATTTGACTCCTCCTGTATTTACACACCTGTTTGCATAGTCTGTTCAAGGCAAGAATGTTGCAATGTTGTTACTTCGACTTACCTTTCTCTTGAAATGGTACGAACACAGAAAACTGAGCACGCTGAGGTTCTGTCTCTGAGACGGCAGCAGAGGATGTGTTGGTATTTTTACATATGTGCAACCCGCAATCAGGGGATTTCAATAACTGCTAGCAACAGGAAGAGGAAGAAAAGAAAAAATGAAAACATCTGCTGAGGATACAACACGAGATCCTTTCACTCCAGTACAAAGTCAGCTGAGACGGGAAAAGATTAAGCCTGTGTTTGTAATGTGAACACAGACCTACAATCATAATCAGTCAAATTGTATTGGCGGATAACGTCTGGAACATGATAAGAATCATATCAACAAGTTCCTGGCAACAGAAACCACCAAACTCAACTGAGAAACTGCAATTGTTCTTTGTGTTCTGTTTGACATCTGGTATGGTTTTGGATACAAATAATGTTGGAAGCTAATTTATATTTTACTTTATATTCAAATATAATTCTGATGTGTTTTTCATGTGTTAACCCAGAGCGTTCAGCTATTGGCGAGCCAGATGGACACAGTGGACCTGTCCCTGCTGGACGAAACTGCTCTGAAGAGCATCCGGCTGCTGCAGGTATATCCACCCACTCCGTAGGACGCGTCTGTGAAACTTTAGTTTCACGACAAGATTGGATGTGGCCATGAAATATTATGAAATATTTATATGTTTCTTATTTTTCTCCTCCCTCCTCCTTACAGAATCGCCTCACAGCCCTGTGTGGGATAACAGAGTGACCGACCCGCACGCGGCTGACTTGTACATTACTTTTAAGAAATGCTATCTTTATATCTTTTATGTACACAGGTTATTATTATAGGTTAAAAACACATACTATCAGTTTTTTTAAATGGACAGTTTTTCTTAAAATTCAACACATTCACCGGAAATCATCCAGGTAATAAAAGGTTACTGTATGAATGTGAGGTAAATTTGTTTAAAAGTGTTGTTTTATCATTTGGTGCTATTTTACTCATTTACCTTTGTAAGATAGTGTAGTTTAATGAAAACACCCAGTGTTTTCTTCTGCGCGAGTAGCGCTTGGCTCCATCCATCATGTTTTAGTGCTGTCGTTTTACCTTTAAAATCTGTATTTTACTCGCGCCTTGCGACACTTGTGAGATGATTGACAACAGACTTCTACTCTGATGATGCCACGCTGTAATCTTACAGTATTTTTTGTGCTTTTTTTTATTTAAAAAAAAAAAAACAGGTCTCACCCTTGTTTCTGTAAATCAGCCTGAATTTACAGTATTTTATTGATCCAAATGCCATCTTCATGTACATAGATCACTCTGCATCTGCAAAGGTGATAAAAGGATTTTGAACAGGGGTTCTAAATGTGTGGTGTGATTTAATTGGATGAAATGAATTTGAATTCCTCATCTAATCATAAAAAAATTTACATTTGTTGCAGTGACGATATGGATAGTATCACGAAATACTACTGCAACAAAGAAATCTGCTTTCATCTTCTTGCCTGCTCAATTTTTTTTAAGGGAACCCTTAACCCAGATCATGATGAACCAAAATCATTCCCCCAATGAGGACTGGTTTCTAAATCAAACCCAAAATCAAACTGAAGTCACAGGCGGATCCAACTAAAAAAGCGTAAATTTAATTACAATAACTTAAAAAGTGGCGTAGTAGAGTGTTGAGAGAACGTCCATGTGCCTGTCTGCACTCCTGACAACTTCTAAGCATGCTCCCGATGAAACGGCAGATGGCGAATCTCCGCCCAAACCTGGATCTGTGAACCTTTTCTCGCCCGAATGAGGAAGACTGCACATTCCTATTTCTCAAGCCAACTCTATTTGAGCTGTAGGGTGCTGGACTGTGAGCATTTGACCCATCAGAGACCGCCAGGCCCTCGTGCCAACCCCCATGGATTCTGTTTCTGTCAATTAGGTCAGAAACATGCACACAAGAGGCCCGCTGGAACTAATTTTGTAGGGCTCCAGCATTACTCCTTTTCCACCACAAAGGAACAGGTAACAGTCTTGATGCTGGATTGTTGCACTACTATGACACTCTTGACAGACTGCTGGGAGACAAAGCAAACGGTATGGAGGATTAAATACCAATCCAGCTGCAGGTACAGCATCATGCTACCAGGAGTGACCAGAGCAGCAAAACTAGAGGAATGTGCACTATTACATATTCAAGACAACTGGGTGATATGCAGTGGTCTTTAAGTATTCTTTTATTATTTTGAGCATTATAATAGAGTTTTTAGTAGAATTAATAACTTTTTTCTATTGCAGACTAATCTAGCTTCAACAACCTGCACCACTGCACAAAAACCAGCAGATGGCAGCATTTTATCATAGAAGTTTGCCTGACTGATAAAGTCAGAACCTTCCTGCATATTTGCTGTGCTTTCTTTCTGTTCTGGTTAAAAGTCATTAGATTGGATGTAAAATCTTATTAAAAACCTCTCCTCACTATCTTGGGTTAAGAACCATAAACCTTGTGCATTACCATGATGATGGTGATAAGCAGGCTAAATAAATTGGCTCTTCAATGTTGCCACCAGAACAGGAACATTTATCTCAAGATTTTTTTAAGTTTTAAGTTTCTTTCGTCCTTTCATGACTTTGTTTACACAGAACGGCCTAACTGCGTCACATGGCATAATATTTGCAGGAACTGGGAGCCCGTCCCGCTCCTGGCGCTGAGTTACTATCTGACCTGCAGGGACATCATAACGCTGCCAATTAGAACCTTGTTCAGCTTCGTTAGGTCTGATGAGCTTGTTAAGGCCTCCACCTGGGATGGTGAACTGGGTCAGACTGGGCGTTACCTTCGGCCCATACAGTCATGCATCACTCTTTGGTATTCCTGCTGGGTTCTTGTGCATCATATGCTACCAAGTCACAGCATGAGATCTCTGCCCCCAGCTCAAACTTGGCCAGGTCCCGTCCATCTGCATCCATCGTAAGCACTTTATCATCTACCATCTCTGGATGCCAGAGCGTGTTGAAGAGCTAAAATCCAAATCCTGCATCTCTGCAAACGACAGATGTTGTGGTCAGTGGTGCATGCAGTTCAGCTCCCTTGTTAGCAGAGTACTGAGCCCTCGCGCACCTGCTCTACATATTATAGAATTCTCCTACTTTTGCCTCTGAATGGATTTTTTTTATTCTCTAGGTAGGTGGAAAATTGCCATTTTGCACGGATGGTTTGGTTTTCAGTAAGCATGCAGGCAGTAGCGCAGTGACAGGTGCTGTATGGATGGGGCGGATTTTGAGGTCACAGAGCAACACTGCTATATAAATCATCCACTGAGGTGTTCAGGAAGAGGGACTGGAATCTGAGATAGTGGGAGGAAGATGATAGATATACTTCAAACACCCAAGCAGTGCCGTATTAGTATCAGTATACTAATATATTAGTATCAGTATACAGTAAAGCAGTTTTATACTCAGCCGCTCAGTGCAAATGAAATGGAAGAATTACCAAGAAGCATATTCTTACAAAACTTATTTAATAAGTCAGTTAGTAAATCTGCGCCAGTCAATATTATTAAATTGGCAAAGGATCAAATGGCCATATGTAGGCATAATGTGACCGCGGTTATTCTTAGTGTTTAATCCAGAGTATTATAACCCCTCTTATAGCCCCCCAATCTTTACAGAGGGATTTTAATGTCTTTCAGCTCATTGTACGGGTTCACTCATCAAGCTCATTTACAGATGCAGCAATCCTAACCCAAAGAAGTTCTCACAAACGGATGACATGGTAAACGCCCAGCGGCGGAAAACAATGTAAAAACTACGCAATTCATTGGTGAACATAATGTTAGGAGTAAAACTAAGACATAATATAGTATGAAAATTGCAAGCATATTGATTTGGTGGTCAGAGTGTCCTCATGCCATACACTCCCACACTATGTTTAGGAAACCATCAGCAGACAGGAAGAATATGTCATTGTGGAGTGAGGTTTTGGTCCTTATGGACTGCATCGTCCTGCCACAGGGGAAAGCCTCAAACAGATAATGTCTGGGGTTTGAGGGGTCGGCTACAATTTCTCTTGCCTACTTCAGTGTCCTGGAGGCGTACAAGTCCTGGAGGGTCGGCAGATTGCAGCAGATCACCTTCTCAGCTGATCGGATGATACGCTGCGAATCTCTCCTTGTCTCTGACAATAGCAACAGAGGACCAGATGGTGATCAGGAGGGGATGAAGGACTCAATGATGGAGGGGAAAAAATGCAGCCTTTCGGGGAGGTGATGCTGATGGTCAGAGAGTCAGAGACCTGCTGACCCAACCTCACCCACTGTTTTCTGTCGGACAGGAAGTCTGTGCTCCGTCTACAGATGGAGTCAGGCACTCTCAGTCGGGATACTTTGTCTTGGAGCGGAGCCAGGATGATGGTGTTGAAGTGGCGATGAAGTTTCACTCCCGAAATATCTGTCAAGTCATCATTATTGATGATTACATTTAAACAAAATCTACTGAAACATTTAGAGGTGACCCACGGTTGTGTCCCACCAGGGAGGCCTGTGGCCTGTATTGTGTTAATGAGGGGACCTGAGGCCATCCAGTCCCTATGCAACTTTAGTACTCTATATTCTCAGTATCAAGTCAAAAACACTCTCAGTCAGTGTTGAATTCCAGTCTGATGCACGTCAGAAGTCTCGTGAACAGGATCTGATGGTGTTGGGCTTTTTGCAAATGATGTAGTTCAGTCACATACTGTATTACTGCGGTGGAACCTTGTTTGAGTTCCGAATCTTAGGCTCTGACATTATCACTCCCCACAGATATTTTTTTTCATAAACATACTTTGGGGAGTATTGGGCAAATTTACGAACCTCACCCGGAGCCTACGGACGCAGCTCTGGTTGGGCTGAAAGTACAGAAAGCCATATGCATGCAGAGCATCAGCGGTGCGGCAGACAGGCAGAGAGTTGCTGCAGACTTAAATTGACTGCCAATTAGGTTGGGGAGTGATTGATGGATGGATTTAGATTTGGAAGCTCAGGCATCTGTAGGCAGCTCGCAGTAGTCTTCGATTAACGTAGTTTGGACACGTGTTGGTTGAGTGGGTCCAGCAAGGGCAAGATCCTGGGGTAGACCCAAATCTTGGTTCAGGGTTTAAATATCTCATGTAGTCTGGGAACGCCCCTGATTCTTGCTGGTGAAACTAAAGAGCGTTGAAGGGCATTATTATGCCTCTGCCATCCAACCTGGGATAAGCAGACGCAAATGGAAGGATGGATGATAAAGATGATTAAGTAAAAAATCAGCTTGAACTGCAAAAAATACTTACTAAAGTTTCTCCTTCTTGCATTTCATATTTGTATTATTTTTCTGTTATTCAGAATCACCGTTTTTTGTCTCCCACAGGAATCCATAAACCCTAATTATACCAGTCCCTTTGTCCCACCCCCACCTATCTCATTTTTCAACTTTAACCCCACGCTTTCACCAACTAACCTCGTCCTCCCCCACAGTCTAATTTTGTATTTCCAAAATCTATTATTGCTAACACCTGTCTGACGCAACATATTGGGATATCGCTCAACAAAGCTGCTCCCTCCCCAAACCACTGGAGTCATTGGTTAAATGAGCCCCCAGACCTGGGGAAACGGCCAAATTTCCAACCAAGACAAATGAACCTGGCAGAGATATGTTCTCCTCCATAAATTAATTCTCTGGTGCGTCAAGGCCTTGTCTAAATCTCATCCGTCAAGTGCTCCACTAATCGATTTATTCACATGCCCACACCTCCGTCTGTCACTGCCCCTCATTCAATTCGAAGTGAACCAGCCAGGAGTCCAGACTCATCTTTTGTTAAGGTGTTTTGACAGCACAAAATAAAAATATGTCATCGAATGCTTTGTCCTGTCTGCATTAACGATGGAGAGTTAGAAGGGCACACGCTGATGGCAAAGTGAAATGGCACGAGCGGGAGAGTTAAACGGGACTGAACGTCCACCGTATGAGGCATTCTGGTCATGTATTTTGTCTGGTAGCCAGCAGGGTACTGATGGTGTTTTGATGGGCGGCCCCTCTGTTGCCTAGGTACCCTTGATGATGGGCGGGGTTGAGAGGAACATCTGCTACCAAACAATCATGTGGAAATTAGACCCTGAGTATAATGGTCTGCTCCGAGGAGAGGCAGGAGGTTGATGGCATTTGCCCATTTTCAGGGACAACCTTTTTCTTGAGAAGCCCCTTGATGGTTCTGAAATTCAGACAGTCAAGACATGACAGCGTTATTGAAAATTTTAAGCTTTAAAAGCCATTGTTGATTCAAGAAAGTGCATTTTGGAATCCCATGTTTATGAAATGTATTGATCTGTGTCAGGTTTGGGCAGATGGCTTGGCTTCTGTGAGAGTATCAATCATGAGAAAAAACAACTAAATAAAGACGGCTTTTGTATATTCCTGAAATGGCAGACTCACAAACTGTAAGGAGGTCAACATTTCTCGGAACAGTTCTGACAATCTTCCTTCGAAATTCGTTACAAGGCTGCGCAGACACTGCTCCAGAAAAATGCCCAAATTAAAAAACTAGCTCTTTTTATCCTCCTTGTTGCCTGTTAAAAAATATTCTGGTCTCCACTGCATAACACGTTATAAACAAAAGCGTTCAAACTAACTTTAGCTCTCTTAGCTCTTTAGCTGTAAAACTTTTCTTCTTTTGCGTGGAGTTTGATATAGGACATATTTTGAAAGTAATGTGGACAGCTGCACAAAAAATTATGATGTGAAGTGCAAAGTACGAAGTGTATGGGGACTGGTGGTGGTGGCTGATGGCTCGGCTGAGATTGATGAAATTAGACGTGTGTCCCTGTCCAATGGATAGATGTAGCCATCTCATATCTCAATTGAGCCCCACATAGGGACAGCAGGGAATGAATACTTGGCACACCTGACAGGCGTGAGTGACAGGATGCTATAAGACATAAATTACGGCAAAAAACGGAGAGTCTTCCTGACTTTGCTTTCGCTAGATCTTCATTTGAACTTTTAGTGCATTAGATGGAAACAACTGAAATGTCAGAAACGACATAGAAGGAATTTAAATATTCTGAATATCGTGTAGGATCTGTAAGCAGTGAACTCGTCTGTGACATACACGATATTTAAGCAGCTGAAAGGTATTTTCAAAAGGGAACAGAATAAGATTAACTGTATCTCCAAAGTGTCAAAAAGGTTGAGAAAGGTGTTAGCACTGAAAGCAGCTGAGGTGTTAGTGGAGGGTCGAGAGGTGAAAGCAGATAAAATGATTTGACTCATGGTCGCTGAACTTATTTGACTAGGCATAAGAGCTGAATGCGTCCAACTTTCAGTTGAATTGTCATTAAAAGCAGAACAGATTACTCAAGTTTGACTTGAGATCATTTCACCTAAACTGTAGCGCTGTAGAAAGTTCAGATACTGTGTGTCACGAAAGACAGCCGATGAAATGAGATGAAAGCGGTGATGTTTTATGTATAGATGACAAGAAGGTTTCTCTTTGCTACTGTCGTACTCTGAGAACGGGATGGACAGCCGACCTTCATATTTTTCTGAAGAAATGATCTTTGTTGATCCGTTTCTGCATCATGTTTTGATGTTATTTGTTTGAAATGGTACATTATATAAGCCAAGGCCGAAGGGAATATCTTAGGTCAAGGCAACTCATACGAACGAAGAGGCTTCTGAGACTTCATGTCTGATATACTGAAGTATTTATAACTCTATAAATCATCTGATACAACTCGATCAAGGAGAGTTGACACAACCGCACATGTGGAACACAGTGCAGCGCCGCATCAACTCTGAAAGTCACTTCCTGTTCTCTGTATTTAACCTCACATGAGGAGTTTGAAACTCTAAAATTAGATTAAATATCGCTTGTTCTGATGATGATTTAAATCAATTACCGGAGGTGATCACTTCAGAAATGAATAAACTAAAGATGTAGTTTACTAGAAAGAGATTATCATTCAACTTGAACAAGTGCCATTTGGAAACTGCGGCATAAATACACAGGTAAAGATTAGGATAGACGGGGTAAACATTGAAAGAATTAATGAAAAAATAAATTTCTCCTGGGGTCACGATAGATGATAAAGCTCACACATATATCCATTCCAAAGTATCGAGAAGCATCACAGTTTAAACGAAGCAGAACAGGTTGTAGACCATAGATCCATCTCTCTCTCTCTCTCTCTCTCTCTCTCTGTATATATCTATGTGTGTATATATACATATACATATATTTATTTGGTTTATTGTTTCTTCTTTCTTTTCTCTCTATTTGTAAGGAAGTAACATGTTCATATATCAATTACTTTGAAGTTTGTTGATCTTTACTGTAAAATAAAATCAACACAAATACATCATATATCAATATATATCAATCATCATATATATTCAATCATTTACATTTTACAGATAAAATCAAAGCGATTTACAGATACGTGGTTTTCATTGGACAGGAGGGAAAAATTAATGTGAAAGTAACTAGGGACTACACCTGTCAGACAAATACGGTGGAGTAGAAATATTAAGTACTTTAGTACATACTTGAGTAAATGTGCTGTAAACGTACCACCAATGAATACCGATGTAAATCAAAGCACTGTACTGACTCTTGTCTACCTTGCAAGTGGAGATGGGCTCACTAAGGTCACGTCTTATTGATGGAACACATTGTTTTGGCTATAATGGAGAAAGTCTGTCTAGTTTGTGAAGAAGATAGAGGTTTTCTGACAGTGGAGACATCTGTTATAATGAGGGATGCTACTGGTGTTGATATACAGGGAGAAACATATTCACAAAGTCCATTTTATTTATGTAACTCCGAATCCCGGCAAAAATGACCCCAGGGCACTTTCCAACAAGTGAGACTGAACAATTCCCACATCAGAAGTCCCTCGCTTATTATTCAGTAGTTGATAATAGTTTTCATTAGATGCACCGTGGTTCGCTGATGAATTGAGTTAATTGAAAGAACAGCTCTGTAAAAGGCTCTAAAGTTGTTTTTAGGGTCAACATAACAAGGTCGACACATTTACTCTCTGCTTCCTGGAGAATCTCCCTGGTCAAAAGTACAATTAGGATATTAGTATAATAATTTTCTCTCTTGGACATTGAGGCGGGATAGTTTATAACCTGCTTACTGCTGCGCTGTTGCATACCGATAAACAGAGTTTCTGATTTTGTAGATAAGAATTTAACCTCCTTTGTTAGGTGGACTGACTTTCATTCATTTCTGTGCTGCATGCGGCCCCGCAGGACGAAAACACGCTTTTCTTATTTGATTAGACGATTATGCGACGCAAATAGCAGGAAGGGCGACCGTGCAGGGATAGAATAAAGTGAATTCTCACCCCATTCATTAGAACCTTCAGAGAGAGAAAAGTCACCATAAAATGAGCAGCAGAGAAATAATTAAAGCCTCTTTGCAATACTCCCCAGCCTCGGGGAAAAATCCACATCTTCTCTATGGACTACAATTGATGTTAGGTTTGCTTGCTCCTCCGTACAAAGCAGACCTTCAATAAACTGTATCACCCCATTTGCAAAAGTAATGCAGCCCAATGCGGTCCTCAATTAGGTATAAATGACACAGCAAATTGGAAAATTAGGGGGAGAGGGAAGAATAATGTGCTCCAAAACAGGCTAAAACCAATTCATTAGGATACAAAGAAGGAGACAAAGGGTCTGTCTCTGTCCTCCAGCAGGATAATACCCTCCACGTTTAGATGCCTTACTGTTCACCTTGTCTCAGGCGGCTTTTGTGAGCTGATCTTGCCATGCCAGCGCCATAAACATCAAAAAAAAGAAGGAGTACGAAGTGCTCTTGAATATGAAGAACAGTGATGAAAGCTGCTCCAGAAGTTGAACCGTAAAACAGCGTATAAATGAAAGCTGCTCGGCTTATTTCTGGTTCAACAGCATGGAGTCACAAACGGAGTAAGACGTCTTTATTGACCATTAGATTGTAGGTAAAAAAAAAAATCCTGAAAATAACGCGAAAAGAGAGCAAAAACACTGACTGGTTCCGACCCACCATGGGTCTACTTTAGGGCGTGGAAGTTAAAGCGAAAGCACAGAAACTTTGCGACAGCCGTCAGTGTAATGTCTTAATAATGTACTTGTCTCAGATTTACATTGTCAGCTGATTTACAGAAGAGCAGCAACAACATGTCAGCCAGGCCCGATCTGGCGCACTTTCAAATCGTCCTACAAAGAAGTTTGATTATTTTTTGTTATATTGTCACTATATGTGGGTTACCTTTTCTTCTCTTAATTAAACTTTGGTGCACCTGAACCCAGGTGGCACCTTAAACGTGGAGGTCCAGTTGTTTGGGCAGCCTATGTCTGTGCAACTCACACCCGTCTTATCTTGTCGCTATCGGTTTTTGGTACTCAAAAGATATTTGACTGTGTGAAAAACTGTGTGAGAAACTGTGTTTGAACTGCGGGGTACCTGCATGGGGACCGGGAGTGATCGCGTTTTGTGAGAAAAACAAACCCAACAACTGATGGAAGTCTTGTTGTTTTCTTCATTATCCAAAAAACCCCCAAAACTACTCAGATGTTGGTTTCTTTCCTTTTTGTTTTGACACTGAGTAGGGAAATGTTTGTGTTTTTCTGCAAATATTGCAAATCTGCAAATATCGCTGTATAGCGTTGAATATTTAAAAAAAATGTATGTTGGTTTATGACTTGGAGTAAGCAATTATATGCAGGAAGAAACCATTGTATTGTTTTCTGAGCCATGTTGAAATAGTTTCTTTACGGAGGCCAAAGTCAGTTTTCCGTAAGTTGATTGATCCACAAGTTTGCTTGAGACCGATATATCTCAACATCCTCTGCATTGTTGCAAGATTTTTCATAAATATTTATTGTCCCATTTAGGAGAATCCTCATGACATTTTCCATAGCGCCACCATGAGGTCAACATTTGTTGTCAGAGTCATTGAGACAACAATGGGATCAAAATCTCAGTTAGTTCCGTGCTTTGATGTTATGTCTAGTCTGGGTGGATCCTAAACATAGCATTAAAGTGGATCTCCCTTCATTCCCTTCTCCCGTGGATGACCAGTGTCACAGTCGGTCCAAACTCTGTTCATTTATTAAACATTTTGGCAATAAAGTGCACATAGCCCACGAAACAAACAACTGACTTAAATAATGTTGCCAAAATGAAGAAAAGAAAGAACACGGTAGCATAAAGCAAAGCAAGGAGGGTCTGGGTTCAAATCTAGCTTTGGCCCTGCGACCTGTCTGTTTGGAGTTTGCCTGTTATCCCTGTGGCTTCTCCGGGTTCTCCGGGTTCCTCCAACAGTCCATAAACATGTAACAGTGGCTGGGAATGGGTGACTCTAAAAGGACCCCCTCCCACTCCATGACTTTGAACTGGATAAGAGGTTACAGAGAATGAATAAATGAACTTACTGAACGCTGTGACACAAAAGAGGAGGAAGAGAAAAAGAAGAATCAAAATGAGATTAAGATGAAAGAAGATTTTGATCCAGTGCAAAAAACAAACAAACGTGTGGCAGAGTTCGTACAGAAAAACAAATGTAAAATATAGTAAGTATTTGCTTCTCGACATATAGTCAAGCTGGTGTCCCACATTAATAGTCTGCGGCTCACTTTTTGGTTTTTTGAGAGAAAAAGTTAGTGCAGTTATTTTAGACAGTGTGCAAATATGGGAAAAGTCAAACTGATAACTTCTCGTGGTGTTCTGGGAGCACCCTGCGGTATTCTCAGAGCGGAGTTACACTCTCGTTGAACTTTGGAAAGTTTTCAGCTTTCATACATTTTACTCTTCTTATTCTTTCAAGTTATATCTGAATATGGAAGTTAGCTAAAAGTTTCTCTTTCACCTTGACGTTGATGCTGCTGTTCAGCGCCGGCTTATCTTCCTATAACTGGTATCTTAAGTGTGTTTTTATGGGATGTGCTCACAACCCATATGCCTCACTTATATAACCAATATGATCCCTAACTGTCTCCAAAGACATCTGCTCCTCAAACGTCCTACTGCAGAAATTGTCATCTTCAAAGACGGACACCATCCCTACTTTGTGTTGTGTGCATTAGATGAGAATCATCTCCAGTCCACGTGTGGTTCTGAGCAGAAACCAGTGCAGAGGATGTAGTGTGGCGTCATTAGAATGGTGCTGTGAGACACCAATTACACATACAAACACACATGGCTCTGGATCGTTGGAGAAACACCTGTCTCTTTTGGATTCAGAGCAGCAACAACATAAGTTAAAATAAGTTAGAGGATCAATTAGTCTTTATTTCCAGGCTCTTTTCATTCGATGCACGGATGAGCGATATGATGAGGGGGAGTGTTTGCTTCATGATCGGCTACACAATGGGCAACAATGGGCCCACTCTCTCTCTCTCTTTCTCTCTCTCTCTCTGGCTCTCTCTCTCTCTCTCACTCTCTCTCTCTCTCTCTCTCTCTCTCACACACATACACACATACATTTGAGCACATGAAACAATAGTCTCTCTTCAGAGGAGATAATATGATATAAGGTTGGCGATTAATATTCCTTTCTTTCCTTAAAATGTGCAGTGAATCCATCCAGCTTGATGAATGGAACAATTGTGATGTAGTAAATCAGAGCAAGGCATGAAAAAAAGTCTCTGAAGGTTAAACTTAACTTCTGCAGAGAAATATTCTCTACTTGTGGAGCGGACGTGCATATTTCTGGATGGATTTGTTAAAACACCAGTGAAGCTCTTTTGTGGGTTACCATAGCAACAGTTTTCTCACATGTGAGGCACAACAACGCCAACGCAATGTAATCTCGTATGTGGATACAAAATGTATTGTCCCTTCATTTTCAACAATCCAAATAGTCTGTCCCTTGACAGATATTCAACATTTTTGGGGGGAAACAATCGTGCTGCTGGGAAACAGAGAGAGAAGAATTAGCTTTTTTTTCAAAAAGTGGTAGATAATTAGCCTAGCCCTTTGGTAGTGATACCCTGAGAGCCAAGTTACATGTTTTTGTTATATTTTGTCACGACCTGTGGAGGGAATAGCTGATAACGTGTGAATTTAATGCAGACTTTGAAATATCACAAAATAGAAAAATAGGAAATGGGACTTGGAGTGAATATATACGGCAGTGGAAAGCAGTTTTTTTTTAAATCCTGTGGCAAATGTCAGTAATAGATACAGTAGACCAAATAAACGGCATGAACCAGACAAAGTTTACTGCACCTGGTTTTAACCAGGTGCAGCAAGCTTTGCCCTTGCTGTCATTCTCGTCAGCAAGGGCATATCCACGAAAAGTCCCCAATCCCCTGCATGGTACATGCAGTCACACTAAACTGCTCAAATTTAATGTGGAGCGATGTCCAAATATATTGTATTTTGCGTGGAACAAATGCACCCCCCTATAGTGAGTAAAATACCATCCATTAGAGTAAAATATTCTATATATATAAGATACAAGTCGTTTAATATTCACCAAATTTGGACAAAATTGGACCAATTTTTGAGAAATTATGCCCCTTTGTCAATAAAGCTTCGCCTAGCATCAGAAATACACAACTGACCTATTCCAAAATTAATAAAATCAATCCAGTCCTTCCATGCACTACGGTCTTTGTGGCTATAAAATTTGAAATTGATCCATGAAAGAGTTTTTGAGTTGTTGCGTTACGACCTGCGGTACAACTACACCACCTTGGCTGGTCAGGAAATCATACCAGACATTTGAAATTTTCATATTTTGAAAATTCATTTTACATTCTGATTCCCACCGGAGCTAAGCACCATCTCCTTCATACATTGATTCAACTAATGAAGTGAACCTATTTCTATTATTGGAATTGGGCTATTGACAGCTTGGTCGAGCAACGGGCAAGCAATTACATACACTTGCATTTATAAAGTTATACACATCTCCTGTCATGACGTATCGGTAAATGTTTACATCCTTCGCACAGAGGAAAAAATTACTATACAGATAATCTTGTGTCTTGAGATGTGTGGGTGCCTGATAGGCTGGTTGAGTCTTAGGCATAAGATAGGACATTTTTAGTTTGGACCTTAAACATGGTGAGATTTTGAGGAATCTCACTAAGATTCTCAATCTCACCAATCTAGGGTGGGGTGACATCATCGCTATAGAGTGACAGGCCCTGCCACAGTTCCAAATTTTAGTGAACAACTTACCATAAATGCCTTAATTCTGACTCCACAGCCATATTTTTTCCTCTAAATGTAGGAAAATTTGTTCTGCTTCATTTAATACCAGATGGAACCAAACAAGCTTATTGTTTGGGCTGAGGAGGACCTAGAGCTCCAGCTGGTCCTTCAATCAACTTTATTGCCTGTCATTCAAAAACACTAAAGTCATTTTTTCTTCATTTAACCTGGAAAAAGTATAAATGTGCTGGTATGGCTGTCAGAACTGGAGTGTTATTACACTCTTCACTTTAAAGACAGGCATTTTATAAATCAGATTACGGCTCAGTTGTGTGAGATTTGATTGATATAATGGACAATAGGACAAGAAGTACACTTTTGCACTTTCACAGATCACACAGGCCCCATGTTCTCTTCCAATCTTTGAACAGAATACAATAAAATAGAATTCCTTTATAGTCATCGCAGATAGCTGAACAATGAACTTCTGCTGAACAGCACATTAACATTTCACACAGACATTAATTTCCATAATTACACACACAAGAAATCTTAAAAAAAAAAAAAATCAACATTTATACTATAGAGAAAAGACAAAAGTGATGGAATATAATACATTCAGTTATTATATAAAAGGTATAGCACATAAGAAAATAAATGTAAGCAGATAATGACATGAGTGAGGAGTATTCTAATGGAGTAAGGGGGTGGAGTTTTGTTCGTTAAGATCCTCTATGCAGCTGTTTAAAATCTGTTTTGAGACTGTAAATGTTAGTTTTTAAGGTTCAGTTGAGCCTTCCTGATGGCCGCAGAGAGAAATGGTGATGGCAGTGGTGAGTTTCATCCTGGAGGATATTGCTGGCGCTAAGGAGACGGAGTGTGAGTGTGTGGCAGTGGGGGGTGTCCGATTATTCTCTGAGATGTGTTTATTTCTCTCAAGAGTGCTTTCCTGCCTGCTGCTGAACCGTTGGCATTCAACCTCCACTGAGCAGCTCAGTGGAGAAGTTGTTTATCTTCAGGTGTGCTCAAAAACAGAGCCACTGTTGAGATGTTTTTGACCAGAGCAGCAGAGTTAATTATCAATGTGAGAGTCTTTGTCATGTTGGTTCTACTGCTCTTCATCACTATGGGTATGGGTAAGAACTATGTGATCTTTTTTTAAGGTTAAGGTGACTTAATGTTCTGGATGGATAACACATTAACTCAAACTACAAAGCTTTTTATGAAGATATATTAATAATGTTTTAAAGATTTTTACCTGTAAATCAATAAGTCCCAAGGATCAGTAATGTTGAAGTGAGAGTCGCTTTCAAGAAAATTGAAGAATGGAATGGCGGTTGATCCTGATAACATACCTATGGAGGTATGGAGATAAGGGAGTGGAGTATTTAGGTAGATTGTCGAACACTATTTTGGTGAATAAGAGGATGCTCAGAACAAGGGTGATGTTCTGGGCTGTAGCAACTGCAGGGGTATAAAGTTGATGAGCCACACGAAGAAGATCTGGGGAAAAGTAGGGGAAGCTATATTAAGAACAATGGTGACAATTTGGGAGCAGCAGTATGTTTTCATGCCAAGAAAGAGCACTACAGATGAGCTGTTTACTTTGAGAGTGTTGATGGAGAAGTAGAGAGAAGGCCAGAAGGAGTTGCGTTGTGTCTTTGTGCACATAGAGAAAGCCTACGACAGAGTGCCGAGGAAGGAATTGTGGTATTGCATGAGGACCTCTGGAGTCACAGAGAAGTATATTAGAGTTGTGCAGGATATGTCTGAGAGCAGCATGACATCCAAGTAGAAAGTGACAGTGGCAGTAAAAGTCACGGAAAAGTTTTAAAGGGGAGGTGGAACTGCATCACGGATCGGCCCTGAGCCCCTTCTTGTTTGCTATGGTGATGGACAGGCTGACTGATGAGGTCAGTCAGGAGTCTCCATGGACTACGATCTTCGCGGATGACATTGTGATCGGTAGTGAAAGCAGAGAGAAGGTGGAAGAAAACTTGGACAGGGAATGGTATCTGCTGGAGAGAAACAAGAATGATGGTCAGTTGTAGCAAGACAGAATACATGTGAGAGAATGAAAGGGAGGTAGTCGAAACGGTGAGCAGGCAAGGAGTTAAGGTTAAGAAGGTGCAGGAGTTAAAGTACTTGGGGTCAACTGTTCAGAGCAAGAGAGAGTGTGGAAAATAGGTGAAGAAGGGAGAGCAGGTAGGGTGGAGAGGGTGGAGAAGAGGACAGAAGAGTAGCAGCAAGAGTGAAGGGAAAGGTTTACAAGACGGTAGAAAGAGCCGCCCTTCTGTATGTTTTGAGACGCTGACCCAAAGACAGGAGGCAGAGCTGGAGGTGGAAGAGGTGAAGATGTTTTTTCAGCCCAAGAATAATTGTGTAAAAATGCCAATAGAAAATGTATCTGTTAGTCTTATGAGGCACCTTCATAAATATAATCCACAAATGGAACATTTCATCATATTTGTGTAGGTTTTGGAGTCTTTTTGTTTTTATGTGGTATTTGTACTAATAGATAGTAGAGTAGTACCCAGGGAATATCAAAGTCTATTAAAAAGTTATTCACACTCAAGAGATCAGAATAGAGATAGATGAGGGGCTCGCAGGAGTTCTGCACCGGGAGTAGTGGGTCAGGCAATTTTGAAAACTGATCCAAGCACTTGCTCAATAAATCTCTCCCCATGAGAAAAGGGAAATGTTTGACTTTTAACTTTGGGAATTTTCAGCTGACTTATTGATTCAGAGTCTTCCCTTTCGGAATAGTTATTCCTTTAACAGAGATAGAGAGAGAGAGAGCGAAAGGGAGAGAGAGAGAGAGAGAGAGAGAATGAGAGAGGAATTATTTCAACAAAACTTTAAGACCCAGCATTTAAAAAAAAAAAATACATGCTTCAAATCCTGATGAAAGAAATCAAAGATTATCTCAATGTAAATGAGACGTGAGTGTTTTCTTTAATTTGAGTGAACTCATAATTTAAAACTACATCAAGGACATTTCTTCTTTTACCATAAGAACATGCTGCTGCTAGTCGTCTGTGGTGGAGGAAGCAAAGAGGGAGACAGGAAAAAACTAACCAGGCTGGTCAGGAAGGCCCTCTCTGTCCTGGACTCAATCCATGACAGGACACACACTTTACTGAAAAATTCCCCAGGATGTCTGCTGTAATGGACATGTTCACCACGGAGTTCATCGACTCTCTGGATCTGAATTGCTATGATTAATGTTGCGAAAGGATGTAAATCTAATGTGCAACTCCAAGAGAATAGACTTCCTCTTCCGACCACCAGCGTCTTTTCCTGTGTGTGTGGTTTGGAGTGAAAGCCCCAACTTCACTCCGGTCAATTCAGCTGCAGGTGCATAATGTTGACTTCATGGAAGACTCGAAGCGTGACACAAATAACTGCACAGGTTTGCCTTTCTTCCCCAGACATCGTCTTGACAGAAATTAACTTATTTTTAATAGTTGAAGTAAATTTGAGAGCTTGTACTTTTTAATTTTACCTAAGTATTTCTACTTTTGAGGGCGACATAGGGTCAGTTGGAATGCGGTTGTCCACTTATCAAAAGGTCGGTGGTCCGATCCCCGGCCACTGCAGTCCATAAGTCGAAGTGTCCTTGAGCAAGATACTGAACCCCAAGATGCTCCCAATGGCTATTTCATTGGTGTGTGTGTGAATGATGGCGTGAATGGTTACTGCATGAGCCCGATGAGCCTGTGGCGCCCTGCATGGTAACCTCTATAATCACTGTGTGAATGTTTGTGTGAATGGGTGAAGGCTGACTCGTGTGGTAAAAGCACTTTGAGTAGTCAAGCAGACTAGAAAAGCGCTGTATAAGTATAGTCCATTAACCATTTACTTTTACCAGAGTATCTTTACACTGGTAACTGTGGCTCTAGTTGAGTTAAGATTGTGTTTGGACCTCGGCCTGTTCCACAAAGGGATCCTATGTAATGTACTTATGCCGGAAAATGTTCCTGTTGTGGGGCAGGCTACATCTCTGTCTACCTATCAGGCTAACTGTGACGCTAGGCCTCAGTGTTGCTGAAACAAAGTTAGAGAAACGGTGCCATTAGGAAAGGGAGATGATTTTACCAGTGACTCTCTACTTTCCTGCCACATTATCAGACTTAACCGCAATCAGTCAGAAAATATTAGACTTTTTGTTAGACATAATATATATGACGGTTGTCGGAAAATTTATACTAGTGTTCACTCACCTGGTTTTGAGGCTACTATTATTTGATATTGCGCTACAAATATCTTAAAAATACACAGATCAGGAAGATCAAAACATCTGTGGAGGAATCACGGCAAGGAGTTTCAGTGGGTTGCACAGTTTCCTCACAGCAAGCAGGTTCAGGGTTTCACATCCACCTCTGGCAGGCCTTTCTTCGCACAGTTTGAATGTTCTCCCGGTTTCTACGTGGGTTCTCTCCAGGGGAATTGGTCGCTCTAAATTGCTCATAAGATTGAATGTGAGCTTTCTCTATGTGTCGGTCCTGTGAGCTAACCTGCAGCCTTGACTTGACTGGGTACGTGGAAGAAAATGGAATGAAATGGAATTTTGAAAACCCTGCGTACAGCAGCGTGTGTGCTGCTACTGGAAAACGGGCTGGGGTGAGTGGATTTGGAAGTCTGAAAGTAAGCTACTATACTAAATGTGTCACGGAGGGGAGCTTGCCTGCAGAGGTGGCCGAGAATCTTCATAAATCTACACCACAGTCATGTAAGATTATCAAAATAAGGACATTGATTAATGTAGCTTTAACTTATCAGTAACGAGGTGCAACAAGTACCTCCTTCAGGCAGGCAGGTGCACACACACACGCACGCACGCATGCACGCACGCACGCACACACGCACACACGCACACACACACACACACACACACACACACACACACACACACACACACACACACACACACACAACCAGTGAGTGGAAATAAACTGCTGGTCCATCACTCTGCTGATGTGTGTGTGGTCTCAGAGATCCAGAGCTGAGGAGTGTGTCCACAAGAGTGAGTAAAATGCTGACCTTGCTATATGCAGCACCAATGTGCAGTTAATAAAAAGCGCCGTTCCGAAGTCATGCATCACAGACCTGTCGACCTTCAGACCCTGTGTCAGGCTGCTCAATTGCCAAAATGCGCATAATATTTTTGTGCTTGACCCTCAAGACTCAGATGGTAGGTTCCCACGTCCTCACCTGTTCTATTTTTTGTAAAAAACACATAATTCCTGGTAAGTTTCTGGGCTAATGATTTTTGCAACGCTTGTATAATCGGTTGATCACATTATAGGATGGGTGTATTCATTTGTTTCATTGTATTCATTCTATTTGGGTGTATTTATTTTTTCTCCTTTGTGGCCTCTAAGAAGGACAACCACTGCTGATGGACCGCATCACCAGAAGAATCCAAATAAAAACCTGCTTAAAACCAATATTTTTCAGTTTACATGACATATGCAGCCATGCAGATTTCCGGCTCAGTAAAAACATGATTGTAGTAAGAAATATTCAGAACATATTCACACTGACTGAGCGAGGCTATAGCGTGGTTGCACCTGCCATAGCCTTCAGGATTACAGCAGCTCAGCATGTTTTACATGGTGTATTGCTTTTATCCTGCTGAAAGTCCCTTTCTCTGTTTCCTTGCTCTCTTCTTACAAGAACCGACAGATGACACGGTCGACTTCACGTTAAATACGTTTTACATCCTTGCAGCAGAACCCAAAAGACTAAAAACAAGTTGAAATGTGTTTTGTTTTTTTTCCATTTCAATTTAGCTTCTGGGAGAATGGGTTCTGCAGAACACTGATGTGATTTAAATGGAGTGAGGGTAGCATTGGTCTCAGGTGTGATTTGCGATGAGACGGCTCATCCCTCTCTCCCAGCTCTGTAATGAATACCACCATAGAATCTATTTCATGTGGGTTTTTGTATATTTTTCTGTTAACATGCTCAGAAACCTCATAGACAACACTTTATAATTAAACCATTAATAAAGTACCCCCCTGTCTGTAAAACAAAAACTGCTTCATAGTCATTCGCAGTGTCAATAGGTATATTGTGGAATGTGAGACTGCAGCCAAATCATGCTGTTATTCTATTGGGCGATGCTGGAAACCATAATCAGATATCACAGCATGGTTCAGCAACTTAACAGTGGAGCTGAGAAACAGGCGCCCAGCATGCAAAATAGCCATGAAAATGGTAAGACTGAAGGAATCAGAGTCCATATTGAGACAGTATGAGAAATATTCATTCAAAAAAGCAACAAAACTCACAACAGGCCCCCCAGCATGCTGAACATGAACTGCTCCCTTCTGTTAGAACAGTAGGACTCAAAGTCTTTACAACGCGTACCACCTGAAAATACATCCGGCTCTCCAAGTACCGCCATTATGACCCATGTAAAAGTACATTAGTAGAGGTAGGCAACCCTATTCATCTAAATTTAGTTAAGACAAGAGGAAAATATATTCTCAACAAGAATATTATTTATCATTGACTAGTAAGCCGCAAATACACTGTGCAAAGGAGTAGCACTAGAACTGGCACTTAAACTCTTTCACATGATTATAATGCGAGGGGCGGCCCCTCACACATATATGGTACGCACACAGAGCATCTGAGAACATTAACAAACACTACTGTAAGTCTCTGTAAATGCACATTTACATTTACCTGAGTCAGATCTTACTGTTTTTTTGCTGTTTGCTGCCGGTTGATGCTGTCGATTCAGGGATGCTGCTGAGTTCATTGTCTTCCACTGCAGTTTCTACACAGCTGCTAATAATATTCTCCTCCTGATCCACACTTCTCTTCCTAAAAGTTACTGTTTGAAGCCACGATTGCAATGTTATCAAGCGATTCGTAGTTTTAACTTCCTCCTGTTACTGTCTTCTTGTCCTCACAATTTAGCTTGTAACGCCTTGGCGCACCCGCCACAACCCGACTACGCAGCTGGCTTTTGGAATTCAGAACAAAAAAACTACAGGAAAGTCTTATTATTATAACTTATTTTAAAGTCCATTTAATTCATCTCATGGTTGCAATGTTTTATTTCATTCATAAAAGTATTTTGATCATATTACACGTTTTTAAATTCATTTGTTTAATTTAGTAAAAAGTAGGTAATTTCTGCATACCACCATTGGTACGTGTACCATGGTTTGAGAACAGCTGTGCTAGAAGATTCATGGTGCCAACATGTTAATCAAATTGACTCAGGAGTTAGTTTGTTGCAGCTTCTATTAAGCTGCTCACATCAGAGACTTAATTTAGCAAAGTGATGTATGATTTATGCAGATTTCCTTCTTAATATGTATGTACTTGTTGTTGACATTCGGCCTGCCCCTTCCTATACGCAGACAATGCGCTTGCTTTGGGCATCATGGTCGGGGAGGGTCACCGTCAGCCAGGGCCAAGGCGTGGAGGTCACATATAGTGTCAAGCAAATTTGAAAGGGCCAACGTAGCGAGCCCCTCGTCTGCTCATATAGAGATTGAGAGAGAGAGAGCATAAGATGCGCACCATGACCAAATTTCGCTTAGGGCACCAATTTGGCTAGCGGGCCTTGTTAACATACATTTTTAGAAAGTATGTATGTTGATTCCGGATAAAGCAGTCTTAATATTAATGATGCAAAATGCTGTGGCATGCTGTCCAAGACGAATAAACAATGCTATGTTATCAAATAAATTAATCTCTCTCATGCCCTTTTTCTGAAATGATTTTCCTGTTGGTCAGCTGCTTAACAAACACTAATTCATTGACTATTAGTCTTGCCTGCTTTTCTGACTGCCAGATATACAGACTGTGAGCCAGACATCGAGACAGGCGGATTGACATCCAGCTTCCAGACAGCCAGCTTCCACAAAGACAGCCAGCTTCCAGACAGCCAGCAGATAGACTGACAGATACACAAAAAAACTGACTGGCAGTATGTCTTGCTGTGCCAGCCTTCCAGACAGCCAGTCAGCCGGCCAGTCGGTCAGATAGACCACCAACCAGACCGCCAACCAGCTGGACAGACAAACAGATAGCCTTCCAGACAAACAGATAGCAACATAAGCAAATAGACAGTCAGGCAGAGACCAGCCAGCTTTCCAAACAAACAGCCAGCCAGTCAGCCGGACAGCCAACCAGCTAGACAGATAACAACCAGCCAGATTGACTGATAGTGAGGTCGGTAAATAGGCAGACAGACAGACACCAGACGTCCATTCAGACTGAAAGACTGCCAGTCAGCTAATTTGTGGAGGCTGAACTAGTTTCTAAGCACAAGTTTTGCTTCAAAGTTTGTCTTATCTGTGACCTTGCAGATGAAGGACGGGTCGTTCCACTGACTGCATGAAAGCACTGCGCCAGAAAATGTGAACAAGTTGAAAAAGGGCAGGTTTAGAAATAAATCACTGCCATATTATCATATTACTGTTAATAAGACACAAATAAAAAAGTAATTTCAGGGAGCATTCATCTGTGCCCACAGAAATTATTTAAACCACTTGAGGACCAGATGCTGGAGAAAAGAAGTTTTCTTGTAGAAAGTATTTGTGTATCGATCTGAGACCGAGGCCCACAGAAGTTTTAATATTCAATCAATAGGTGCCAGGGCTGCAGCATGTGAACGCTGTCAGATGGAGGTAATGAACGGAAATCGCCTGCTGTCAGATTTGACCTTTTTTATGTTGAGGTGGACCAATTAATTTCACCTTTATGCAGAGGATAAACTGTATCTTTTCTATGACATGAAACACATCTTCATTCCTGTGTTGATACATAATCTTGTCAAAAGAAGTCCATCAGGATTATCTTCATTACTTTGGAATCTCTACATTAATTAGACAGATCACAACAAGAAAAACGTGTTTCTGATCTTGCAAGACAATAAAAGGTTTCAGAATATTTATATATTTTTATAAATTTTCCAACCGGTTGTCTGAAGAAAAGCTTTCATATTATATATTCCCTGCCTTCCTCCGATGCTTATTTGTCTCCAATCCCCCGATATATCAGTGGCTATATCACACAGCCGAGTCTATCTTTGAAGGAATCAGGGGCAATGAAAGGCTTTATTTACGCTTATCTGAAGCAGACCCCTAAAAACGCCAAGCCAGAACAACGACCAAGTTATTTTCAACAGACAGGTTTCCTGGTCCTGTCTTCTGGCAGGATTTCCATCCATTTCTTATATTCATTTATTAAAAAGCTCATTCCGCTGCCACAGAGTATTGAACATTATTGTGGCAGATTCCTCCGAGGGAACCATCTCCTTGGAGAAGCCTAGGGTAATGGAGGGAGGGCACTTTCAGAAAAAGGCGGTATGAAACTTCAGCTTGCTAAATCAGGTCTTTCCTTTGACCACTTAATAATGAAAAGCAATTACCGTCAGCCTGGGCAAGGGAGTTTTTTTTTATTATAAACTTTTATCAAAGAATCCCTCTCTCTGGATGTCTGAGGCAGGTTCTCTAGGATAGTTTGGGGCATTTCCTTTTGTTTTGAGGTTTCGGACTTCACTGTCACACATCAATACATCTCTGAGATACTAGAGTCACATAATTATATCGCAAAGGAACTAGAGCCACATCATTATGTCACAGAAGCACTAGAGCCACATTATTATGTCACAGTGTTGCTACAGTTGTATTTTTTCATCAGATAACTATATTGACATCATGTTACAAAGACACTAGAGCCACATCATTATGACACAAAGGCACAAGAGTCACATTTTTATGTCAGAGAGGCACTAGAGTGAAAAAAATATGTCACAAAGACACAAGAGCACCGTTATCATTTCACACTAGCCAAGTCATTACTTCATTGTGGCACTAAATTGACGTTACATCACAGAGGCACCAGAGATATAACTTTTTGACGCACTAGAGTTACATCATACATCAAAGGCACTTATAATAACAATATAATAATCTCTCCTTTATTTATCACATGTTAACAGTACATACATACATACATAAAGTCCAGCAAAGTGAAATTTTATCTCTGCATTTAACCCAACCCTGAGGGAGCAATGGGCCGCCTCCTCAGAGGGTCACGGGCTAGCTTGTTAGCATGCCAACATTCACTATATCTGCAACTCACTACGAATATAATTTTACGTAACAGCCACACTGCTACACATTCTTCATATTGACATTTTTTGGGACAATACTAAATAAAATTCTGGTCACATCTTACAGTTTTTGTTTTTAAAGGTCCATTCATTGATTTGGGAATTTTGCCAAAATCAATGTTAGAGTTAAAAAATGTAAACAGTGAGCTGTGAGGACATTTTATTTTTAATTTAATGCATCTTCTACCAACACCTTTCCAAGAGAGTGGGCTTTACCCCACAGACCCTCCGCGTGTGCTGCTATAGCACCTGTCCAACGTCTCCAGCTTGTAGTGTCTGTGGTCATTAGTAATAAGGTGATAACTCTACCTGCCATGGTGTTAAATGTAGCTGCTCCTGCTGTTGTATTTGTGAACCCAAACTGTGCTGCATAAATAATGAATCATGCTGCGAGAGACGCCTACGGTTAAGATTCTGTATGAGTGACTTCTGGCAGACGGAGCTTTTGACAAATTGTAATTCTAGCATTACCGCACACAGAAAAAGACATTAAGAGTGAACAAAGCCGCTAGAATGTTGTGACAGCCACCTCTGCCTTTCATGAGAGTTGTGATAGATGGAGCGAGCCCCTTCGTAGTGTCTTTTTCACGAGCCACCCATAACTGCCTGGCAAAGATTGTTAAGGAGGTAGCATGTTGAGATGAAGGTCACTTGAAGCTCAAGTGTCTAATTTACCGCTTGAAACACGAGTTAAAGTTGTCAACGTAGAAAAGAGAATGCAAAAAAATGCTGAAGCACCTGTGACCTCTTATCGAAGATTCAGTTCGGCAGAAAAATGAGGCTCCCCTGGTTGATGTTCAGCATGACTTCCAGATTGGAGGAGCACGCTTCACTTTTGCAGGGTACGCCTCCACAACCCAAACATACACTTTACCTTGATGACCCGTTCTCTGTCAAGTCACTTTGCTGCAATATAAATAGAGACAATCCTAGTATTCAGTCCCACCGGAGGCCTCCGTCCAAATATAACCTGCAATTTGGTCCCTTGGAAAAATCTGTTATCGTAGCCTTTTATTGTCCTTGGACTGTTTGCGCAAGCAAGGCCCTTTATTTCCCTCCTTTAAGCCAGGATGACTGGGATCTGTGCCCTTCATGTAAATATCCCCCTGTGATGTGCTTTCAGAACAAAAAGGAGCCATATCGGGTGAGCTACCCTTGAGCCAAGCTTGGAGTTGAGACATCCCCGGCGGGGCCAAACTATCACCATGTGATTTATATGCTTTGCAGAGTCCGGTGTCAGAGAGATAGAGAAAGGTGCGAGTAGGAATGGAGGCTTGGGAGAATAATGTAGAGGCAATAAGCCAATGTTTTCATGTCTCAAACTAGCAGAAGGGACACTAACTACTCGTCAATTATTATATTGTTGATGATAATAATCTTTATTATAAATGGATTTGGCTCTTAGACTGAAAGGTGTTATTGCAAATGACTATTGCTGCAGGTAACATCCCACTGGGATGTTACATTCACAGTGTTTAATTGTTGATGGTGCGATGATTACTTTTATGAAGTGACAGGAACAGTAGCAGATTTAATTGCGCACTTGATTAAAATGCACTAATAGATCTATAATGAATAACACTATCTGTTTTGTTGATTTAGCTATGATGTGCACACATTATAGGGGCTATTACCTTCAACATCTCGGTTTGTTTATGGGAGGTTTGTGTCCTGGGAATGGAGTTGGTTTGTGTCTCAGATTAGTTTTGGTGCAAATAAATATGTGGTGTGTGACTAGCATATTTTTATCCCACTGACATAATAATGATGGAATCAGAATTTTATCATGGCTCTAAAAGGTGGTCATAATGTCTGGAGCTTATCGGGCAAAACTATAGACTCAAGATTGACCAAACCCCGGCACACATCAACTACGTTATCTAGTTGTGCTTTTTGATAGTTTTTCATTTTATACTTAGTTTATTTTATGTATTTTTTATAGAAACAAGTTGTTTTAGGTGACTGTGAAAGGTGGTTATATAATCTGTAGCATATCTGGTAAGCTATATTGTATATTCTTCTCATAAATCAACCATGAGGTTTAATGGTTCTTTTTAATATCTACATTTTTCAGCAAATAGTTTTTCTTTTCCCACTTTCCATGAAGAGTTATCAGAGGGGATGGTTGATTTGGATAGTTTAAGTTTGATCGTCAACAATCTATTGATATCATGTATCTGTAAGAGTACCTCTGGAAAGAAACGATTTGGGTCAGCCTATAATTATGTTTTCGAGTATTATCAGCTGATTTTTCCATGTTGCCATGTTGTGCTGGCATGTTCGTTTTTTTATTTAGCCTAAACGCACAAAGCAAACACTAACTCTAGAGAGGGCTTTTCTGTCCTCGGTTTTCTGTTGTGAACCCGTTGAGAGGGAAATGGTGACGTCCACGCAGTCCGCCCGTTGGAAGGTGATGGGTGGGTGTTTGTTCCCCCGCCGGTTGCATTTCACGGCTTCTATTCGGCTTTGAAAAGGGTCTGGGGAAAGTGGCTCCTTTGGCAGCGATGTTTCACACGTTATAAGAAATGAACAATCTCTTCCTCACGACAATGCTCCCACAATGCAGAACAAATAAAAATATTCATATTCAGTCATATTAATATTGATCAATAGTTTTATAGAATCGATTATTGTTGGCAGTCTGTAATGGAACCAGTTTACAGACTGCTCTATGTGGGTTATAGACGATTTTTTTTTTGGTATTTGAAGCACTCCATAAATTCTTGGATAGGGATGGTTGAGCTGATGTGTAATAAATGTTGCAGGAACTTCACCCGTAGATGCCACAAAATTTAACACGATACATTTTCAGGTTTAAAATAACTTTTGGGTATCTCCACCAATCACACCAACCATGAAGTAGTGTGAGTTATTGCCTTCAATACAAAGGATCTGCGGTAGCGGCGGCGACGACGATTCCATAATATCCCGACTTTTCAATTTCTGTTTTCAGTGGTCTTTCCATTGACTTTAAGCCTTACTGAATGTTTGGCTTGTGATGGAAAACATCATGATGGAAAAACTTATATTTAATTTTGAACAGTTGCTTTTTCAGCTTGATGTATCTTAATGTGATCCTTTACTTTTAAATTTTCCTACCTCCAGTTTTTTACATTTTATGATTAGATATAGAGAGCAGAGGATTGAATAGCTTTAGACACACTATTCTGATCACACTGTTTCATGTAAAGAGGTGTGAATATTAACACAATATGGAATGAATCATTTGAGGAATAGAATTTTACAATTCAAATCATGAACTCGATAAAATGCTGCATTTTCCATTTCAAATATGAGCTCATACGAATGCACTCCGCATGTCTTAGCCCATATGCTGCTTTCCAACCATCCAGACGCACTTAAACAGCAGACGGGCCCTGCTCTGACCCAGAATGATGATGACGTGGCTATCAGTCCCCAACAGGCCACGCAGTCAGGCCATGTCACTAAATCCCAGTCAATCACTCTCTTCTGTATCACACACTCCCAGATGGCACCGGCCACCTCCGAGCTGTCCCAATCCATCAATGGTCTGATTCTATGAGGCGTTAATAGGTGGCAAAGGTTTGCCCAGGTGGGTCTTTTACTGCTGTGAAAACCCACAAATCTGCCAGAGATCAGGTCAAAGGTCACTGTATTTAGAGTGGCTAACCTTTGACAAAACCCAGTTCACTGACCATTACTCAAACCCGCTGCTCACGGGGCCATACAACCTCTCTTCACCCCTGCCGTGATAACCTCTACTGAGAGTTCTATTCGTCCTTCTGGATTCCTTTTGGAGGAGCTGTTCTCAAAGTATATTCAATGAAGATATGGTGTGGTATTGGTCGATAATACTCGACCAATCACAGGACTGATGCAGCAGGAGCAAAGCAAAATATCAGCGCAAGAGAAATTCAAGCATAAATTCATGATGTTGTAATGGCTATATGTGACAAATAAATGATTTATTATTTATTATTATTATTAAATTGAGAGGGAAATTTTGTAAGAAAATTTTCTGGAACACTTTTTACTGGAGTTTAAAAGTTGTAAAAGTTGTTCCACCGTTTGACATTTATCCTCTTATAAAGCTTTCATCTGAGTAGGAGCTAGACATTTTATATATGGATCTTATTCTGCTGCCTAGTTTGATCTGCTCCTGTTTGTGTTATGATATGGTTGATGGAAAAAGGAAGATAGCTATATTGATAAGGAACGTTTGCTTTTGTGGACCACTTGTAAGCAGGATCATACTTACTATATAGCACAAGAAAAAGTGAGAGTATGAAACATTGATGTGAAAGGAAACAAGTGGACCTGAGAAACCATTGAGAGGCAAATAGTGGGGTCCATGCCATTCTTCCGGGGGATTCATCAGCAGGCTTTAAAATGCCCCAATAGCCGCCTGGAAATTGTCCCTTCCTGGGAACCGAGTACTCGCCGTGCCATCTCTCCTTTCACTTCACTGCTAGTTGCCGCTAAATTTTACATGCTGCACCTTTAATGCAATATTTATCCATTTAACAAAATATACCTCTTTTGCTGTCTTTCCGAGAGTTGCTTTGATTCCATTGTCATGTGTAGACACGCATGGCACAAAGAAACAAGGTGGAACAGTGAGCTGATGTAAAACAACAATGTTTTATGTGCAGGACTATTAACTACAAACGGCTCCAGGGATCATAAACCTCCGCCAAGGCACAACAGTACAAAAAGTAAATATTACTGTGATCGGAATCAATTAGATCACTATATTTAGAATCATTGTCCATTAATTTATTTTACAGTAATAGTTATCGTCAGCCTCTAAATATACCAGAAACTCCATCAAACCTGGTCAGCACCTTCTCTTGCGCCTTCCACTAACAAGGGCGCTAACAAAGGCGCTAACATGGGCACCAACATGGGCGCTAACAAGGGCGCTAACATTGGCCCAAACATGTGCGCTAACAAGGGCGCTAACATGGGCGCTAACAAGTGCGCTAACATGGGAGCTAAAAATGGGCGTGTTTAACAGGAAGTGACGCAGACAATCTTACAGAGACATAAAGGACACAGACTTAAATACAGAGAATAATGAGACAAATGGGCAACAGGTGAGGGCCGGGGATAGAGGACAACATTCAACCATCAAGGAGGACACAGGTAGCCAGGACAGTAGGAAGTGGAACAGAAACTAAAGGAGGGAAACAGGTGGAAAACTCAAGGAAATCCAAATTAATGAACCTTCAAAATAAAACAGGAAACGATCTTAAACTAACAATCAACTAAAACAAATAAAACAGATCAACAGAACCATGACAGAAAACAACAACAAAATTACAATAGTTCCAGTTGTTGTTGTTTAGTGCAGGCGCAAAGAAAGATATTTGGATCAACTTTAAAACGCTATATCTCCAGTTATAATCTCTTTATTGACACCAAACAAGATGAACACTTCAGTTCTCTGTTTCATAATTATAATTCAAATAAAGCAACACCATCAAAAAGACAAGGGATTCGATAGGGTGTTCTCTAAGGGTTGATTTGTGAGTTATTTCAAAAACTCTCCTACAGTGTCCCATCTCGCAATGGTTAAGAAAAACGTTATTATTACGTCACCAAAATTCAATATCTCTCTAGGATATGCCAAAACCTACCTCTTGGTATCATTTAATCCAAAATAGTCCATTAGTTTTTCTGAAATGTCGCTAACACACAAACAAGTTAACCAACCAAGGTAAAAACATAACCTACACGTTAATAATTACAGGAGCAGTCTCCTCATGGTGACCACAAGTGGTAAAGCGATTGTCTGGAACAACCCATTGCTACAAAAACATCTTTTACACTTTTTTTTATATGGACCAAAAAAGAAGATAAATAAAAAAAAGGTAAAATTTTACATTAAGGAGCTTAAGAGTTTCTTCAGAGTGTAGATTTTTTTTTTTCTGGCCAGAGAAACTAAACCAGGTTCTGTTTTTAGATTTATGTTCAATGAAGACACAAGTTTGGCAGTTATGTTATTACGTGAATCTTGGCAAGAAAACTTGGCAAGATTTAAAACGGGTGCATGGCCTTGACCCAGAGCTAGTCGCTCAAATGATTTAAAATATAATGGCAAAGGAGCTGCTACGATGGAGGGGAGCAGATAGTGGAGACTGTAAATCCACAGAATGCCTAACAATATTCGCCGACTCCTCTTTTCCTGTAAAAGGCCCACAAATTTGGAGCTGTCTTTCATTAGAATTATAAATATTAACTAATTTTAAGGTTTTTAAGGCTTAAGGGACATTAGATGTTAAAACACTGAGAAGTCAGGATTGGTTGAGATCAGACACACTTTTTTTTAATTCTCTCCATTCTCCTTAATGCTCATTAGTCAATCTTCTTAATTATTAGTTCTAAACATTGCTGTTTTAGCGAATGTTGTTATGTCTATGCATGATCTTTTTTTTGTTTATACTTGAATTAGGATTGCATCTTGTGTTAGGTGTCATATTATGTGTTTCAAAGCATTGCTTTATGTGTTTTATTGTTTCAAAATATTGTTAGTCCTGGCAAAGGCTTAAATGTCACAAGGACAGCAAATTAGGTGTGGCTACATGTCCTCTATACAGCGCGGTTGCTTTCCTTCAAAATGTGACAATATCCTAGATGTAGTGTCAGAGTCAAATAAACTAAAAATAAATAAATAAATAAAAAAAAAATTGTATTTTCCCAAATGGTTTAATTTTTATTTAAGGGGAAATTTTGGGGAAATTTTCCTTTAAACACCGGTGTTTGTGCTGGTATGAAAGAGATTAAAACCCTTTAATGCCCTCAACCTCCCCAATTTTTTGAGCATGTTTTATATATTTGGGCCAGTTTTTAATTGATTAATTAATCTCAGATGACATAAAATGACAAATCGTTTGGTCAAGCACTTCTTCAAACCGAAAAATAAAATAAAATCATATTTAAAAAAAATTTTCATGATGAAATTTTTGTATTTCATGGAATAATGTCAATTCTAATTAGATTAGCTAAAACCTTTAGGTAAACAATGTGTCTAAAAATTATTGAAACTTATAAGAATTTTTGTTGTTGTTGTATAAAGTTACATAATACTGTTTGGTAAGTCCTGACATGCTTTTTATATGCAAGAAACAATTCCTACTCATCAATAGGTCTTCAAAAACCTTTCTTAATACCCCCCCTTGGTGGCCCCTTTGACCTGTTGTGTCACCCAAAGCTCCATCCTCGGAACATTACTCTTTCGTATAACCACGCAGCCATTGAGTCAAATTATAAACCTGTCAGGCAGGTGGCACACATTTTTCAATAAAAAATAGTGACTCAATATATACAAAACCAAACAGTTTTGCCAGACATTAAAGCGTTAAATAAGTTCTCTCAATCAAGGTTTCAGCCCTAACTTTCATTGGAGGAGCATTACAGAAGTCAAATATTTGTTAAACTACCTGGAAATCCAAAATTTCTTCTTAAACTTATGACTTATTAATTATTAAATCAAAACTATGTACAAAATGTTTGGAGAGCCTAGACAAGAATTATAGGGGATTATTATAGGGGATTGCAATTTCCCCATTGTGGGACTAATAAAGGCTATCTATCTATCTATCTATCTATCTAGCCTCAATTCTCAAGTTCTTCTATTTTATTTTCTATTCTTCTATTGTTCCCTAAAGATATGACCAACAAATACAACATGGATAAATTATAATAATCGCCAAAACTTTAACAAATAATTTCCAATCAACTTGCAGGGGGAGGCAAAGAATTTTACTTTTTGTATCCATTCAATGATGCTCTAGAACCAAGATTTGCCCTATAATCATTAACACCAGCATGAGGATCCCTTTTCTCTGGCTATTTATTATCTTAACATACGACTAACCTACTCCCGCCCCCAGAAACCCTTTTCCATGTCCCAGTTCACCTCCCAAATATCTCCGGAGCACTACCTGTACACAATCACAGGAAGTTAATCATCTGTGAGAGAATAAGGTTAGGGACTGATGGCCCTTCAACTTTCTTTTGACCTTTTTTTAGTTGCGGTGTTGTAGCAGGGTCCTCATGGGAACTCAGGCACATTTGAGCATGAAATAAATGCATGTTTTAAGAAGGATGGGGGGATACAGAGGGATGTGGGCGATATTATTAATTAGATTGGAGAATTCTGGAAGCGTCAGCAAAATGTCTTCTCTCCTGCCGTCTCATTAATGTCCAGCCATTTCAGCAACTTCCTCCAAATGCTGGGAGTTTTTCGTCCTCCTCTCTTACCCTCCAAACTTTTCTAGGGGATAGATTAAAAAATGTTTCACCTAAACAGGAACTAGTCTTTTTAAAAAACAACAACTTTCTTTCTTTCTTTTTAAGTCTTATGCATCCAGGTGGGAACTTTTGCCGGCTGTTCAGATCTTAGTCAAGTTCTGATGATGGTTCTCCCAGCTCCGGCTTGCATGGCAATGTTAGTGTTCCCTGCTCTCGAAATAAAGTTGTGCTGAAAGTCAAAGTGTCTAAATAAAGTTGTATTGAAGGTCAGGGGGATTACTTGTAGAAGGCACGGGGTTATGGCTTTTAGGCGATATACCCTCGCTTATAAGAAACAACAGCCCAGGACTAGTTTTATCATATATTGACTAATCCGATGTGCAAATTTTAAGTATTTCACCTTCACTTTGTCTTGCTACTGCTGTAACACTGGAATATCCCCCTTTGGGATGAATAAAGTATATTCTCATCTAATTTCATGAATTTCTTAGTCCAGTCAGGAAGCTATTTTACTAACTAAACCTCTCTCTTTATATTTTGGTTCACTTACTGCAGATATGTTAAGCACATTAAACAAATTTACATTAAATATCACAATCTCTATGCTTCACTGACGATGACCAACTTCAATATATAAAATGATCGGCTTGCCCACCCTTTCCCGACTTTAATAAATAAAGATATTTTTTTGTATGCTGGGTATACAGATAACACAAACTTCAAAGTAATGTGTTTACATGTATTAGTAGATCTTTTGTTACTATGAAATATTTGCAGCACATTGAATATGCCTGCAGCACTATTCATGCATTTTTTTTTCTATGAAGAAGACTATGAATCTGCAAGGCATGCATGTATAAATCATGCACAGAGTCCTTTGGAAGTTCTGCTCATATTCACTCCTACTGACACATTTATTAGAGGTTTCTCAAGATTTATACATACATCGTGAGCAAATTGGGCTTTAATGCCTTGCTAAAGACCATTCAGTTTGAGGATCAATCCTTTGACTGTTATCGGACCATCGTGATGGAGAAAGAGATGAGCCGTTAGACAAATGTCTTTATTTTCCAGTCGATTTACGTTCATCCTTCACCTCTGCGCATGAGCTCTGGCTAGTGACAGAAAGTAAGAATGAGACAGCGAATACAAGTAGCCAAAATTATTTTCAGTAATAGGATGGCTGAGTTCAGCAAATGAGATAGTTAGGAGATCTTGGATATCAGGAAAAAGCTCAGAGTAGAGATGCTACTCCCTTGAGTCTGAGGGAGCTTTAGATGAATTATGGACATCTGATTAGGATCCTTCTCGGGTGCCTCCGGAGGTTTCTGAAAATGCAGAGGCAGGAGGAAACTGGGGTCAATTCAGACCTTTCTGGATGGACTATATATCTCGTCTGGCCTGGGAACGCCTCAGGGTTCACCAGGATGAGCCAGATGTTTCTTGGGAGAGGGATGTCTGGAATACCTTCTTTGCTTTCTGCCACCATGACTCAACCTGTAACATTTGGTAAAAAAATGGATGCATTGACGGATGGATGGATAGAAGAATGGATGGATGGATGGATGGAGATTGATGGATGGATGGATGGATGGATGGATCAGAGAAACTAATCACGGACCATTGACCATGATTAGTAGCCACTTCTGAGTATTTTTGGGGATTTTTGTATTTCCTTAAAACCACATAGACCCACTATTCCTCATTTTTACTGAATTTTCTTACTTTATTTTTTCTACATTCTATTGTATTCTTGTCATTATTTAAATTAGATTTAAGTGTCTGGTCCTCTTGGTTTATATTTGAAATGGGACAAACCATCCAAACTCCTCTTCTACACACTCATGTTTCATGACATGCACACAAAACTGCAGAAATTGAAAATGTGTCAGACACCATGTTTAATACACAATGTACACGTGTGTGGTGTTTGAAAGAAGTGTTTCTCTATCTCTTTCAGAAGACGTGACAGATTGTGGGGGTTGTGTTAAAACTTGCTGCTAAAGTGTGAAGATTCATCGCTATCCTTACAAAAATAGAGCTTTGACTTCAGAGCAGACACAAAAAACAGCACAAGAGCAAACCGATGAAACCACCTGACAGAACACAAAGACGGAAAGAAAAGTGTCCGTCTGTCCAATATGTTGATGTCACCATTACATAACCTCTCTTGTCGATTTCTATCTGTCTGTCTGTCTGAATGCAGTGTTACATCATTCCTCCCACTATGCTTCTCTTCTTTCCTTCAAAGTCCCAGTATCGAGTTCATTGTTTGAATGCAGTCCCAGAACTTGCCAGGTGTGACCGATCTTGCCTCCGTTCAGATTCTCTCCTCCTGGTCCTGAATAAAGAATGTTATTTCTTGTGAAAAAACCGTTGACAGCTCACTGTCTGGAAAAAAATCTCAACAAGTGAGTCCAGCCTGTCAGTCTGACCCCAGACAGTCTGACCCCAGACAGAGAAGCTCCTATAGAGCTTCTCTGTCTGGGGTCTCCTATAGAGCTTCTCTGTCTCCACTATAAAGTACCTGCTCACTTCGAAGATAAACCTCCAGTTTGTCTGAAGCTATTCTTTTTTCTGAGATCCCTACTACCCAAACTATGCATCTGTACCTGATTGACACTCAGCTGCCCTCCACTTTCTCTGAGTTGTTACTGTCTTACTTCTTCAGCCTGTCAGTGGATGGCTAGTCAAACAGGTGGAGGAGGTGACAACTCTCAGCTCAATGAGCCTTCATCCACGCATCATGGTGAGGAAGAAAGAGGGCGGCTCAGCTATCTTTTTTTCCTCCAGCCCAGCTGAAGACTGCTACTTATGTATCTACTCTTCAGCCTGTCAAGTATTTCATGCTTTTCTTGACTTAATCGGTCCACTTCTAAGTATTTCTGTCATTCTTTGCCTCTTTCCCCACTGTCACTGAAAACCTTTATAGTAACTAGATTATCCTCCTGCAGTGCATTCAGAGAGGATTCACACTTCTTCACTTTTTCCACATCTTATTTGCTGAAACCATATGCTAGAATTGTTTGAATCCATTTTTTTCCCCTCACCAGTCAACCCCTCCATACCCCATAAAAAAAAGAGTAAAACAGCTAAAAAATATTAATTTCTGCAAATAAATTAAAATAATATTATATATTAATATATTGAAATATCACATTGCGTTGAAATTTAGCTAAGGTTCCTCCCATTGCTCCGGATCTGAGATGTTTCTACACCTTGATCGGCGTCCACCTGGGGTAAATTCAACTCGTGGGACATCATTTAGAGGCACGGCCTATTTAAAGCAGTGGTTCTCAAACTTTTTCTGTCAAGCCCCACTTTGGAGGGGAGGGAAATTTCAAGCCCAACCTGTCCCCCATGGCCCCAACAAAATGGTAAGACTAAGCCCAAGTTTAAAATTTACTTAAATTAGTATCAAGCTAAAATAATCACGTAACAAGCTAAAATAAGACAGTAGAGAAAATAATTTAAAAAGTGTAATCGCATTATCATTTTGTATTAAAGAACATGAGTAAGTTACATAAAACTAAACCTATGCTGACCTCCCCGACAGCCCAAAAGTACCCAATCCCCTTCTTTGTATAAGCAATCCCCCTGATTGAATTCATTTCCTACAAAATTTTCGTAAAAGAAAAAAAGATCCCTAAATGGACTTAATTATGAACCATTAGTTTTAAATACGGGTAAAATATTATATAAACATTATCGATCTCCTTGAGTTAATTCATATTCACAAATTTTGGGCTTAATTGGATGTTGCAAAATATGTCCAGCAACCTTTTGGAGATAAGGCTCCCCCGATTGATAGAAATGCAAAACCGAACTTTCACAAAAACACTCCAGTTCTTCCTCGCATTAAGTCCCTTGTTGGTCTACAATTTGAAAAGGATCCAATTTAAATATAGTTTTTGAGTAATCGCGTTAACATGAAGACTCTGCAGCGAGTTTTCGGAGATACAAGGAATCCATATGGCCTAAAATTTTTTGAAAATTTTATTGAGCAAAGACATCATGTAAACTGATGTCTGACTGAAATTATGCGAGCACAGCCTGATGAAGTGAAGCGAAAACAAGTTGATGAATTTGATATATTTGTTGATATGCAGTATTTGTACTCATCATACATTTGATTAAGGCAAACAAGCAATATTATCAGATGGGCAAACTTTGATACCACATTGCAACCATAAACTGTCAGTATTGAAGTTATATGATATTGTTGAGTTCACAAATTGATCTGTTTTGGAAATCGTTTTTTTGTTAGATGAATTTGCCATAGGTTTTATGCCGGATACCCTCCGCATTTATGCGGGCTTGAGTCGGGCACTAGAAAAACACTGGCTTTGGCCCCTTTGTGGCCGGATTACAGGTATTCTTTGGCTCAATTTCATCAAACCATGGAAAGTATTTTCAACATGATTAAATTAGTTTCTTTCCAAATTCCCCAGATCTCATTCCAAGCCAGTATTTACAGAATGCGCTGGACAAACAAATCCGATGCAAAGAGGCCCCACCCTACAAATACAAGACATAAAGCATCTGCTGCTAACACGTTGGTACCAGATGCCTCAACAGACCTTCAGAGGTCTGGTGGAGTCCAAGCCTCAATGGGGTGGAGCTGGTTTGGGAGTAGAAGCAGGACCTACAGGTGGTTTTAATTTTAAGGCTGATGTGTGTGTATGGTTTTTTAATCACTAATTGCTTGTCTTCAAGCACCTTTTTCAATTTTAGTCATGGCATGAAAGTGTCCTTTCTGCAACTGCACCCTGTTTAGTATGAACTCACGGCAAATGATCAGGTCTTTTCTCAATGTTTCTCTCGAAATCACATTCACAGTCTTCGCGACAACATCATTCACATATGTTTCATAACACTTCAAATATTGTTTGATGGTATTCTCTATGCCGCTAACCCTGCAAAACGATGGGTTTTACATCTACCCAACACGTCCACAACTGCACATTTAACTTAATTTAATTTAATTGTACATAATGCTCTGTTATTCTGTTATTCTGTATTCTGTAACATGCTCTGCTGCTGTAACCCTGCAATTTCCCCATTGTGGGACTAATAAAGGTTTGTCTTATCTCTTATCTTATCTTAAAACCATTTCCCCCACTCTTCCTTGCCCCCTGCCCCCTTCCCCAACTCACCCTCATCCACCCCTGTCATCACCTGCAGACTACTTATTTTCTAATGATGTGCTATAAATGCTTACTCTTGTGTTTTCATGCTACACCCTCCACCTCCCCTCTTCACCTTTCTCCCATCCATTTTCCCATCCCCCAGTGTCCTTGGCATCCCTTTCCAACCCCTGACATCACCTCTCCCGACCCCCTCAAGGTGAAACCAGCATAGCTTTAATTGGCTGGTATCAATTAAATTCTGGAACTCACAGGGGACATATGAGTGGAGTTGGTTCCAGGTAGTTATCTCTGTTTCCTCCTCCTTTGGCTCCTTGGACTCCTGGACCTTGGTTCGTCACCTCATGTGGAATTGATGCCTCGCATTCGCTTTCTCCAGCCAAATCTTCCATTATATTACACAGCCATCTCTTTCGCTTCATGCCACTCTCTGGATCCCTTCTCTCTCTCTCTCTCTTCCTCATCCATTCCTGCCGCTACTTTTAAATAGATCCCCGCGGCAGTGACAGAGCCAGACGTGGCCTCCATCACGGGACCAAAAGGAGGCTAATGCCTTTTTAATGAGGACTCGGCCACAATGTGACACAGTAAAGTGTCAGGGATCGGTAGCTGGCGAGCACTTGGTCCAAGGTATTTATCACCTAAACCCTCTTCTCCACTGTGCCTGTGGGAGGGCAGGAGAGAGAGGGTGAGGAGGACAGTGACCAAAAAGCAGAATAGGACGATAGAAAATGGGAGGAGAAAACAGACCTGGACGTAATACAGGCCTATCAATAGTCAAAAAAAAGGTCTACCTTCGTCTCTCTACACATTGCTCACCAGCATAAGTGAATGTACATGTTTAGCATCTCACTTCTGATTGCCCCTTGAAGCTTCTTTTGTGAAATCATAATAACAGCGATAATGCTGTGACATTAATTAATATTCCTCCAAACATGTCGCCACATAGTCTGAGAGAAAGGCACTGAGAGTGGCCTCCCTCCAGCGAGGGTAACCACCATTATTATAGTCCTACTTCATCCAATATTAATGCCCCTTGGGGCCAGTGTTTTAATATGAGTTATACGGAAGTGGCCTTAAGTTGCTGAATAGCAAATAAAAGCAATGAGCAACTAAAGGAACTGCCCTATTTCATTATGAACCGATGTGATTGAAGGTAATGGACAGGACAAAGGTGTGAATTGGCCGAACCTTTGAAATATGAGCTGGTTAAAAACCCCATTTCGGCACCACCAGTGTACTCACTTAAGACTTCAATGGCAATTTATTATCACCCTGCAACACATAAAGAGTTTGAGGGCCGATAAAAATGCTGCTGTAAAAAATATGCAGTGCAGCTGCTTTACATACTACTGAATGGACTTCTGAAGCAGCCCCTCGTACAGCACTCATTACTGGAAGTCATTAATCCATGTCCTATATTCCACCAGCCAGGTCCATCCAGGTCCATCCATACTGATTTAATTATATTGCACACTTGATATGCAGGTCTTCTGAATAGTGGCGGCACTATTTTTTTTGTGTGTGTGGGTGCTATGGGGTGCTTGACTTTGGGTGAGGATCCTTTGAAAATGAAGGTTTCCCGTTAATATGGCAGTCGCCGAGGTTTAATTCCTCCAATGTAGCCAAGATACTCACACACACATATGGACATAGAAACACTAAACAGGCACATACACACTCTGTACAGACTCTGCTAAAGTAGAAATATAATGCTATATTGAGGACTTCTTCGTCTTTCAGCTGTTCCCTTTCGGGGTCATCACAGTGGATCGTCTGTTTTTTTCCACCTTGCATTGTCCTCTGCAGCTTCCTCTGTCACACTAACCAACTGCATGTCCTCTCTCACCCCACCAGGAAACGTCCTCCCTCGTCTTCCCCCTTTCCCCTGCATCCTTCTACCAGTAGATCCAGTATCCCTCCTCTTCACATATCCGAACCATTTCAATCTGCCTCTCCTTCTTTTCTCAAGACATCTAACGTGGGCTGTCCCTCTGATGTGCTCGTTTCTAATCCTATTCATCCTCATCAGTCCCAGAAAAATTTTAACATCTTCAACTCTGCCACCTGCAACTCTGTTTGCTGTATGGTTTAGAGACGGAGGCTCAGACCATCTTTTAAACATTTCCCTTCACTGTTGCTGCTACTCTCCTGTCACAGATAAGTCCTGATACTCTTCTCCACCCGGTCCAGCCCACTTGCCTGTCCCGGATCTGGAAGAAAGAAAATTGGGGGACCTTTGGAATATTTGTAAGGTCACCTTTTTGGAACTTTAAATGCAACAGCGGATTCATATTACTTGCCTCTACATAAACAGAGTCAGAGTCCCTAAGTCAGTTATTAGTGCAAAATAGAGTCACTGAAACTTTGACATTGTATCTGTTCATATCCCCCTACCGGAATTAGTGTCACAGGGAAATTATATTATAACCTTAAATTATATATTTTCAAACAGAAAAAGATCTCCCAAAATAAATTCCACCATCTTTTAAAGTTAATTTTAGTTCAGTTCAAACACAGAGATAAGAGCCACCACAGTTTTTCCTTGGTTCAGATAAAAAAATATATCTACGATTCATTGATTCCTCAACCCCAAGTTTTTAGGATTATTACATTTTCAGGAGCCAAAATATATCGATTTCAAAGTAAAACATTAAATGTCTGCCATAAGCTTGTTTTTCCCCTCTTTACTGTGTGCCTTTATTTGCCATGTGTCCCATTGCATATAATATATTATTTGAACAATATGTGCTGTGTCCAATATGCTGCAATATTGTTACCATATATCCTCTATCTTTACATACCATAAATGAAATGTCAAATCTTGTTTTTTCAAATTTTTATTGAACTAAGTGCAATAATTTGCTTCCTGCTTATTCATGCTCTGAGTCTGTATATATGCCTCTGTCTGTAAATCCCACCACCCACAACAATACAATCCTTGGCGTTCTTATTGTATTACTGTCAACATGTTTCTTCACCGTATATTTTTTAAATTATTTGAACCAGTGGTTAACTCTTTTATTTTTGGCTCGAAAGTATCAGTGTTTCCCACAGGATGTATAACTTCAGACGTTCTAAGCAGATCCAGGGGCATAAATTTAGTACCTTTTAAAGTTAAATGCTTCAATTTGTTGCACTTTTAGAGCAGAATTAACAAGCTAAAGCTTTGACGAACTTTGTGCTCTTTAAACAATGTATTACTCTAGTTAACAATCTAATCCCGAGGTGGGCAAAGTACGACCTGCATTGTTTAATCTAAGGCATTTACATTTACAACTATCCTAGAACATATTATATGATGTTATTATAAATTTGTAGTATTCATTTCACAGTTTTTTTTCCTGCGATACTTAAATGTTACCACCAGTTAGCGCATTGCATCTACAGCGGGCCTTTTTTTTAATGTCAGGTCACTGTTCTTCCCATGACAGAATCTTTACGTTTGCATCACCCTCCATAATAAAATGAGTGGACAAAAAAAAGCGAAAGATCGACAGCGAGTGTCAGGTTTCCAAAAAGGAGTGGCCTGCAAAATCTTTTCTTCACAGAATTACGATCAAAGGCCGTGTGTCTCATTTGTCAAGAAAGTGTTGCCGTATATATGGAATTAAACATTAGCAGCTACTGCTGGAAGTTTAGCAGCCAACTCACTTCTCTGAATGGGAGTTTTTGAAGGAATGCATGGTAGAAACAGCATGTCTTTTATGTCCAGAAAACAAAAGCAAGTTAGAAAACATTAGTTTATCACTCAGTAAAGTTACTTACCGCTTATAACCAATGACAAATAGGAGTCCTTTAAGTTTTATTAGGTAGCCCTCGACCAAAGTAGTGACATAAAAGATACTGCAAAACTATTCATTTTTGTCCGGGGGATTAATGACAACTTGAGATCACAGAGGATTTCTTTGCCATGGTGTCCATGAGGGGCAAAGCGCGAGGTGGTACTTATATGACAATGCGTTAGATGTCATTCAGAGGCTTAAACTACCTCAGAGTAAATGTCTCCACAGATGGATTGCCTAATTTAACAGGAAAAAAAACGCTTGGCTTTTGAAAAGCATCCGGGACAAGTTAAAAGAACAAAATCCTGAGCTAATTTTTAAAAGTTTGAGAAGTCGCTTCAGCTGGTGCTGATGTCCCCTGTCATTCGATTATGAAGCGGCACCACAGGAATTGCAATTGGAGCTGATGGATCTCCACTCTGACTCTGTCCTGAAGGAGAATTTCAACTCTGGATACGTTTTGTGCCTCAATGAATGAGACAAAGTTTTCAAACATTCGACAGCTCGCTGGTGTTATTTGACTTTACTTACGTGTGTGAACAAACGTTCGGTGTGATGAACGTAAAGAAAACACGCCACAGGACCCAGCATACTGATGAACACTAGAGAGCTCTCCTGCAAATTTTCCACGATAAAAATGGCACCAGATTTTGATGTGCTGGCAAAGAAGGTTGACAAGAAATACTGTCACCATTAAATCCATCAATGGTCAGTTTTTTTTATTTAAAAAAAAAGAAATTATTAATTTGAAAGTGGGAAAAGAAAATGGATTTCCCATATATATTCAATGCTTTATGCTCGCTCATTTTCCACCTCATCTACTAATAATTAGTTTAAAAACCAAATGTGGTCATTGAACCAAAAAGTTTGCCCACCACTGATCTAATCGAATCATCAACACATTGGTTTTTATGGATAGGAATACTGACATGAAAAAAAGTCAGACTCGCTATGCATGATAAATGAATTGTAACACAGTTCATAATGGTTAAATAATAAGGATAATAATTATCACTGGAGTAGGGTATGTATTTGAACCATCACAAAAATTAAGCACAGGTGGTTAATAAAATAATTCCGGATTCCACACTGATTTTCGGTGTTTGCCTGCACCTCGATGGCATAAACACATAAATAAATATTTACCACATACACCCAGGAACTACCGAACTCTGACTTTCTGTCTCTTTCCCTGCTGTTCAAACTCACTTACTGCTCTTACAGAACACTCTTCACATACTCCTCCGTTTCTCCTCCCATCTACTCCATGGTAAAACAGTTTGTACCCTCCGCCAATGTTTCTAGCCTTGCTGCCTTTCCAACTGCTCTCTTTGACACACAGTACTTTATATCTACTTTCCTTTTTGTCCATCAAATCACCTAGTTCTCTACCTTTTTCCTGTTTTTGTGCCAACATTTGAAGTTCCTACTCCCACTACTACACTGCTGCCTCTCCTCATCTCTCACTGTCTCCTGGCATGTCTTCTCCCTCTCCGTCTTCTTTCAAAAGTAACATAGTCTCTGCTGTCGTCCTGCTGACTATAACTGCAAGTGGCTGTCGTTGTTAACCCGGGCCCTGACTGATCCGGTTTGGAAATCTGCTTTTCTGTTGTGCATCAGTGAATTGGGGTGATGTACGTGGCAGGTGAGGCACTGACCCTTTCAGAGTCAGATTTACAAATATACGAACCCAATGGTGTAGCTTTGTATGTAAATTCACCATTTAATCCGGCCAGCTTGCACTCTGAGTACCGGTAGTGTTTCATATCTCATATCAGAATTTTTCTACATATTTGGCCGAAGAAGAAACGCTTAATTTGTATCGGCTCAGAGAAAGGGGGCATTTGTTTTGCACCTTCGTGTGTTCTTAATTTTTCATCGCAATTCTACAATTAATACAGTGCAAGAAAAAAAATCATAGGTTCACCTTGCTTTTTGAAAAAAAAAAAAAAAGAATATTGAAAGTAGAAAAATATTAAATGTGTTAACTTTCTCATTACTCCTGTTACATTTATTTTGTTTTCCAAATATTTTAAATCAGTTACCAAATAAATGATGAAAAAATATAGAAAAAATTTTAGGTTCATTTTTAAAATTTTATAAAAATGATTTTCCAAGTTTGGCTAACTATTCAGGTGAAGTCATAAAAAAAAAGACGTCTGTAGTGAACTTGTCTCTCTGCTTTTGTTCCGCGTAAAAGTAGAGCACCACCGGAACAAGCATAAACCCGTGTGCTCAGGCAGAGGCACTGATGAATAACCTGTCATTATGGTTTCATGTCAAATCAGCAAGGCTAAATATGTTATTCACATTCGTAAAATTCATGACCTATTCCATGGAAAGTGAGGACAAATAACAAAAGTGTGGAGAAACATTGCAATGGTGACAAACAGTGAGAACGCAAAAGGCTCGACCCAGTTTGTGAGAGACTGCTCAATCTGAGATAAGGCTCAGCTCATAGCTGCCTCACCCTGCGTGTCTCCTATCTACTTGAATAGGAAATATGCAAGTTCAGCGATTTTGATTATGAAAAGTGAATGAAATGATTGGAATCATATATCATTTACATTATAGCACTTATCAGTAGACAAATATTAATAATATTTTTATTTGATCATTATTTGATATTAACTTTTCATGACGATAGGTGAGGCTCTGCCACCTGCCTCGCCTGACCCCTGACCCCTGACCCCTGACCCCTGACTTTGAATTCAATTCTAGATTTTACTGAGAGCCAATGCAGGGAAGCTAATACAGGAGCGATGTGTTCTCTTAACCTGGTATTGGTCAGCACACGGGCAGCAACGTTCTGGATCAGCCGGAGCGGCCACAGAATGTGCCGTATTTTAGAAATATTGGGTCCCAGCACAATAACTTCATCTGAATTTAACAATAAAAAAGTTGCAGGTTATCTAGGTCTTAATGTCTTTGAGACATGCTTCTAATTTGGATAAGTGATTAGATTCACCTTTACAGAGTGTTTCCTGATAATGTTGCCAAAGGGAGCGTAATGTGAATCATATTGGCTCAAGCACAGATCCCTGGGGAACTCCATTGGTAAGTTTTCTATGCATGGAGGATTCATTGTTAACAAATACAGATCTGTCTGAGATCTGTCACATAAATGTGACTTAAACCAATTTAATGCAGTGTCTTTGATGCCAATTTAGTTTTGTAGTCTTGTAGTTTTGTAGTCTTGTAGTTTTTGTAGTCTTGTAGTTCCCAAAGTATCTAAGATTAGAACGGGAGCCCGATCCTTCAGTTATCAGGCTCCTCTCCCTTGGAACCAGCTCCCAGTATTGGATCGGGAGGCGGACATCCTCTCTACATTTAAGACTAGACTTAAAACCTTCCTCTTTGATAAATTCTATCTTCCTACTGCTGGGGGACTCCCATGATGGAGTGCATTCTCTTTCCTTCTCTGTGTGTCTCTCTCTCTCTCCCTCTAGATGTACTGATATCACATCACTCCATGCTCCTTGTTCACAAAGCTTATAGTTAGGGCTGGCTGGCTTTTTTCCCTGTTAAAAGGGCTTTTTTTTGGGAATTGTTCTTGACCCGGGCCGAGGGTCTAAGGACAGAAGATGTTGCATCATGTATAGATTGTAAAGCCCATCGAGGCAAATTGGGATTTGTGAATTTGGGCTATACAAATAAAAGTGACTTGACTTGTCACTCTGGCACACAGGAAATGGACATAAGGTCCAAATCAGAAGATGGCCAAATTAGATCAAAGTTATTTTCATTCTAAAACATTCCTTTTGTTTAAATAATGTATTTGTCATTCATAAAAATAATATTATTAATTATTGAAAATATGAATAAATTACCATATACATTTATTGGGGGTGCTGAGGGGTTGATAGAGCTTTGTTAGGGGCGCTTCATCATCGCCAAGCCCCCCCCCTGGCGCTGCCTATGGTGTTAAAAGTGTGCACCTTATAAATAGTTTTTTAAACTTGTTTTTTTTTAAGAAAACTTATTTGAACCTTGGCGAATGTCAAATTTCCTCAAAAGCTCCTGGACAGAATTCAAAGAACACACCTGATTTATATGTGAGTTGTAGTGGCCATTAGACGTGCACATCTCATAACTCTATCCTTCAATTTTTTTATGTCTTCTGGCACATGTGAGCTTTGGCAGCGTTCATTCTGAGATCATTCTGCTGTGACAGAAGTTATGATGTATTTACATAAGCACCTTTGTCATTGGACACTGATTTCACGATTATCTATTATTCCACAGAGTCACAGTACCTCTACATCACGATCTGATGTTATATTTCTCTCTCTCTCTCTCTAAATATATATATTTCTACAGATTCGTAACCCAGTATGTAACCACAGCAACATCATTTGAAATTCCTTATACAGCTTTATTCTCCATTTCTATCTCAAAAAGTGTAAACTATCAAAGAGAAAAATTTCAACCAATTTAACAATACAAATGCATGAATAACATGCCCCCAATGATATGATGTCCCATATTTTGAACAGTTTGTTTTAAAACAACTTGCAGACAAACGTACAATTTAGATTTTTCAGGATACATCATCAGTTGAATACCTCAGGATCATCAGGTGTTTCTATTACAAGACACCCTCCCCTGATGCAGCCTTTCAGGGTGATCAGGTCCCAGAGTGTAGCCTGTAGCCAAATAAGTTTAATCTTTATCCTAATAAGCTATTTTTAGGTGCTATACTTGTATGGAACTGTTATAACTGTGTTATTACTATACTTGTATTTTAACTGTTGTTACAATTTTTTATTACATTTATATTATCATCGAAATGGGCTTTTAACTGGTTTGATAAACTCCTGTGAGACTGACTATCCGTGACTCCGATTGCATTTCCACTCTCAAGGAATTTACATGAAACAGCACATGTAATAATTATTTACAGTTGGATGTGATATGGATGGTGAAAGCCGGGGAAGGAAGCTTTGTTGTTGGCTGTTTGTCAGTGTTTTTATTGCATTTATGTTGCAAGAGGTGCTCCAGGCTACAATCCACAGGCTGTCGTTTTAACCCAAAATCTACACACTTGTGGTGTCGTACAAGTGGTCCCTCAGTGCCTTTAATATGAGCCTTAACTTTATATTCCATGTTTTTTTTCATCTTTGAAAGTAGGCGAAGAAAGTTTTAGCGGGTAAGTTTTACTGGGATCAATGTTCTATCGACTATGACCGAGTATGAATGTACCCAGGGCACATTTGATTTCTCTATTTTGTGCCTCCTCATCTCCTCATGTCCTCATCTCCTCCCTCATCTGTTCCCATCCCTGCAGCCCAGACATTGATTTAAGTTCACCATCTTTATGAAAGTCTCTTTTCCTAAAATGTATCTATTACAACAAGTCTCTTGTTGGAGGAGATATATCACAAAAACATAAACTCTTTTAGGAGCAATAATATCATAGCTCGTAATAATTTTGTATATTTTTAGGAAGTTAAGTAAAGAGCAACACACGGAAAAAATGAAATGTGTGCGTATTATATCTGTGCTATTCTCTAAGTGAAGCAATAAAAAGGCAGATCTGGTGGTGCATCACTTTAAAGTGTCCCTTGTAAACACGTCTGTTGTGATATGGTTGTTTGATGCAAGAGGGTCTGAATTGCAGGAGGAAAACAGGAATAACGGAGGTTCGACCTCCGGGTCAAATCAAAAACTTACCGAGTAGTAACAAAGTTTTTCGAATGTACCGGTTTAATGCATAAGCTTTGATTAGTGAGCGAAAGAATGACGTCAAGGATACAAGCATCTGACATGAGCTTCCTTCGTATGGTGGCTGAACTCACCCTTAGAGATAAGGTATGGGGCTCAGACATCCGGAGGGAGTTTAAAGTAGTCTAAAAGAGCCAGTTGAGATGATTCTTCCAGGACGCCTCCCTTTGCATGTTTTGCAGGCACTTCCAACTGGGAGGAGACCTGGGGTAGACCCAGAACTTGCTGGAGGGTCTATATATAACTCATCTGGCCTTGGAATGCCTTGGGATTCCCCAGGATGAGCTGGAGATTGTTGCTGAGGACAAAGACTTCTTGAAAACCCTTCTTTGTCTGCTGTCACCGCGACCGGACCCCTGATAAATGGATGGATGAGTCTGAGTTTTGCCATTGAGTCCAATCCATAGTGAAGTAACATCAACTATATTGTCCTTTGGACAAAACTATGTGCCTGACAGAACTGATATCGTAACTGTCAATTTTGCTGCAGCATTATGCAGACAAATGAAAAAAATGAAACAGAAAGAAATGAAATGCCTTTGCTTTCACAGATGAGGAAATAAAATATATATTTATTCTTATATTCTTCCAAAACTTTCTTTTCTGCCTGTTTTCAAAACTCAAAAGTAATTTTAGTTAGATTTCACTCTCCTCCACTATTTTCACGAGTACGCTTTATATCATATACAATTACATCCTCTTACTTCTTAAATCAAAGCACTGTTTGCTCAAATTGCTTTCAATTTCAGCTTTACCACCTTAAAGCACGACACTAAACGATCAGCTTTGAAATTAACCTCAGTAAAGCTCAGAATAACCTTCACACGGAGGATTTACTGTACCATTGCTGCAGAGATAGGCCCCACGCTGCTTTTGAGAGAGATGCGAGGAGAGCCAGGAGAGCAGAGAAATGTCCTGTGACAGGAACCATGTTGATGCAGGGAGTCCATCAGTAAAGCAGAGCGGTGAAGCTGTTCAGTGGTCGACAGACTGCTGCGATTAAATCTCACAGATCCCAGGTGTAAAAGTTTGCAAATACGCTGCTGGGAGCCCTCACACAGCTCAGAGGGCTTCCAGCTCAAGAATAACAGAGATAACGAATAGAAAGAGAAGTGTTGCTATGTGTACACATGCAGGTCACACACTGCAAAGACAGCCAGCCAAATATTCTTAAATATAATCAAATTGTCTTGTATTGAGAAAAAATGAGGGTAAGCCAAATTTGTTTGGTAATATTTTTAAAACTGGCATAAAAGTCAAACCACTGATAGACCATAATGAGCCTTAAACATAGACAAAAATACCCATTTTTGTGAAAAAAAACTGTGGTTTTCCACTGCTAAAAAGACGGATCAGTTTATCATGTGTTCATCACTTTTCACACACATTTACTGATATAATACTCTAATTTATCCCCTTAAATTACAGAATTTATCAGTGGACCATCTGGTAATTGGACAACACAGACAGTCCTTCGTTCCCCTCGCACATCCCTGGGCCTTGAGTGGGATTCAGTCAGTGTTTGCTTCTTCCAGCCAGGTTCAAGTTAACAACAGCCAAGGATGTTTGTCAGAGAATGAAATGGAGAATTGGCAGTATTCAAAACAAAGCAAAACAGATAAATAAAAAACGACTTTCTTATGATTAAATGCGCCAGGGGAGCTGGTGTTTCAGGGTCTTGCTGAAGGCAACCTTGGCCTTGTCGCTGTTGATCCAGTGACAGGGCCACCTGAACTTCCTAAGACCCATTTCATAGGCGTGCAGAGCAGGAAAATCCCACAAAACCTGCAGTTTGGGAGATGTTCATACCATACATTTGCCAATTTTCTTCATTTTCAACCACATCAACTTCAGAAGAAAATGTTCACTTGCTACCTAATGTGACAAACCCAACTGACATGCACCACTTTAAGGAGATAATCAATGTCTATAATGCTATGGCTGATTGGTGAGTATTCCAAAGCAGTTTTCACATAGATTTATTAGCCTGAAAAAAATGTTTTTGTTCGTAATCCTTTGCTGTTGGACAATCCAAGCTTTCCCTTCACCTGTTAGTGGTTATAATGTAATGGCTGATTCATGTATACTTAAGAATATTAGGCTTTTCTATTGTATGGCAACTTTTGCAGCGTAACTGGTGTCATTTGACACAATTTAGATTTTTCTTGAACGTTTTGATTTCACTCTTAAAATAAAGAAAACAATCTTGTTGTTCTACTGGGATATTATTATTGTTATTATCATTATCATTATTTTTTTATCATTCTTTTACGTCACAAACCTTTGTTGTTGTAGATATATAATTTTAATATGTATAATATATTACTTTTATGATGCAAAATCTGCCTGTCTTTTTCTTTTAAGACAAAGAATATAACGCATTTCCAATAAAGAAAGCTTTGTTTTTACTTTCTTGGAATTCCTTTTATTTCCCTGCTGCTGCTGCATCTCTGCCCCACTGACGGTGGTCAACAGAGACTAACCCACAGCAACTTAAGAAAAGATTTAAATTCATTAGTAAGTTGTGAACACATGCGGAGCCTATGGAAAATGCCACTGCGCAACACATTAACAAAAAAAAACAAAAAACAACATCAACGCAACAGCAGCGTTTCTGGAGGACACTTACAATTGATGCAAGCAATGCTGTTTATTTTCACATTGCGATCGTATAATTCTTCATAGCTCATTGCTGATCAATCACAATCTTCAATCTTTATTTATATAGCGCCAATTCACAACAACAGATGCCTCAAGGTGCTTTCCAGAAAGAGCAGGTCTAGACCAAACTCTTTATATAATTATCTACAAGACCCTACAAATTCCTCTTGAGCAGCACTTGGCGACAATGGCGAGAAAAAGCTGCCCTTTAACGGGCAGAAACCTCGAGCAGATCCAAGACTCAGGGTGGACGGCCTACTGCCATGACTGGTCGGGTTTGAAAAAAAAAGAGAGTGAGAGCGAGAAAGAGAGAGACACAGGTGAGGAGAGATACAGACGGGGGAAAAGGCATCAAAGATATCAGCTATAATCCACTTTCTCCAACTGCTCCGTGATCGGGCCGAGGCAGCAGCAGGGATCCCAGGTTGATAATAACATTAATATTAATGTAACATATAGTGATAGCTTATGGGGGAAATACTATACAATAATAATAATAATGATAACAACAATAATCATCATCATGAGCGTCTTGTGATAATTGGACATCGAGCAGGTCCACAGCAGCAGATGCAATCACCAACCATGTGACCTTACAGGGCGAGAAAACACAAAGACTTTGCATTAATCCATTTAACATGCATTAAAGTGAGAGGGATGTATAAAGAGGGACAGTGAGAGAGGAAGAGTGAAAAGCTCAGTGCATCATGGGAGATCCCCTAGCAGTCTAAACCTATAGCAGCATAGCTAAGAGCTAGCTTATGCCAGCCTTAATTATAAACTTTATCATAAAGGAACGTTTTAAGCATACTTTTAAATGTAGAGAGGGTTTCTGCCACCCAAACCAAGATTGGAAGATGATTCCACAGAAGAGTAGCCTGATAGCTGAACGCTCTGGCTCCCATTCTACTTCTGGAGACTCTAGGAACTACCAGTAACCCTGCATACTGGGAGCGCAGAGTTTTGATTGGACAATATGGAACTATGAGCTCTTTCAGATACGTTGGTGCCTGACCGTTAAGGGCTTTGTCAGTGAGCAGAAGGATTTTGAATTCGATTCTGGATTTTACCGGGAGCCAATGAAGGGAAGCTAATACAGGAGAGACATATTCTCTTATCCTGGTTCTGGTCAGCACCCCTGCAGCAGCATTCCGGATCAGATGGAGGGGCTTCAGAGACTTATTGGGACTACCTGCTAGTAGGGCATTACAGTAATCCAGCCTGGAAGTAACAAATGCATGAACTAACTTTTCTGCATCTTTTTGCGACAGAATGTGTCGTACTTAAGAAATATTACGCAGATGAAAAAAGGCAGTCCTAGAAATCTGTTTTATGTGGGAATCAAAGATCATATCCTGATCAAAGATAACTCCCAAGTTCCTCACAGTGGTGCTGGATGATCCAATAATGTGAGTCACAAACTCCAGCAAAAACAAGCACATCCAGATGTGTGCCTCACTATTAGGTGTCCTCTAGAAACACATCCATGTTTTTTCTTGATTTTGCTGTTTGTTTTCCTTATGTGTTAGGTAAAAGACTTGCAGCATGTTTTTGCCAAAAGGAGGAAGATGTTTTCTGATTTTCTTATTCTTGGCCTTTAAGCATGTGTTTTCTTAAGTTGCAACAACCGTATCCGCCCTCCAGCCTGCACTCTGCTCTGCAGCATTCTGATTTGCATTCTCATAGGAGGGATCAACCATTTTGCATGTGTTGACGCTCCTGTTGGGATACCTCTGTCAGACCTCAGGCTTCCATGACACGGGAAAACCCGTCCAATGCTGTCCGGTGAAAAATGAAGGACGTAACGATGCCGTTGGTCCGGATGAGCAGTTCGATGATGTTAGTATTGTTTTCAGCAGATTATGATATGCGCTTCAATTTCCTGCTCCAAGCATTTGTTCCAGACAGTCATGAATGTTGAATGAGTCTTTGGAGGGTTTAAGGAGAGGAGGAGGAAGACAGGAAAAATAGGACAGCTTAGAAAGATATAAATGACGCAGAGAGGAGAATTATGGGTGGTCACTGAGGTGTAATTAAATTAATGCAATGTTCTTAATATATTTAATGAGTCTGAATTAATTTTTTTGAGTTTCTATGTTGTCATCACAGCCGTGTGTGATCTTTTTCTATCAAACAACTACTAATTGATCTTGGCCTCATTTCATGAATAAATAAAATGTTTAGAAACATCTTGTATGAGAGTGTCTCATCCTAAATCAGTGAGTTGCCTTAGTGTCGGACTCCCGTAACCCGTCTTTTAAGAAACCTTACTCCCTGAGTGTGTGTGGGTGTGTGTGTGTGTGTGTGTGTGTGTGTGTGGGTGGGTGCAAGAGGACATCAAAGTAATGATCTGCCTCACGCGGCCGTGTACGCTGCATGCTGACGGTTTAATCAGGCACTCAGGGGCTCAATAAGTTCTGCTTGCAAATTAAAACAAAGCCATTTACATTCATTTCAAATTCCTAGCAGGATATGGATTTGGCAACAACCTCTCTGATTTAACCATGGAAGGTATCAATTTATCACAATTGGTTTTACTACTCTTCCGATAGTTGTCACTGGGTGGCTGCTTTCTTTTCTTTTCTTTCTTTTTCTTTATTGTGGAGGTGGACCGTATTTGGAGGATCCCTGAACTGAGCTGGGACCGGCTGATTATTTTAGAATTCATGCTTACAGAGGAAACATCCAGCTTTCATTCTCCAAATATGATCCTTTCCATTAATTAATTTATCAAATGTAACAATCATCTTATTATTAACCAATCATTCCACTGGTTATTATATTAGAAAATCACAAAATATCCATAACATTATAACCACCTGATGAATACAGTGTAGGTCCTCCTTTTACAACTATAAAAGTTCTGGCCCATTTGGGGCCAGACCTCCATCAAACCTCTGAAGGTGAGCTGTGGTGTCTGGTACCAAGATGTTAGCAGCAGATCCTTTAAGTCCAGTAATTTGTGAGATGGGGTCTCCATGAATCAGAGTTTATTAGTTTATATGCTTTATCGGATTGATTTATGGGAATTTGCAGGCCAAGCCAAATTGAACTGATGCGATCCTCAAACCATTCCTGAACCATTTGTGCAGTATATCAGTGACCATTAAGTGATAGGTGTAAAGGCTGCACCCACTTCAATGGCAGGACCCAAGACTTCCCAGCAAAAAAGTGGCCAAAGCATTATAACCCCTTAGCTTGCCTTCTTGCCAAATGGCATCCTGGTCCGTTTTTTTCTCAAGGTAAGCAAAACACACATCCTGCTGTCATAATGATGTACGAGAAAACGTTATTCATTGCTCCATGGCCCAATTTTACACCCTGTGTATCCTGACACCTTTCTTTATGAACCATCATAAACCTTTTCAGCAATTTGTGCTGCAGTGACGCATTTGTGTAAGATCGGACCACAACGGCTAGACTTAACCCAATATGCAAATCAATGACCCTTGGGGACCCACGATCCTCTTGCCAGTTCATCATTACCCATCCATTTGACCGCTATTGGTAGATTCGAAGGTTGGCATGGTGGCGTAGTGGTTAGCACTTCTGCCTCAAAGCAAAAAGGTAGCGGGTTCAATTCTACCTCTGCTGGCCTTTCAGTGCAGAGTTTAAATGTCCCCCCTGTCCGCGTTGGTTCTCTCCAGGATTTCCAGCTGACACTAAAACTGCCTGTGTGTGTGAGTTGTTGTATGTGTCAGCCCTGTGATGAAGTGGCGACTCGTCCTGGGTGTACCCCCTGCTCTCCAGCGCCCCGTTACCCTGAATGCGATAAGCTGTTGATGATAAATAAATGGTAGATTCTAACCTGTGTGCCGTTGTCATGAGATAATAAATGTTATTTAGACCCAGTAGTTATAATGTTTTGCCGGATTGGTGTAAGTCATAAAAAAAGATAGACATGTCAAAAACTCCCAATTACATAAAACGCACGATCACCCAAAAAGCCAGATCTCCCAAAGGGCAAAAAGTGACACGACACAAATAGTTGATTTCCAGAAGGTTTTCTGGTTGTCTTCAGTTGCGCCAGAATCATCAATAAACGTCCAGAAGTTGGGCCTGACAGAATGTCTTTTCTCAATGTCATTTATCACCTATTTCTCATCATCAGTGTATATCCAGATAATAGCCTGACTGAATGGACAGAATATCAATCTACTCGGTACATCAAAAGATGCCATCTGCTCAGTGGGATATTCACTTCACTAATGACAAAGACAAAGACAAGCAGATTATTTTAAACCCAGCCAATGCGAAACAGTCCTGCTGAATCTCATTTATAATCATTTCTAAGTCATTTAATCTGCACCTTAATGTATTCTAACTCTGCTCGCCTCATCAGTTATTACCTTAAATTAATTGCTGGAAAACTAGCAGGGGAAAAAACAAAAAAACCCATAACCAGAGGCGGGAGAGCCACCGGTCTTGGCAACAAACAACGTTTCTCTCAGGGCTGATGTGGGGCAGTGATAAATACGACGGCATCCCCGTCATTAATCAGACTGTAGCCTGTCTCTCTCCGGGATGGCTCTCCATCCAAAAGACCTCGGCCCTCCCTGGAGGGGCCTTGGAGGGGGCTCAGCAGAGACCCAAGAGTCTCCTTTTTTCCTCCTCCATCTGACAGCTATCACCCCCATTCCTCAGTCCCTTTGGCGACGAAGCTCTCCCTCAGAGGAGATGCTAAAAAGGGTTGGTGGTGCAGGGGAAAAAAGCAGTGTAAAAAAATGGAAAATAAAGAAAAACTAAATGGCTTGAAGGAGGTATGAAGGTAAAATAAAGTACAAGGGAGAACTGGGAAGAGAATAATAGCAGAAGCGGGGGGTGCTCCACTCTTTGTAATCCCTCCTCCGTCTCCGTTTACTCCCAGAGGCAGAACTCAGCGGCCTGCCTTTAACAAGGCACCTGTCCTTGGGAGATTCCTCTCGTCATCAATCAACCGCAGCCTGGGAGTCACACGGGGCAGAGATTGAGTGAGAGGGATTGATAGGAAGAGAGAGAAAGAGATGGAAAGAATGGGAGGGATGGAGGTAATGAGAAGGATGGTAAATTTGATTTAATTAAGAGATGGAAAGGTGAAAGAATGGATTTCTGAAAAATTCTCCCTGCCCTGCCTCTACGTCTCTCGTCAGTCACTGCCGACAACAGTGTTTCGCAGTGAATGTGAAACACCCAACATGTTCGAGCAGAGTTCACTGCACTATCAAGGCCAGTGGTGTGGTTTCATCAGCCATAACATTATGACCTATGAATAATATTGTACATGTCGCTCACGGCAGGACTTAAAGAATCTACAAAAGGTCTTGCAGACGTTTTAGATCCTTCAAGATGGATTTCAGTGCTAGACATCTGTTTTATGTGGAAGTTAAAGGACATATGCTGATCATTACTGTTCATTCATTCGGAATACTGTTTCATGGTCTGTAACAAAGTTTACGTTTGTGGAAAATGTCAGAGTAAAATCCACACAAACACAATGTGCGGAGGTTTCTCAGTAGAATATTCCTAAAACCTTCACACTGCCTCCTCTAGCTCGCCTTTCTCCCCATAGTGCCTCATTGTGTCTCCAGGTTAGTGAAGCACACACATTATCCCTCCATTGTAGGGAGGTCCAATTCAGCTGCTGACGGGCCCATTTTAGGAGCTTTTGACAGGGAAAGACAGTTCAATTAACACTTTAATGTCCTGCTCAACTGTTTGGTCCAGCACATTTTGAGTCTCTATTTTCCATTGAAAAAAGTGACTGAACCTGTTTATAATATGACCCAGTGCCATAATGTATATGCTAAAGAGTATTGGGCCAAGGATGGAGCCCTGATGGACACCAGAGGACAAAGGGGCCACCGTGGAGGAGGCGTTTACCTTGGCTATCAAGCAAAACCCACTCTATGAAATCAATTTTATGCATGCTATATATATATATACTATAGCAAGTGAGGACTTACTAAACAGAATTATGTCACTTGATACATCCAAAAAAGTCTAATATGGAAAAATTCACGTTTTGCTCAAACAGGGTAATTAATCTGATCAAAATTCACAATTTTCCATCACAAACCAAAATTTCATCAAGATTAATTTTGTAGTCATCAGTGTCCATGACCAAACAGTTTCTCAATAGATTGTTCATTTACAATGTCTAAGAAATGGCCCAAACAATTGAATTATGCAAAACTGATAATTCTTGCCATAGTTTCTATTAAATTAAAAGGTTAATATATTTCACATACTGACAGATACTATTGTAATGAGATAATAAGCGTTACTCACTTCCCCTGTCAGTGTTTATAATGTTATGACTGATTGGTGCAGATAAAAGGGGTTTCTCAAGATAATTGCCCAGGTAAAAGTATTTTTCTGTAATCCTCTAGTGTAGCTTTTGCTCCAATGGGATGGCGGAAGTCGTTGACCATCCAGACTTTTATTGTTGAGGATTCAGGACCATTAAGATTCATCTCAGGGTCAGAAAAAATATTGCCTCCAACATTTACAATCCATTACAGCCTCTTATTGACATACAACATTTGTGGTTGTATTTGTTTTGTTATGTCTGCATATAGTTGAACAAAGATGCGTGATTTGCATATTCTAGTCTAATTACTGTGTGTTTATTACCTATCAGTAATAAAGTTATAATGTGTATGTGTAATATTATTATATACTCAAATTTAGACAAATTGGTTTATGGCAAGGATATCAAATATATTTTATGTTTTAGATCCATCATTGACAGGAGATTACATTCAATCAAATGTCTGATTAAACATCAGTTTTATGTGTGCTCAGAAAGAATAGGCAATATAGAGATATAACACGACCACATTAGGCTTGTTTCTATAACTTTTAGTGTCTGAATATATGCACTCTCTCAGGATTTACAATTGGCATCTACTTTTAACTCCATGCATAAATGGCAAAAGATGGAATGCATTTTTTTTGGAATTATCCAATTACACTGTTGAAGACCTACAAAATCCCTAAAATGAATAAATAAAGAAATAGTGGGTGCTTTGGGTTTGCACACAGTCGGTGCTCATGTGTATTAATGTAAGACTCTCCTTCTCAAGGTTCCTTTCTTCTGACTGGCAGCTTGAGAATTACCACTTGAGACTTTCATGCGTGTGTGGTCAGGGCTTATATTGGAGGCATGCCTATATACTTGTGCGCCTGAAGAGTGTCCCAGGAATCAGAAAAGCTTTATTTGCCCAAACCAGAAGATGTAAGATAACCTAGAACCTGATGCAGACGCAATAGTGATGCAGTGTGCCTGTGTGCATACAGATCTCTCATTAGATGTGCATTTTGCTTCTTTTGCAGCTCAAACCGTACTGCCGGGTTAGGTTCAAGCTTCTAGTGCATTCAGAAAGTATCAGAATTTATATAGACAGGTGTGTGCCTTTTCACATCAATCCCAGTGGGAGTCGAATCAAGGTGCAGAAACACGGTAAAGACAATCGAGAGAAAGAAAGTGTGTAGCAAAGGGTCCGAAGCTTTAAGTGATATTTCACTTTTTCCTTTGTTATTGATTTGTGAAAAATTCATAAATTCTGTTTTCATTTTTGTTATTATCGGGTACAGATTCATGAGGGAAAAAATCAAACAATCCACTGGTCCCAGCAACAACATGTTGTGGCCCTTTAATATATGCATTTGTGTGTGTGTGTGTGTGTGTTAGAGAGCACTCCACCCACTAGTGAATGCTAATCAGCAGCCATAATGTCCCGTCAAGGGAAATACATAATAAATCAGTTTTGGTTTGACTTTGTAGTGAGACAGAGTGTTCTGGGAGGGTGGGCTGTGAAGAGTTGATGAACACTCACACACACACATACACACACCCGCACACACACACACACACACACACACACACACACACACACACATGCATGGTTTAACACAGACAAGTGATGTAAAGGATGAATTATTACCTCTCGTGGGCGCATGATGACTAACTAAACCTCTCTGTTTTCATGGTCCTCTCTTTTCTCTCCCTGTTCATGTTTCTCCTTCCTCTCACTGCGCCGTCTTGTTTGTCTCTGTTGGTATGTACTTCACCCAAGTGCTCTGCTGCCTCTCATCTCCCCGTCTGTGTGTGACTACGTGTTGCCAACAGGCTCAGGCTGGTGTCCATGCATGTGACTCCCTAGCACAGAGGAGGTATGCTTGTGTTCTTAAAAGCCTTGGTCTGGTTCAAATGATCCAGGGACTGGATAGCTGTAAAGCTGAGCGATAGCTTTCACTGGTGTGGGAAGAAAAAAATAATTTCCAATGTTTGATAAACATCTCTAGCTTTATTTCAGAGACTCTCTTGCTGCTATGACTTGCTGCAAACGTGAATCACAGCACAGCAAGAAACCAGTTTGAGTTTACATTCTTAAGGAATGTTATCGCATTCATTGTGAGTAAAAGCCTCAAGATCTTTAATTGTCCTGGTTTTGAGAAGAAGAAATCCTTTATTGATCACATATATTCATACACATTACAACATAGGGAATTTATTTATCTGCCCCATCCCTGAGGGAGCAGTGGGCGGCCCCTTTGAAGCGCGCGGGGAGCTAGGGTTTCAGGGTCTTGCTCAAGGACCCTGCGACAAGTAGACCTTGGTGGGACTCAAAGCGGCTTCCTTCAAATCTTCTGATTTGGAGACAGCTGCTCCACCCGCAGAGCTACAGCCTTGTTTCTCTCATGTGTTTCAATAATTTGTTAGATTTGCAGGCCTATACTATGTTATTCATACTATATTTAAAACATAAAAACTTATTAAGAAACTTTAGTTTCACCAATATGAACTGGTTTAATTTTGCTTCCCTTTCCCCAAATGAGCTGGGTTGTAACAGAGTCACGTTGTCGCACAAATCTCTTACCCAAGTTGAAATTGTGTGTCTCCAGAAAATCACAGACTTTCACTGTAATTAGAGTGTTCTTTATCTCTTCTTATTATTACCCTTTTCTTTCCCTGCACCTTGTACATTATCTACCGATGTTAGACCTGTGGTCCTCACATCTGGACAACTAGACCTATGCTGCCGTCCCCAACAGAGGACAGAAGTCCCCGATCCCCTTCGTTGTACAAGCAATCCCCCTGATTGAACTCCTGAAATTTAATATGAAGTTATATCAACAGTATTATTAGAAAAAAGCTACATAAATTGATTAAATATAAACCGTAAGATCAAAATATGGGTAAAATATGATGTATGTATAAACGATTGATCTCGAGTCGATTTGTATGTACCAAATTTGGACTAATTGGCCCAAAAGTTGAAAAATTACTGTTTTGTTTATTTCTTGTGTTCTGTATTAGAATTGTCCTCATATGAGGACAATATTTTTTCCTCTTCCTGAACGAACACATTGTTTAATGTTTTATTAAATTGGTCCCACTAATCCAAAATATCACTGAGAAATTTAAAATGCACACAGAATAAATGTCGGGGCTCAGGAGGCTAGATTGCTGTGAGAGTACTGGAAAAGTTCTTGTATTCTAAAGTCTTCTTTTGCAAATTTCTTGGAGTTCAGACATGGAGCCTTAATGTTAATTTAGGCCTTAACAAGAGAACAACTTTTGGACGACGCTGAAGTCTGATTTGCAAACGTATGCAAATATGAGAGATCCAGGCGACTGAATTAAAGTGCAGGAGTCATTAAAAGTAGTTCTTTGTGCTGATTGTGGAAAAGCAAATCTGTTGCAATGAGCTTTTTAAACTCTTCTTCTGGGATTTGGGCATTGCAAACAGCTGATAAATAGTAGATTTAGCCAATAAAGCTAATACACAATGTGTCTAACTGTAGACATGTATGCAAAGTGCACTCAGTCTGGACACGAGGACTTGCCCAAACACTCGCCGCAGGTGGACAAACTGTTGAGATTTTAATGCCAACTCTCAAGTGTTTTCTCCATCTTCAGGCCAGCCAAAGCAAACAGGGCACGCCACAGCTCCCACGCCGCCGTCTGCGAGTTCATTTTCTTGACAGCAGTCTAATTGCTGAGGTAATTGGATTAAGGAGGGTGGATGTTACAAAAATAAAAGTCTCATGTGTGCCAGCACTTTTGCCCTGATGGGTTTGAGGTTTTCGAAGGCGACATCCATGCAGGCTGATAATGTGCTGCTCTGGCTTGTCCTTCTGCCCACTCCTCTCTTGTCTCGCTGCAGGGAGAATGGCAGTAAAGACATTTTACTGGAAATGTTCTGGTTGGTTTCTTGGAGACGGAGGTCAGGGATCAGAAAGTTGACCACATTTTTGAGAAGTTTTGAAGGAAGGATGTTCAGTCCAGCTCAGATGAAAGGGATTTTGATCATACTCCGCAGCGATGCTCCAATGGGAGAGACACACTGATTGTCATAGATTTCTATTTTGTGTTTGTATGTGTGTGTGCGCGTGCGTGTAGTCATATTTGAGTTGTTAAGTGGTTTCTGTTTTTATTTGAGCATGGTAGTGTGTGCAGTTTTCCAAAACTATTTCGTTAAATATTAGGTCATCTTTCCAACTACAGTAGGTTTTCTTACTTTATTATGAAACATTATAATAAGGTTTACAAAGAAACTTTTAGGCATTATGCCATCCTGAGATAATGGATTGTTTAACGTAGATGGGATTTTTAATTATGAGGGGAATGGCATTTATAATCTTGTGTTTTTTAATTTTTTATATTATTATTGAATACAATCTCATAACTTTACGTAATAACCAAGATCAATTTCCCTTGAAATGAAAATTATGGGATATAAAATAGACCAAATCAACCAAATGGAACACCATTTCTGAAGTAACTGTAAGATGCTGCCTCTTCTCAGAGATCTGTCATGATACATCTAGATTTTATTGGAATTTTCTTTCAAAATTTTAATTATATTGATTAGATTTTTTCCATGGAGAAATATAACAGTATCAATAACACTAGATTAACATTTTTTTTAAATATAATATTGTTCAAAATACTTCATTATATGAAGAAGTTTATTGTAATGCAGGACTCGCTATTAAAACATTTGAATTGTTTAAATATATTGAAACTTACACAGTGAATGTCAGGAGTTAAACATAAAGGGTAACCCAGTATAAGGAGCTTTTCACAGCATTTAAATGATTTCTCTCACTTATGTCACCATGGTTGAATTTTTTTTCTCTCCATAAACACATTTTTTAGATTTACAACACATTCGAAAACCTTTTCCTATTATTATACTTTTAAATGCCTACTCAACAAATACGTTGTTTAGTCTTATTTACACAGGAGAGCTGGCTCGCCATGGCAAGAGTAGATGTGAAAAATAAAAGTCACAGCAGAAATTGGGCCAGCAATACCTCAGTGAGTAGAGAGACCATCCTCCAGTCGGAAGGTAGTCGGTTCCAGCCCTAGCAAGTCTATATGTCGTAGGATCCTTGAGCAAGACCATGAAACCGACTGGGCCCAACTACAATAGTGTTTTCTCACGTTAATTATCTATTGAGCCCAACTTTACACAAGAAACTCAATTAAGATTGTAAGAGAAAATTATTTGACAAGGTTTATGATAAGTTGTTTTTGTTTTTGTTTACTTTACCTAAAAATCATATTCAGCCCATCAATTTCAACTTTTTCCTTTTTACAATGTACTGAATCAAATTCCAATTCCAGATTTTAGTATTGCTTTAATTGAAAACGATTCTCAAACTTATAAAATGCGATACGATAGAACGACTTAAACTTGGTCGGTGCTGAAATCCCTGACAAGCAATTCCTCTGATTGAACACCTCAAGTTGATAATTAAGTGATCTCCAAAAAAATGTTGTTTTTTTGTTGGTGTAGTAAAATATAAACTACTAGATTGAAATATTATAAATATAAGATTCAATTCCTATGCACCAAATCTGGACTGTATTTGACTAACGGTTAGAAATCAATACATGAACAATAGATGTTTTTGTAAAAAAGCTCCCTCTAGTGAGTAAAAGTTGAAAAATCAGAGTAGAATATGGTAAATACAAGTTAGATCTCTTTGATGCGATCCTTATTCACCAAATCTGGACTAAATTACATCAATTGTTAGCAAGTTATGTATGAAAAAGTGTTATTAAGTAAAAATGTATACGTACAAGATAGATCTCCCTCGAGCCATTTCACATACACCAAATTTGGACTAAAATCATACAAAGGTTGAGAAATTATGGCCAGAAAACTTTTTAAAATAAAGCTCCCGCCCGAGTTGGAAATATTCAGCCGACCTTCTCAATATCAATCCAGTTGTGGGTTCAAAAGTCCCACAACTGAATCCATGAAAATGATCCATGACGCTCTTTTTGAGATATCGTATGAACACAACCAATCTGTGGAAACGGCGGTCGCGGCGACCATACCATAATATTAACGACTTTTCGTGGATATAATGGCAACTCATGGACTACAGCTTTTATTGACCGCTGCTACGACACGAGAAAAATATGCTAGATTTTTTTTTGAAAGCTTTTTATCCAATGCGGTTCAGATTTCCCAAATCTACAATAGAAGTATATAAAAAAAAAAAATCTGGAGAAGACTCTAACCACTCACGTGAATGACGGTAGTTTTCTCACTGCTCTCCGTAGAATGTGTGTGTGTCTGTCAATCAAAGTTTTCCCGTGGGTTTCCCCCCTCTGGGTGAACATGTGTGCTTCTGCGCTTACATGACAGATCCTCATCTCTGCATCTACTCACTGTTTCTCCTCGACGTCTTAATCGCTCACGCGAGTCTCGTACTTGATGCCCGGAGATTGATGGTGTGAGGGTGATTTATTAGTCATGTCCGGGGAGTAGGCAGTAGGGGGAGATCTCTTTTGTCCCTGTCTTTTGAGTGCCTCACTGTTGTTTTTCATTTTGTTTGCCCTGTCCCCCGGCGTAGGTTTCTCTCTCTTGCTCTGCGTTGTCGCCCTTTAAGATTTGAATCCGAAATTAGCTTGTAGCGCATCACTAGTGCATGTGCATGTGCATGTGCAGTGTAGTGCATCACTACATGTGATGTTTCTTCCCCCTTGTCCCATTCTCTCTGTCCCACTGGAGGCCTAATAGCTTGCTAATCACAGGCTCTGATTGGTAGACCCAGAGTAACCGATCTTCTCTCAAACAAGTTCGGTGGGAATGAAGTTAAGAGCGAGAGAACGATGAGGAGAGAGAGAGATTGCTTACATCACAGTGTCAGCGAGCACAACTGCTGAGGCACTAGTTGTAAATTGATTGTGACTGTGAAAACAAACCATGACACCGAAATGTCATCTTTCCATCACTATTTCTATGTCGTCTTTCAACACTTGATGTTTGACTGGCGTTTGTTAATGATGCCATCTGCTTCCGCTCATTCTGTTATGAGTTTAGAATTAAAATAGCCTCTAGTGCCAGGGAATGTTTATCTCTAGAGGTGCTTAACTTTTCAATGAGCATCCACATGAAAATCAATGATCATTTAGAGGCAGCGCCAAAAACCACATTATTAACTTTGTGTTTTAAGCGCCAAATTGTGCCAAACAAGTGCAAAAATCATTTGGATGAGCTGATTTCTCAAATCAGCATAAGAAAGGTTGCCTCAGTAATGCCACAATTCTACAAAACATTCTCCGGATCCATCGCCATACCCAGTTCTCTGAGAGTGGCCGGATGGGCCCCGCCGCAGGTACTTCAAGGCAGTTGACCATATCTGAAGCTTGACAATATGTTGGAAAAAAATCAACAGAAGAAGACAATTTGAAATCGCAATCGCAATTATTTGTTTGAAAATAAAATATCAGCTGAAACTGCATGATTGACAGCCCAACTAACCACATTAAAGCAGCGTAAGAATTTATTGGCCTCTCTAGTTTCGATACTGTTGCATGATGATAGAATATGGCGCCAGAAGCAGACAAGGAAGTAAGTAAAGATTTAAGTGGGTTTAATGGAGCTTGTGTGGGCGGAGAGGTGGATGAACCTGGTCTGGCTTTATTCAGAGAGTATAGCTATCAGGTAACTGGAGAGGTAGAAGTGTCAAGACTGGACCACATGAAGAAAAGGTTAGATGAAGTATTCAAAGTTGGTCCAAGAGACGATACATCCACCACAAACATGGCGATGTGGAGAGGAGATGAGCAGAGCTTGTGCATGAGACCACGCCCCCAAAACACATACACAGCCAGACTCACACAGGGAAGACGGGATATGGATTCTAGAGAAACAAGATAGTCCTCTTTCCCTGGTCCTGACCACACAATGTTGTAGTCTTCAACAATGGTATTTCCCGATTAACCCTGTCAGATCGGAAGGATCAGTACCTTGTCTTGGTCAGATAGCAGTACTACAACTTTATAACAACCTTTTATTCACATCAAGTGATGTGCCGTTGATGCAAAGGATTGTCAATCATTTCTATGGAAGCACTTTGTGGTCTTGCAAAAAGCACTCTATGTAGGTGGCATTCCTTCAATGAAACTTTGAAAAGTCAGCGGTATTATTGTCACATTTCAATGAAATTTCCTTCCATGTCTCTAGTTCCACCTACAAGTCAAACACATCAAGCACATTTTTCATATAGTGCCAAATCACAGCAAATGTTATCTCAACTTTAAAAAACAAAAAGGGCAATTCTAGACCGTACTATTTATGTAATGGTCAACTCATTCTTTAACTTAGAACTGAAAAACAATTTCTATCCCTCCCCTGTCCTGTCATTTTTGTCCTTCTCTTTTTGGCTTTATGGTAAATGATTAATAGACTGTACTTATATAGTGCTTTTCAAGTCTGCTTAACTACTCAAAACGGCTTACCCCTTATCCGTACATTCGTTAATTGGTGACAGAGCGTAAGGCGCCCAATGGAACAGCCATTGGGCGTAACTGGGTGTTCAGTATCTTGCTCAAAGATTCTTCGACATGTAGACTGGAGGGGCTGGGGTTTCGAACCACCAATCTTCAGATAAGTGGAGAATCCCTCTAGCTCCTGAGCCACCGTCGGCCCTTGGCGTAACACCTTTCAATGCTTTCAACTCACCCGCACTCACCATTTATCTTTATTTGTATTTTTTAAGTGTTTAAGATATCTTTAATAATCTTAATTAAGTCTCTAATAACTTTATTTTTTGATGTAATACACAAAAGGGTCTAAGGGGGACAGCGGGACAACCAAATGTAAAGTGCATTATAAAATAAATGTATTATTATTATTATTATTATTATTATTTGGCCAGAAGTTGATCCTTAACATGTCAGACTGCTTTGCAGAGTTAACACAGAAACAACGTAATGTTCCTTTATTTATTAGGTTAGTCAGATGTAAAGCATTAATAACATGAAATAATGTCAGAGCGCTTTTAAGGTGGCTTTTCGGCAAATTAAGAGGGTTGTTTATGTAGAATTGAGTTAAAGCTGTAGCTTCATATGGTCTGCGAGTTTTTCTTAAATGTCTGCTAAATGGATAGCTAGAGCTAGTGTGTTGACCTCTTTATTTATGTTTGAGTTAAATGCTTCTTAATCTTGAATTCCACTTTTTGTGTCTGATGTTCATGTACCAAATGCAGCTGCAAATGTGTTATTATTATATATTAATGTTTTGTTTTCAGATCTGTTTGAATGGGTTTATGCCTAGGACCTGTAACATTTACGCTTTGTCCTCTCTATCATCCTTTTGGTCAATTTCAGAGAAGGTGGAAGTGATGGAAACCGCCCCCCCCCCCCCCAAAAAAAACATGCTAGAGTTTTGCAATCGGTGTTTTGGAGCGCCCCAGAAGACACATCGTTGTTAATTATTTCATACTCCAAGTCCCAATCACCATACCAACATGCTGAATTTATCCCAAATGACCGGATTGTTTTAAAATCGGGCTTGAACCAGGCGCTAATGAGCTGAAAGTTATCGGTGGGCCTTGGGTGATAATTGGTTCTCAAAAACAACCACATCTTTATTACTTTTAGTTTTTGATTGCACAATATGCCTCACATTTACACAATGACCCATTCCAATTCATACATTGAAATAAAATGGCACAGTTCAATTGAAGCTCACTACAGTAAATAGGACATGGATTGGAAAACAGCTCAGCCATTGACATTTCCACTATGGTTAATGATGATAGTAATATGATAATAATAGCCTTACGATGATTAGACAATAATTTTCTGTGCGATGAACTGAATATAAGATGGTGAGAGCTTGCTCTGAGCTGCAGGGCCCATAAAGAGAGATTGTATTACAGATTACGTATGAGTATATCGCCTCCTAGACTGATATGAGACATACAGAAATGGCTGATATGAAACACATCTCAACATATGATCAACTGTCCATTTCGAGTGTGCGTTGAATATCTTTTCCCCCCTGACTGATGGGATACACATTCCAGCGTATGATCGACCGACCAATACAAGTGTGATATATACAGTATGTTAGACTGCTGGGGTTTGATATTGCCTGGTTGCAGCGTATGGTGCAAAATGATGTGCAATAATGAGATGTGATTCAATAGAGCATAAACAGTTCTGCTTTAAATTTGCCATCTTTCTTCATCGGTTTCCAGAAGAAAAAAAAAATCCGGCAAATAATAAATCAGCACAGTGCAATTAAGCGAGTGAAGAATTCAAACGGGCTCCATCGCTTTGAAATTTATTATAATATCCTGACTGTTTCTCCGTCGTTATGGAATATCATTTTACTTATACTTAAACATTCATATTAAGCACAGGCTGCTCTCTGAATTTTGGCCTGGAGAGGATCGTGACGATGACGAGGCTTCCTTCGTTACAGGGAAATATGGCCAACACATCTTCTGTCAACACTACCAACTAGTCTTACTTTGTTGTACCCGACAGTTAAGGCCCCCTTCATTGTACAAGCAATCCCCCTGATTGATATCCTCCAATTAAAAAGTGAAGTAATGTGAAAAGTGTTTCTCATAATACAGCTCCTCCTGCTGAGTAAAATATGAACAGCTAGAGTGAAGTATGATATATATACAAGATAGATCTCTACCTTTCCCAAATCAAATCCAGTTATTCTCCTCAGTCTAAGGTCTATGTGGGTATAAAATACTTTTTGAGTTATCGTGTGAACATGAAGGATCTGTGGCGGTGATGACGATTCCATCATATCGCCCAACTTTTCGAAGATGTACATCTCACAGCTGCAGCTGTCGACTCTACTCATTCATTGATAGAGTATACTGTATAATGACCAGTGTTAGAAGACGCAGCAACACTCCACTACAAGTACAGGTACTGCAAATAAAAACCTACGTAAGTAAAAGTATGTATTGTGAAGTAAAATGATCCATCACAGCATTTTACAAAGGTAATAAGTTGTTGGATACGAATCATGTATTTTTTTGCAATAAATTATCTTATGTTTGAATGATGGATAAACATGATTAAATGTGGTTGGATTAGCCTGAAATTCAAAAACTCAACTTGTACGAGATTCAATAAGTTGACATGGACTTACACGATTGAATTTCCTCTTTTGATGCAGGTTAAATGGAGCACGTGTGTACAGAGTCTGTTTTTTTTTTTGCCCTTTGGATTTTGCCTTGTCCATCTCATATTGAGATACTCTTTGTCTCCTTTTGGGTTTTCTGTTGCCTGTAGGGGAAACTGCTGATTCACTTTTTGAACTGCACCATTATGACCTGTTTTGTTTGCATGTGAGCCCCTCACTTTGATAAGAAGCATAACAATATCAGGAAGGGCTGTTGATATATAATAGTACCTTAAATGGTAAGGGACGGCTGTGGTTTGCTCACCGGCCCCTACAGTCTAAATGCCAAAGTGTTCTTGTGCAGATATTGAACCCCCCGCTTTGTGTGGGTGTTCTAATGATGTGTTTGTGATTGCATGGATAGTTACCACTCATGAATATCAGGCAGTGGGTTCCATGGTAGCTTCTGTCATGTATTTGAATGGGTAAATCCGGGCTTCTGTTGTAAAGCACTTTGAGTCACAGAGCAGACAAAAAGGTAATATGTAAGAACAGTTAATTTAAAGGCTGATTACTTTATATTAGATGAATCTTACTGTAAACATATTGTTTATATTTTTGAATGGTGTTTCTTATGTTGTGACCCAAAAAAGCCATACTGTGCAGGAAGTGTGACAAATAGCAGCCAAAAAAACAAATTTGAGCTCATGTTAAATTTGTGGTGACATGGGTCATGAATCAGTTTCACCAGCCTTGGTGTAAATGAAAGCAAAAGGTGGACAGGAGAAGTAACAGGTGGGGTCCACAGATCATTTCATTCTCCCAATCATTCCTGACTGATTTTTCTCTAGTTTTGCGTTTTGCTAGTGTCCTCATCACTGCTGGTTGCATGATGCGGGACCTGCAGCCTATTAAGGTTGCACCTCCATACGTGTCATCACGAATAATTTTGCTGTGTCTCCCAGAGGGTGGTGCAGATACCAGGAGATGGGCTGTTGTATATATTGACCCAGCTGACTGAAGAATAATAAGCAGCATTGTGGCATAGTGTGTCACACTGTTGCCTCAGAATGAAAATCCTTGGTTAAAACCATATGGGGGACTTGAGACCTTTTTTTGTGGAGTTTTATATGTTCTCTTGTGTTTGTGTTGGTTGGTACTCTTCATACCAGTCCACAAACTTGCAGTATAGGTCCAAGACCCGGCACAGGAAAAGCCATTACACAAAATGGATGGACGGATGGATGATGAAAGTAGACTCATAGCAGCTCCTTATATGAGTATTGACAAGAAATATGGTTTCCCTAAATCACGGAAGTTGCCATTTATTATCCATCAATGTCCTCCAAGATACTACAGGAGAGATTTATACTGTCATTCATAAATCAATGGAGGGAATAATAACTGAAAAAGTATGCGGTCACATGTTCTTAGGTACTTTTGGTTTTTGAAGCAGAACTGGAGTTTCTTTTTGTGGATGACTCAGTAGATATGCAGATAGCTAGTTCTGTGTGTGTTTGTGTGTGTGTGTGTGTGTGTGTGTGTGTGTGTGAGTGTGTGTGAGAGAGAGTGACAGAGACAGAGGAAAAAAAGTGTTGATTCAGTGTATATTTGAAGTGAGAATGGAAGGGTGCAGTGAGAGTTGGCAAGACGTATGAGGAACAGTATCTTTTTTTTTTACACAGAATAACTTGCCAGTGTGCTGATAGACAGCAGTAAAGGTCTATTGTTTCATAATAAGACTCCCCCCAAAACTGTATAATTTTCATGTTGTAGCATATATGACCTTGACTCCAAAAATATTGGGAACGCCGTGTGTATGTAAATAGTAAAATCAGATGCACTGCAATAATTTGCAAATAAACTGTGTTTACTAAATATGCTGTGTGAATCACGGCTAGGAACTGTTTGTACAGTCTGGAAGATCTGATCTGATGCTGGAGAACCATCTACTAGAGTGGGGTTTGGTGGCCAGTCCGTGGATGCACCTCTTGTCCATGCACCTGATCTCTTTACGATAAGTCCTCATTGCGGGGTAATGATCCATATAGGTCAGAATCAGGAGAAGCACATACAAGATGGTGTCTTCAGAAATCTGTTTGTGCAACATCATCTAGGAAAGTAGACTTTTGATGGGACACAGGACAAAGAGCTTCATAACTTCCATGCATCGTGATCGTATATATATATTATATGCTGCCTTGCAGTTTTTCTTGTTTTTTACATGCTTTTAATAAACCAACAACTTGACAATGATGAAGGTTTACTCCTACTAGAGGCAAGTATAGAGATCGTTGTTTTGTTAGCCAGCATTACATCTTTTAATGACCCGGGTTGTCTGGTAAATTTAATAGAAAAAGCTTGTTTGGATGAACATAATCTGAGGAAATGTGAAAGGCAGAAACTCTTCATCACATGATTCTCTCTGAAAAAAAACCCATAGTGGTCTTCCTTCCATCACAGCATCCATTATTTCCAAAAAAAAAAGAAAAAAGGGAAGTTGGTACTTGTGATTTATTTATGTTGGGATTCATCCTTCATAGTAAGATTTTTTGAGAGTTTCTATTCAAAACAAAGTCTAGGCTGTGGTCCAGTTCTGCTCGGAAGCCAGAATTTTGCACGTACGTATTGATGCTGGGCACGCACAGACAGAAACCTACCAGGAGATAATCCGTTCCACCATCAACATGGTGTAGTTTTTCTTTTGACCATTTTACGGTAAGGTGTATTGGGTGTTTGATTCAGACTTGGATTAAAACGGAGCATTTCATTCTGATTAGGCTTTTTAACCGATTCTAATTAGAACAAATGTGTCCATGTGAACCCACCTAGTGAGATATTCAAGTTGACGTCAGCTACCTGGTACGTAGAGACTATAAGGTCAACATCTGACATCCTATATGGTCCTGCAGCATTAGGTGGGTTGACCGTGAACAGCATCTTCTTCTGACAGCTGACAGGGGGAGAACCTTCTCATCCGGAACGGGTTGGTTTGCCACAGTGGTGTTCTCAATCCTGCTGTGGAGGCGTATCTGCTTGAGAATTATCGGTGCCACAGGCTTTGGGATGATGGAGACAGGAGGAGCATACGTCCACATGCTCCACAGGTCTTTAGAACCTGTGAAATGATCCTCATTGCTTTGACAGCTTGATTCTGTGGGACAGACTGTTTCTTGCTGCGTCACTTGCTGCTATGAGTGACGCATTATCTCCCCCCCAATCTCAAAGTAACATCCCAGGTTTCCATCAGTTAGTGACCATCTGCTGTACTGTGACAGCATCAATGGAGGTGTTGATGTACCAAATAATTGTGGCAACGTTGTCATCCAGATTTGAATAATTGCCGCAAGACACAAGAGGCCCAACCCAGCTTAGTAAGACTGAATGTTGTTGTAATTTACGGTCATCCAGCACAGAGGTTATAATAACTGCTCTTCCACATCCACATTCTAACCCTCATAGTGTTGTTATGATGCAGTTCAGTTGCATCCATGAATCGAAGTGGATAACGGTGATGCCTGTGCAACACAGCTCCATGTTGAAGCGCCCAAATGAAACAAGCAGACTTGGAATTCAATCCCTATGCATTGTGGTAAGTCAAAACGTCCCTGACAGCGGCGATCCCTGCTGTCAGGGACGTGTGAGCTAATTTCAGTTCATTCATTCACTATAATGAATATTGCTACCTTAACTGCAGTGCTCTGTTAATGCTGCATGTCTGCACTCGCTCATTTTCTTGGGAATCCATTTAAAAAGTTTTCTTTTCCCCTACTGTTACACTTTTTGCTGTTACTCAGACAGGAACGTCATCTGAGATGATCCGGATCAAACCAATTATTGGATAGAGAAAGAACCTAATTTGAACTATTCAAAGTCTACAACAAAAATCCCAAAAGAAACTAATTTCTACTTTACCTGATAGAGTGGAGGATCAGAACCTGGGGAAAAATTGAAAAATGGACAGACACAGTGACCTCAGTCCCGCCATCGAGACAGGCTGCTAAAAGTTATCATCCCAAAAGGTCAGAGTCTAGACTTTTGAACGGATTGTGAAAAAGAAATTCAAATACTGGTGCAAAAATGTATTCAAACATTTTTTAATGTATACACCCCCATTTCCTTTTCCTGTCCATCTCTGACAAAATTCACATCCTGTTGGAGGAAATGAAAGGCTGTGTCCTAGCAACACAGTTCATACATGCCTACCACAATATGAAGGACAACCATTGACCAAAACCAACCACACACAATCCTGCTTATTTCCTTATGTTATCTGTTGATAGAACCAAAACATTCCATGAATACGATCCATGTGTTTTACTAAGCATTGTTCTACTTTTTGCATATACATATGCTTGTTTTGTTTCCTATAACGTTTTGCCTTTGGTCATGATAATAAAGTTTGTTGAAATAAAGAAAAAAGATACCTGAATTTATACTCAAACGCTGGCAAGAAACCTTAAAAATCTTCTTGTAAGAACTATGTGTTGTTTTGTGCTGTCATAAGAGTGATATGAGTGAGCTATGACTGACTATACCATAGAGCAGCACAGCCATGGGACACATTTATTAATCCACAGAAGATTTGCCTAAAGACATTGCATTTTTGATCTTGTTTCAACTAAAATAAATCTATACATGGATGAATACATTTTTCCATTTAGGATGGAAAGAACCAGAAAATAACTCAAAGTATTTCGGTGTCAGCTGAATTCAAGGAAAAAACCCCAAATAGAATGATTTGTAGATTTGTTTTTTCTTTGACCTTTTTGCCCTCAGTATCAGGAAGTAGTCTCTTCAATCACCTGTAGAGGGTGCCGTGTGACTATACAGTGACAGGCAAGCATGACCTAGCACGATTTAACCACATGACACACATACACACACTATCACATCTCTTACCTGTCATGTTCTAGCTGCCCCCTGCACTCAGTGAAGGAGTAATGAACAGGGGGAGAAAAAAGTGATGAGAGTCTTGCAGGAGAGTGATAAGCACAGGAAATAGATTGGCGCGCTGGTAGATGACTCCTAGATCCTTCTGCTCCCTGAAATAGCTTTTCAGTTAGCAAGATTGTCTGAAAGCATTAATAAATTATGAAGAACCAGCGAGCCTGGCTTTGAAAATGCATACATTGTGACGAATCTAAGGTATGTCGGGTAGACGTGTTTGGAAGATCTGGAAATGCTGTTCATTTTGATAATACTTAAAAATATCTTCCAACGTAATTATTTAATTAGATTTGAGACTTTATGTTTTGCGGCTATGAAGGGTTCTTTTTCCCCTCAGTGAATGGATCACGCTCTTCGTCCAATTATATATATTTCTGTGCGAGAAAAAGAGAGATATTGAGAAAGAGTTAGAGAGAGAGAGAACCCTGCTTGTATACACACAATTTGTATTCTGTGATACGAATAATAGTAGAGTTGTCCTTGACTTCCATTTTGTTTTTATAATGCTCCGCAATCAATCTAGTGCTGAGGAATGCGTTGGTGGATTTTTTGGTCACAGTGTTATTGTATTGGTAATGCAAATGTATTATTTTGTTGGTAATGTGTGTGTGCATGTAAATTTAAACCAAAGGGTTTCATAGATAGAGTCCATCTACGTTCCAGAAACGGATCCACACTTGAGATATTATGGCCCGAAAACTTAGGAAGATAAAGCTCCCCCTAGTGTCAAAAATATATAACAAACCTTTTCCAAGGGTATAAAAATGATCTATGAAATAGTGCTTGAGTTATCACACAAAGGAGCGAGGAGATTTACGACACTGATCAAGAACTGGAAGACACATCTGTGTTCATTGAAATGTTTAAAATGAACTCGGTAGTCACGGATATCCTCACAAAGAAAGAAAAGCCTTGCAAGACCAAAGGCAACCGACCACTCCAAGTCACATGGACATTTAGCAAATATGCTCTCACCAGAGGATCAAAGCCATGGTACCTTCCAATCAAACCTCAAAACCAACCGGGCTCATAGAACTTTTTTATGACCTCAAAAGGTACCACCCTAAGATCTATCTCCAGTCAACTTTAGTGCTCCGATGAAGACACTTTAGGATGAAACCTTAGCATGCATGCTGACATGACAAGGCCAAAATAATTGATAAAACTGAGTTTAGCCAACTCACACTGAAATTTTGTTTGTGCTCCCTTTTTTGTTTCTCATATTTTATCACAGAAAGGATCTGCGGTTGATGATTTCATAATAACCCAGAGTTTCGGGGGTCTAAAAAGAAAGCTACAACAGTCCCTGTTAGTTACTCAGTTCAAATTGGTTTGATAGCTATTACATGATAACATTTTAGCGATGATTGTGCCGTCTTTTATACGTCTCTAAAAAGGCAATTTTCCCAACAGAAATGGGTTTTTGCTCATCATGGGTCTCCAAAAGTAACTGCTCTAAGTTCACCAAAATAATGGAGGATGCACTGATTCCATCATTGTGCAACTAATTGTGCAACTTTTTGCAGTAGTTATGTAATATTCAGATGATATATTTGTGGTTTTATAATTTGCAAATGTAAAATTTGTTTAATTAATTAATTTATGATGATTTACAATTTGTTTCTTTCGTCTCCCAGAACCACGACAATCATGGTAGCAATCATTACAACAATAAATACAACAAAAACACTTGAACAGCTGATCAAACCCCTCGTTTCATCGTGTTGACTCAGCAGCCGCTCCCATTGAGAAAGGAAATGGCAGTACTGCATGAGAACAATGAAAGGAGATATCTAGTGACAGTTAACTTAGCATGTTCTTCTTCTTCTTCGTTGGGCTTTTCCCTTAGGGTTCGTCAACAGCAGATAATCTGTTTCCATCTCCTCCTGTCCAATTCATCTTCCTCTGTCACCACATCCAGAAATCTCTTCTATTGTCTTCCCCTTTTCACCTTGTCTGATAGCTCCTTCTCCAGCAGCCTTCTACATATATCCTCTATTGCTCCTCTTCACGTGTCCAAACCATCTCAATCTGGCCCCTCCTACTTTGAATCCAAGATGCCTAAACTGGGTTGTCCCTCTGATGCGCTAGTTTCTAAACCTGTCCATCCTCGTCACTCTCAGAGCACATCTTAACATGTTCAACTCTGCCACCTCCAGCTGTCTTTTGGTCAGAGCCACTGTCTCAATATATCCAGTAAGGCTGGTCTCACTACCCTCTGGTAAACATTTCCCTGCATTATTTCCATTATTCTTCTGTCACAGATAACTCCTGACACTCTTCACCACCCACTCTACCAATCCTGTTCTCGCTTCTTCCCTTTTTTTCCATACTTCCCATTGCTTTGAAAAGTCTACCCCAAGTACTTAAACTCCTGCACCTTCTCCACCTCTACTCCTTTGCATCCTCACTGTCCCACCTGGCTTCCTTTAACTCACACACACATTTTCTGTCTTGCTGCGACTGACCTTCATTTCCTCTTCTCTCCAGGCCATGCTTCCACCTCTCCAGGTTTCTTCCACTTTCTCCCTGCTCTCAGTACATGGTAATTAATCATAATGTTGATATACATAATCCCAGTGAGTCCATGCTTCAGCTTCTATATGGCAAGGTGATTTGGATCATGTGTAATAGATGATGTCTGATGAAATGCTTCATCAAATAATGAGAATAGTCGTATCATTTGTACTGACAAATCTATGGAGGATGGAATTCACAAGTTTGGACTTCATAAGTGCAATTGCCATCATGCCTTCATCCCAGGAAAAAACACTCATTTTAATTTGACTGGGGACTCGACATGGCACAAATAAAATGAACTCCCCATGTGCATTCATTTATTTTAGAAGGACAGAGAGAGCAGCCAGTTAGAATAATGTGAAGAGGTCGTAAATCCGCTGCCCTTCCTGACTGCAGAGAAGATAGCTGGTGTGAAACCAAATGATGTAATCTCCCACCTGTCATGTTCCTTTGTCCTTCCTCCTTAAAGAGACTTCATCTAAATCTAAGAGGCCTGACAGGAGACCTTTTTAGTTCTGATCACTCAATAGGCCAGAGCACCTGGATGGTACTAATTGATACAAGGCTGCAATTTGTCCTTTTGAGTTAATCAGCCCTGAGTGGGAGAGAAGAAGACGGAGGAGGGCAAGACTGTGAGGGAGGTAAAGGGAGAAAAAAATGTATTGATTAAGCAGGTGTGGAAGATAGAGAAAGAATCCCAACTGCTTTACACAGAAAGGTTTCCTGCAAAAAATGCTGAGGGGAGTATAAATCCTATGCTTTCATCATACATGGGCCATAATAAGCCATTTTTCTTCTAATAAAGGACTTCAGCGCACATCATAAATATCACCTCACCCACGAAAGTGTCTTATCCACTTTATAACCTGCCAGCAAGAGAAACACGCGGAGAAAAAGGAGGCAGTACAAGTGGTCGCATAAAAAAGGATACAAGGATGCAGGATACGTGTACCTACCAGTGGGTAATGATGCTTCTCAGACAATATCAGCCAGAAACCTGCAGATCCGACAGATGTGTGGTGACAGGAGAAATAATTTGTCAAGTTTGACAATATCAAAAGGGGAAACATATTATAATGAGGGTATGCAGAATGAAGTCCAAATAAAAACTTAATACATATTTTACTGTGAACTGTGTATTTGTTTTGGTTAGGGTTGATATCATCAAATATCTGCTCATTTTCTTTAATCCCGGCTAGGATTGTAGGGTGACTGGAGCATATCCAAGCTGACACTGGTTGAAAGACAGGGTAAAACCCGGTCTGTACAGGGCAGACACAGAGACAGACAACTATTCACAGTAACACCTAAGGGCAATTTATAATCACCATCCCCCTACAGTATATTGCATGTTTTTTGACTGTTGGGGACACTGGAGTACTGATATGGAACTTACAAGGAACATGCAAATTCCACTCAGAAAGACCCCAAGCACCGAAGTGGATTAGTACTAGAAGCCATCTTGCTGTGAAGCAATTATGCCTCCATGCTGGACTAGAAAAATTAAATAGAAAAGAAGAAACGAGGAAAACGTTTTCATGCTGTAAAATCTAATAAACTAAGTTTGAATTGTTGACCTGCCAAATATGTCAAGTGGGTTTACTTTTAAATGATGAAAAAATTGACCATAAAAACCCAATGAAACATTACAGATCTCTGACAAGGCGCAGAGTTAGAAAAATAATTTAAGAACTGAACCTGATTCAAACTTGCAATCAGGCTCTGGACTGCCAGGCCGTCTGCTGCTGTCAGTCGTCTGTGTACACTGCACAACAAACGGGGGGCTCACCAGGTCCGGTTAACAACTGCTGGACAACGGTGGGACGATCGGATGGTTTTGGAAGGCGTGAAGGAAATTATGGCATGTTCTCAACTCGATCGGCTTACGTCAGCGCCTTCTTTTCTCACTGCGTCTGTGAGAAGTGGCTGAGCGTCCGAGTTGTCATGGCGATACAATGCGTTGGGTGGATAAGAAGTAATAAGAAGTCATAAAGCATAAAGTGCAGTTTATGGCTGGTAGCAGCTGAACAGCAAGGACGAATAAGAAAAGGTTCACAGCTGTCACTCCGTGTCTAGAACGCTGTCAAAATTCAAAATTCGCCGGCAACTTAGTCAAAATTCGCCGGCAACTTAAAAAAAAAGAAGACGTCTTGACACACAGGATAGCAAAAAAATAATCGAGGCAGCTTGTTTCAGTCTCGTGAGCATTTTTCTAACAAAAAGACTGAGAGCGTTATAAAAAAACTATATTAACAATTGTCAAATCAAATCAGGAACTTCCGCAAACAGTTGAATCGTACAGTCTGAGTTGAACTCAAACAGCCACGACTCTAAAGTTGTACAGTGTAAGCCAAGTTTTAGGGTGACAACTGTGGGCCAAACCCTCAGAGTATCAGGTACTGAGGTGCAATGCTAGTTGTGGGTCAAAATCAAAAACCTCAAACATAAAGACAATATGTGATCTATACTTTTAGAGCCATCAGTTACCCTGATTCCTTTCAGTGGCCAGAGCAAGAATCGAGCCTATAAGCACTGCTACCCGCTAGAGGCTAAAACCACAACATGTAAACTAATGGTTGGTTTTAAATATAGTATAGAGGACTAATTGTAAATGCCTAGTCGCTGAATTTAATGGAATGTTTCTGTCTTTTAAAGGTTAGGCGTAGCCTCATTAGGTACAAATTCTGTTCTTTTCAATGGGCAATTTTTTTTTGCTGCAGGATCTAAAGGTTCATTTTTGTCTCCAGGGAGACAGAAAAGTCCTTCTAAAGGTTCAGACAACAAAGGTGCAAAAATGTACTTATGTTAAAGGTACCAGTGCATTTAACCTGCTATACGATAATGTACCTCCGAAGCATTGGTTTCATTTTAGGCCCATTACTGTAACTTTATGTCTTTGTGTGCGAATGAATCACAGATCTCACATCTGCTTCATTCCTCCCTGTCTCCTCACCAAGTTCCTTCAATTTTTCTTTTACCTCTTAAAGAGTCTTAAGAGGTAAAATGCTAGTTGTGGGTCAAAATCAAAAACCTCAAACATAAAGACAATATGTGATCTATACTTTTAGAGCCATCAGTTACCCTGATTCCTTTCAGTGGCCAGAGCAAGAATCGAGCCTATAAGCACTGCTACCCGCTAGAGGCTAAAACCACAACATGTAAACTAATGGTTGGTTTTAAATATAGTATAGAGGACTAATTGTAAATGCCTAGTCGCTGAATTTAATGGAATGTTTCTGTCTTTTAAAGGTTAGGGGTAGCCTCATTAGGTACAAATTCTGTTCTTTTCAATGGGCAATTTTTTTTTGCTGCAGGATCTAAAGGTTCATTTTTGTCTCCAGGGAGACAGAAAAGTCCTTCTAAAGGTTCAGACAACAAAGGTGCAAAAATGTACTTATGTTAAAGGTACCAGTGCATTTAACCTGCTATACGATAATGTACCTCCGAAGCATTGGTTTCATTTTAGGCCCATTACTGTAACTTTATGTCTTTGTGTGCGAATGAATCACAGATCTCACATCTGCTTCATTCCTCCCTGTCTCCTCACCAAGTTCCTTCAATTTTTCTTTTACCTCTTAAAGAGTCTTTTTGAGTTTTTGAGTAGTGGGTGTTGAAGCCGTATTTGATTTTTCATGTCTCTATTTAAATCAAATCTGACGTGAAATAACAGAATTTTCTTGTTATAGTAAACCGTCTCTCTGCAGCACAGTAAATTATTCAGGTACCCTGGAGGAGGACTGACTCATTTGAACGCCGTCGCTTAAACCACCTTTGAATGAAATCCCACTGGCTTTCAAAGCATTTCCTGCGGTATAACTGGGAGGTCAACCAGTTCACAAAGGCTGATATTGTTTGGAACACACACATGTGAAACTCAGAGGAAGAAGTCACTCTAGAATTCATCATCACCATCTATGGAGCAGCAGGTTAGATTTTCTGGCTTATCTGAATGATGATATCGATCCAGGACGTTTTTTTTCCTATGAATTCTACTACGGTGACACCACGACCAACACTGCTCTGCCTCTTATTGTTTTCTTATAACATTACATTTATCTTGCAGTCGAAGCCTAAGCCAAGCGAATCAGAGGCAGGGATATGGCAGGTCAAGGCGTCGCAATAGTGGGAATTGTTCATTTCTTTGGCTGGTTTATGGATCCACATAATTCCTTTTAGTTACTGGCACAGGAAACAATCTTCACTCTAACATTTCAAGAGCTATATATATAATTTTTGGGAATCTTTTCACCATTTGGGTTTTTTGCTAATTTCTAAAATAAATAAATTTTAAAAAAAAGTATTTATTTTTAAAATTTCTGTAGAAAATAAAGGTTCAAAATGCGTTTTTGTCATTGTATAGTATTCAGTGAAATACAGGTACACTGCAGAAAGCAGAATGTGTAGAGATCTTCCGGTGCTGGCAGATGTGTTTTGGTTATTTTCTGGGTCATTGAGAATGTTCTGATCCGTCCGTGGGGTATGTTAGTAGTTCTGTGGCGGGCAAGTACGTTCTGCAGAGAGTAATCGAGTCTGTCCAGTACATCACCACAAACAGCAAAGAAAAATAAACATGAAGTTATAGAGATGAGGGTGCATTTTGCTCAAATGGTCTGTACCAAACTTTGCACAAAAATATTTTTTTTTAACATTGAACTTATAGAGATACAAAAATGAAGGATGAGGTCACCGCCTGTTCGGACTGCTTTTGGGACATATTTTTGATATGTGCTGTCCAGACTAAATGTTAGGTCTATTTACCTCCTCACTGGTTAATGATTGCCGTCTGCTCGTTTTGTTTTGCTGTTTGCACACATAAACCACTCTCGCCTGTCTTTCTGCGTGTTAAAATTATGTGATTTTAGGGGCCACATCTTTTGAGATCAAATATTGTATTTAGTCATCGGTCCAAACTGTGTTCACATTTCAGCCAATCCAGTTTTGTCAAAGTTCTTTTGGAGCGACAACCCTTTGTTGGCGACTCTGGTTTTGTTCGACGTGAAAGCTTGACAGAATATCAATATAATATATTTAATAAATATGTGATGACATACGTCCAAAATAAATAAATTTTTTGAAAATTTTCCCAGTTTTGAAAAAAAAATCTCCAAATGAGTCAATTGTTTTTAAAATGATTAATAGAACCATAATTCATTTTTTTAGAGTCAAAATGAATTTTTCTCAGTGTTATCAAAGATAGAGAGGTAAAAAGTTTGTTTGCTTTAAAAATCAAAGAAAGTTTGCTTTCATTGATTAACATAAAAAAAAATCAATGTCTGTGTTATTTTTTTTTTTATAAATGAGGCAAGAATCACGCCTTTTATGTTTGGCACGGATGCGTTTTGTGGTAAAATGTTTTGTGTGTATCCATGCATAATTACATTGTCAGAAGCCAGCATCTCTATGAGGAGATTAAAACGTTTCTCATCATCCACCTCACTTCTCAGCATTAGTCCTGCTGCTTTTCATAGTATCTTACTGTTAAGCCTCAGGAGGGAAAATGCTTCATTGTTCAAATTGATATAATCAAAACACACACTTATGATTCCCAGTCATGGTCGTCTCATTGCCTCTGTGATGTTCTCTTAATGCCACTTCTTCCCTGAGAGTGTTCCGGTCCCCAGGCAAGCAGAAGCTGGAGACTCTATAGATCTTACGCTGAGGATAACATTTAATATAATTACTGTGACATGATAACTGATAGCGCCACTAAAATCAGCTGAAATTACTGGAAAAAACAGCCTGATAAACAAATGTGGGTGTCCTATTACTGCTATAATGCTCCACCGGCTGAGAGGAGGAGGTCCTTCAAGGATGAAGCAAAATTATGAAATTGTTGGAGAAAACTGAACTTTGGACCCACAAAGAGACAAGGATTTGTCTTAAAATTTGGGGTTGGTGCAAAAAAACCCCAACCCAGTTGTCTTTACATTGCTACACATGACAGGATACCTTATGGAAAGCTTTTGAACTTTTTCTGATCCAGGCAAGATTTTTATATAATATGAAGCAGTAACTGTTCATTTCTTTTTTTTTTTTAATTTAGTTTATTTACATCAGGAGCATGTATTTGTCCCAGGTAAGAGCAAATATTATTCGCACGAGATATAGCTGCTTGCTAATTTCCATCTGTAGTCCTGTGGTGGTTGAGAGAGAACATGACTCAGCCATATGAAAGCAAGTAAGAGAAATGTATTACACTCAAAAAAGCACTCCACCAAGGCACAACAGTAACCTACGTTAATAAAAAATAATTCAAGATTTCTCCATTAATGTATGCGTTATTGCCAGCCTCTAATTTTACCAACAACTCCAACAAACTCTCTGAGTATCTCTTAAATACACTGGATTCGGTCATCTCCTTCAATTTACACTTCAGCGTCATTGTTCAGCACACTGAAGGCCCAGCTCCACCCCCAACGGAACATCGAAAGAATCAAAATAACTCTTAAACGGAGCTCCTAGCGCCAACCCCAAATAAACATCCCACGTCTTGGCTGATCATAGGTCCCATGTCACAGTTGATCATAGGTCCTATGTCTCAGTTGATCATAGGTCCTATGTTTCAGTTGATCATAGGTCCTATGTCACAGTTGGTCATAGGTCCTATGTCTCAGTTGGTCATAGGTCCTATGTCTCAGTTGGTCATAGGTCCTATGTCTCAGTTGATGACAGGTCCTATGTCACAATTGATCATAGGTCCTATGTCACAGTTGATCATAGGTACTATGTCCCAGTTGTTTATTGGGCCTATGTCACAGTTAATCATAGGTCTTATGTCTCACTTGATCATTGATCGTATGTCTCAGTTGATCATAAGTCCTATGTCACAGTTGTTCATAGGTCATATGTCTCAGTTGATCATAGATTTTATGTCACAGATGATCATAGGTCCTATGTCACAGTTGTTCATAGGTCCTATGTCACATTTGATCATAGGTCCTATGTCACAGTTGTTCATTGGGCCTATGTCACAGTTGATCATAAGTCTTATGTCTCAGTTGTTCATAGGTACATGTTTCAGTTGAATGTTGTTTATTTTCGTACTCATAAAGGTGTCACAATCAACAGAGTTAATTAATGTGCATGAGAAAAAACTCCTGAAACATTTTTTTTATCGCACACATTGTGGATTGCGGACCAACTTCTCCCAAAGTTCGCGCTCACTAGTTTTGGAAAGAGTATCTGTTTGTCAGAAGAATTAGACCCAAAGTACCTGCTCTTTGTCTCAGCCCACTGTCTGAACTATGCACCCGGCCAGGTGAGTTATGCCATTCCTGAAGAAATGGCCAGAGGATCTGAAGTTGGTAACATCACGCAAGATTTAGGTTTGGGCTTGAAACAGCTGGAATCTGGTAAACAGTATGTATCTACTGAGCCCAACCACGAATACATGGATCTGAATGAGAAAAGAGGATTCCTCTTCGTCAAAGAGAGGATAGACACAGAGGCTTTATGTGGAGAGATGACACTCTGTGCTTTACACGTCCAGTTAGCTTTAGAAAATACACATGAAATATTTGATTTAATAGTGGAGATTACCAACTTAAACGATAAAGTGCCTGGTTTTAGAAATGCAGAAAAACACTGCGTAATTGAAGACGGGCTGGGGTGGGCTCTAAACTCACATTGGAGAATGGGATTGATTCCGACATTGGAAAGAATGGTTTACAAAAATACTCACTGACCCCAATTAGATCAGTAAGTATTGGATGGTACTGACAACGCGCCTGTTTTGGCCAAACCGCTCTATAAAAAACAGGATAACCGGAAAATTCTCCATCGGGTATGAACGTAACAACTGTAAGGGAATTTGATTGGCTCTAAAAGAAATTGGCTCTAACGGAGATGTATTATATTTTATAGCTTCATGCCTCCTTTCCAAACTGTTTAAGGTATATAAGAAGACCGGTGAAATTATCCATGTCGGTGAAATAGAATACGAAAAAGCAAAAATATATGAAAACTGTGTACAAGCGTGACACGGCGGAGGACCTATGGTTTAACAACCCTTGTAGTTGATGTTATTGATATAAATGACAAGAGAATCCTCAGCAAAAGGCTCCCCTTTAAAACCTGACATAGCTTTGCCACGGGTACATGATCTGGATTAAGAAAATAATGCCACTCACCTTACAGATATCTGACGTTGATGATAACGTGCCTGTCTTTGAGAGGGGCTTGTATGAGACATTACAGAAAAAAACCCACTAGGTCACTCTATATTGACAGTGAAAGTTAGAGACGCTGACCTGAATCAGAAAGGCCGTCTTTTCTACATCCTTGAGGACTATTCCATTAATGGTGTTCTGGTCCCCTCATATGTGTCCGTTAGTGCTGACATTGGAATCATCCATGCGGTTCACTGTTTTGATTACGAGCAGATCAGAGATTCCAGCTCTACATCTGAGCCCAGAATGGAGGCTCTCCTCCACTTACAAGTAACGTGACCATGAATATACTGAACCAGGACCAGAGCGACAACTCCCATCAGGTTGTGTACCTAGTCCAAACGGGTAACCCTTGGTTGAATGCAATGATGCCCCATTCAGTAGATATGGGCTATCTGGTGATTCAAGTGGTCGCTGTTGATGTGGACTCTGGACAGGATGCATGGCTCTCCTATAAACTGGAGAATTCCAGACATGGCGCTGTTTGAAGTGGCTTGCAGGATGGAGAAATCATAACCATCTGCAGTGTGGATCTGCCAAAGATGCTCAGAAACAAAGATTAACTGTTATAGTGGAGGACAACGGACAGCCCTCATTCAGCCACAGTCATTGTTAAACGTGGTGGTAGTGGACAGCTTCTCTGAAGTGTTGGTCTCGTTCATCTTTGAACACAACAAGTAGAACAACGAGAAGCTGATCTTTACTCAAAGTTGGTTTTAGCAGGTTCCTTCATCTGCACCACGTGTCTAGTAGTGGTTATGATATCAGTGAAGATCTACACATGGAGACAGTTGCGAAAAGTTAATGGCCCCGGAGTCGATGGAAATTTTGATCAGGTCTTTGGGGGACATGGACTCTCCCACATATGCTTCATATGCAAATTTGAACCCATGGCACTGATACATTAGTTCTCTATATATATGGAAGTTACTTTCAGGGAAGGTGATGCAGATAATATAATACAGTATAAAGTTCAGATTTGTCAGTTGGCTCTTCAGCACCATGGACAGTTTCCCTGTGCTTGGAGTCGGTATTTCCATGTGTTATGGTTTTGTCTCTGCTTCATTCGATCAATTCCTTCTTCAAATACAAAACCCAACTATTGTCTCTACATCTATGAAATATAATAATAATGTTAGAACTAGAACGTCGACTACAAAATTCAGAAGGTCATTGTAAGGTTGCGGATAATATGAAGTGACAATTTAGGTGTTTTCTTAAATATTATTAATGAACCACAAGCCTTTTTTAGATTTCGATATATTATTTCCTGCAAGAAGCACCTGACAGAGAACATCTTCCTAATCAATATTTGGAACAAGATGATTCGCTGTGGCAACCCCTTGCAGCGGTGCGGTGCTCTACAACTTTTGGCAGCTTTTTTGTGTTTATCTCTTTTATAAGTGATTTTTTTAATACATTTTTTAGACAGAGTTGCTATTCAAATTTCACTCTTCAAATTTGACAGCTTTTTTGGTTTTTATGACTGTAGTGTATTTTTTACAACTACAGATGCAGTTGCACATATGCAGTACAGCAGGACTGAGCTGCTCATGATTACGGACAATACCCACTGAGATCTAAACAATATAAGTTGTGACTTATCCCTCCCTCCAGAGAGAGGTCTCCCACGGACAGAACGATCGCCATGCTGTGCTGATATGGCGCAGAGGGAGGGCGGGGCTAACAGCTAAGCTAAAGGCTAAACCCTACAAACCATCCCAAGCCTGTTTATCGTCAACTCCAGCTCACTCAACAACAAAATGGAGCAATGGAGCTACATTTGCAGATTACCTCGCGCTGCTCCTAATATTGTGAGATGATGATAACAGGGACTTTGCTAGACTCGATAACTCTGGACTCTGCTATCGTGCTAAACCACTGATGAGCAAACAGAGACAAGCCAGGAAAACAGTTGAGGTTTGGAATGAGGATGCCACCCAAGCCCTACATGAATACTTTTGTGTCACAGACTTGGGGTTATTGACTGAGGGGACAGACCTGGAGGGTCACACGACAGCTGTTCGCTCCTACATAAACTACTCTGCTGAGGGTGAGACGGTAACAAAGACTGATTGAATGTTATCAAACAGAGAGGCGTGGCTCAAAAGTGAGGTGAAGACCTTACTTAGAACATGCAACCCTACCCTTAAGTCAGGTGTGTCACAGGCCTACAGACAAGCACGAAGGAACCAGAGGGACATCAGCAAGGCCAAGTTCAGATGCAAACATTTTAACAATAATGTGATAAAGACACTCTGTCACTCGACAGAGGATGCGATCATAACAGCTCTCCACACAGCCCTCACACATCTGGACCAGAAGAACACTTATGTGAGGATGACTTTTGTGGTCTTTACTACCACTTTTGATACCGTAATCCCGCACAAACTGGGCCAAAAACCTAGCGGCCTCGGCAGTTCACTGTTTGCTTGAATCCTGCACTCCGTGAGAAACAGACGCCACATCTCATCCTGTCTCATTCTGAACATCTGCACACAGCAGGGGCGTGTCCTCAGCACTCTCCTCCAATCCCTCTTCATCTATGACTGTTATCCCATTCAGTCCTCAACCACCATTGTCAAGATGGCTGACAACACCACCATAGTAGGACTGATCAAAAATAACAATGAGTCAGCCTACAGGGGGGAGTCTCAGCATCTGACGGCAAGGTGTTCCATCAATAACCTGGACCTGAACACAGCCAAAACTAAGGAAATGAGAGTGGACCCAAGTGGATCAAATCACACCGAGCACTCAGCACTCTGTATATATATGTATACGTATATACATATATATACATGTATATACATGTATATACATGTATATACATATATATACATATATATATATATATATATATATATATATATATATATATATATATATATATGTATATATATATATATATATATATGTATATGTATATATATATATATATGTATATGTATATGTATATACCTAGAAGACATAGAGAGGGTGGAGTAATTTAAGTTTCTTTGAGTCCACATCTCGGCTGACCTGATCTGGTCCAAGAACATCTCTCACCAGGTGGGGAAAGCCCAAAAGAGACTTTATTTCCTGAGGAAGCTGAAACAGGCTCACCTCCCTCAACAACAGCTGATTAACTGTCCACCATAGAGAGCCTCCTAACCTACTGCTGGAGAGTGTGGTTCACCAGCTGCACAGCAGAGGACAGGAAGGATCTGCAGCGGGTGGTGAGGGCAGCGGAGTGGGACCACTGCGGCTACATCAGACAAAACTACACTGGTCGTCTACAGGATGCCAGCTGTATATCAAAGACCCCACTCACACCAGCCATCACCAGGGTAATTGAGGTATATAGATATGGGACACTGGGAAAAAAACTATAAACTTAAAAAAAGCTTATATCCACAAGCTGTTAAATGCCTACCCCCATCCACCCACCCACCCACACTCACCGACGAGGAACTGATCACACCTACTGCTCACAACTGTTAACAAAGTCCACTGTCTTTAGGATTTATTTTCTTAAGTGCAATAGTAGTTTATTTTGTATTTTTCCCACTGCAAAAAGCCTATCCAAGCGCTACTAAACTGCCTTATTGTTGTACAAAGATGACATTGAAGATATATTCGATTCTATTTCATTCTAAATGGAAATAGATAAAAAGTAATTATTTCTTTTCATTTTTAAGTGCTGTGACACGAATATTCACCAACATTTTTGTCATCTGTTGGCTATGCCAACTTAAAGGTAAAGGTGCATGCAGATCCGTCCGTTAGTTTCGCCTTAATCTTAATCAGAAACAAATTCCCAGGTTTAATAACATAACCTCCTTCCATGTCGGAGGTAATAAACTGATAAATGCGCATGGGTGAAAAAATAACCTCCTTGGCGGAGATAATAAAAATACACAAATTTTCCCAAAAGTGAATGAAGTGAAGCTGATTGTTTATTATAAAAGACGACATATGATTATTACTCTGACAGCAGGTTGGAGACTGACTTCAGGGAGATTGGGATTGAGGGTATCTGCCATGAGCAGCAGTAGGACATATTCAAACATTGGAGTCTGGGCACTGATGGTGGTGGTGGCTGATGACTCAGCAGAGACTTATGAGTGAGGAAGTTGGAGAATCAGTGAAACCTGGACGGTGATGGGGAGGTTAGGTTGGATGTAAAAGCAGCATAAAGAAATAAGAGTCCGTGATTGCAGGACATTAAGATTGAGGATGCAGGGAAAAGGTGAAACAGGATGTTATGAGCAATAAACTATGACCCAAGTGTCCAAATTTATTGTCGCCCTGAGATTCATTTAGTTGAAGCTATCATGCCCAACCCTTGTCTTTCGAGACACACTTTTGACAAAAAGTAAGACTAAACTTTTTTTCAGTCAGCCCCCGTCCCAGAACGATAGAAAGTAGGATCAGGCACAGTGAAAGTGTAACAAGGGGAAAGAGAGTCAAAGACTTAAGTCTGGTACACATTCAAATATGCTCTATTCCATTAAACCCCTTTCACTGCACGTCCCCGCCACTCATTTCATTCTGAATATCTGTTTCATTTTGCTTCTTCACCTCCTCAGGTGCCTTCCTCTGTCCTTATCTCCGTCTCACTTTCGCAATTTTTTCCCTATTTCAATTTCACCCCAGAATTCCCACTTTCATGTTTTTTTTTCTCCCAGATCTCTACAGCTCCTCTCTCTACCCATGTGACGACAGGCATTGGCTCATCTGAGAGATTTCCAGAAGTGGCAGGGAAGGTGTGTTTGCGTGTGATTTCGTGTGGTCCAGCCATGTGTGTCTGGAAACCATCTCACAGTTGGCTCTATTCAAAACAATATGCAGCAGCTGAGTAATTCCATCAGCCCCTCTGTGGTCCGGAGGTCAACACTGATTCATACTCATTTTCCATCTCTATAGCCTCTTCTTTCTCATATTCTCTCTCTCTCTCTCACACACACACACACACACACACACACACACACACACACACACACACACACACACACACACACACACACACACACACACACACACACACACACATACACACACACACACACAGAAGCAGTGATCATCCATTAACCTAAAAGGGAAGTTTTGAGTTTGCTTTAGAAGGCAGCACAATTGAAAATTGTCGTTGGTTGCTTTAAGTTAGCCTCCCCTGACTTACATACACAAAATTAATCTAAAATAGCTCCACAACTATCAAGCGTATTTGAATAACATTGGGGTCTGAGACCTAAAATCATTTAATTTCAGTGCCAGTTCCTGTGTGAGTAATCTGGGATTAAAAACACACAAAGAATTTTAAAAATTTGCTCAGAAACTATTGGATAACTCCTGTATCAACATAGACAGAAATTAATGTTCAAGTTATGTCATTTCAAGTTCATGTTATTCTTAAAAGTTTTTGTGGGATATGACTAGGAGGACTGTCCTTTTAGCACAATTGGATAGTCAATATGGGGTCAATTTTTTTGAATGCAAATCTATGTCCAGTGAGGAGTGCTCTACACGTAGACAACTTTGACTGTGACCTATAACCTCGCTGTTAGAGGGTTTCGGTCAGAGGGTGTAATCCCTATGAATAGAGACTAATGGTCCTCTATCTTTGCAAGGCTATATAAAGTGGTAGAGACTGAACTCTCATGGGAGTATGAGGTATTTTTAGAAAGCTTGCGATGTCTAGAACAACATGAAACTGTGGGGTTGTTCATATCAAGAAATGTAATTGGGGCGGGTTGGTGATAGAGGCTGCCAAGCAAGGCGCCACATGCTCATCAGGACCATTCACGCCAATGGAACCTCTATCGGCAGTAGCTTGGGGTTCAGTATCTTGCTCAAGGTCACATTGACATGTGGACTGCAGTGGCCGGGGAGCCACACGATCCACCAACATTCAGATAAACCGCGCTACCAACTGAGCCGTTGCCCCATTTGTTTATTTGTGTAGGAGTGTCACCAGAAGTGTGTACGCAATGATAATAATTCATTAATTCAGTCATTATCAACAGTTTATCCTGTTCAGGTTCATGGGGGGCTAGAATCTATCTCAGCTGACATCAGGCGAGAGGCGGGGTACGCCCCTTGACAAGTCGGTAGTTCATTGCAGGGCCGACACATAGAGACATACAACCACGCATACACATTCACTCCTACATGCAATTATAGTGTCACCAATTCAGCTATATTTATGTGTTTGGACTGTGGGATTCCTCCCACAGTCCAAAAACCTGTGTTCCCAGGGAGAATCCACGCAACACAGGGAGAACAAGCAAACTCCACACAGAAAGGCCAGCAGAGGTGGATTCGTACCCTACTGGCTGACTATCAAGTGACTTTTTGTCACTTGACTCAAGTGAGTATTTGTTAACCCGGACCCCAACGTATCCGCATTGAAATCAGAATTGTGTTCCCATGTGGATTTGGCACTGGTTTTATGGCGGATGCCCTTCTTTACTCAACCATCTCCATTTATGCGTGTTTGTGGACCGGCACCATAGGTACACTGCTTGTGTCCCCTTGTGGCTGGGTAGAGTAAAATATATATACAAGATAGATCTCCCAAAGTGTATATATGTGAACCAAATTTAGACTAAATCGGAACAAAATACTTTTGGAAATAAAAATCCCCCTCAAGTCAGAAATACGAAGCTGATCTTTACCAAAAATAAATCCAGTTCTTCCTTACACTATATTCTTTGTGGGTTTTGCAAGTCTGAGGTCTTTGAGAAAACTAAAATTGAAAATAAGCCACAATCAGCGGCATTAAGTGTGCTTTTTTTTTGTGAAAGATTATTTCATATTAACACAGACCCGTAAATAAGCCTTTAAGGGTGTAAGAAGTTCTTAGGGCCTTAAACGTATAATACAGCGTGACAAAGGCTTAATGAAATTGATGAAAAATACTTGATTTTATTCAAACCACCCATGTCTACTAAGGACGTGTTATCAGACAACCATTAAGACTAAAGCTAAGTAAGAGAATGTATAGGGGATCATAAAAAAAATACTGTATTAAAATAAAGAATACATCCATCCAAGAAATTCATCTGAACAAGACAGTTAACCAAAAAAAATCAAGTGAAATTCAATGTGAAGTTATGTCTGAAAAACAATGTTTTCTTTAAAAACGGCCCCTTTAAAGAGTGAAATACGAATTATTAAAGTAAAATACGATATATAGACAATAGATATCCTCAAGTCCATTGGTATGCACCAAATTTGAACTAAACCGCACTCACAGTTGAGAAATTATGGACCGGTTTAAAAGGTAATCCAGTTCTTACCTTTATTTAACACAATGCTTGGAAAGGTGCAATGCTCATTTAAAACGACAGCCTTCTTGCCCCCGAAAGATTAATTCAGTGCTTTTAGAAATCTTCATCACTGTTACGGTGGCCTTTCAGCAGAGCATCTTACCAGCAGAGTCGCTCTCGGGCCGCTGCCAAACATCTGTCCCCAAAACATTCAAGCTCAAATCAATGCAAGCAATCTGGCCGGCTGATATTTTGTAATGACCTTTTTAACAAGAGATTCATCACAGTTCACTTTCCTCTGCCCAGAATCACCCATGGGAGCGTTCTGCTGTGGGTGTCTCGCATCTGAATCGGCTCCAACCTGTGATTATAGCATGTCTAGCCTTCATCACACCAAATGACTGCATCAGTAGAAACGTTACCCTGACAAATTTGTTTTCATAATGTGTGCAACTTAATAAACAGGGCTTATACATTGTAAAAGAAAATAGAAGATGAATTCGAGCAAAAGAGAAACAGTGGTTGCAGTTATAACACATCTATTACATGCTCTGCTGCTGTAACATTGCAATTTCCCCATTGTGGGACTAATAAAGGCTATCTATCTATCTATCTATCTATCTATCTATCTATCTATCTATCTATCTATTACACTGTGATCTACTCGACGGCCTTCTGCTCGTATCGCTCAACTCAAGTTCTACTTTGTCTCAGTAGGAATGCAGACAAATTAGAGTTAATCAGGGCCGTGTGAAACATTTTCACCCATTAACTCCTGCACTACTTAACAGATTCCTCCGTTTGCTTTAGTAGACAGATTTCTTTTATAGTTTAAGTTTAAACATGTGTTCCCCAGGTTTTGTTTCAGTCCAAGACACATTCTGCAACATGACTAACATTCAGCATCCAACCAGGAAGAAGAAGAATCTTAAAATGAGACCACACAGAGTGACAATTAATTGAATTTATTTCATTTAGCAAGGCAGTAAAACCTAACTCCCTCATAGTACGATGATAATCTTTAACTCAATCAATTTTTTAAAGGTTCAATGTGAAAAATGTCGGGGTGTCCACTTGTGCTTCGGATTTACCTTTTACCATTTGTCTCTTTGAACAAATATAATATAATATTCATAACTATATTCTGTGATATGATATCTGCTGAAACTAAAAACATGTTTTTAACTTTAGTTTGAAAAAAAGAGCTTCGTATCTCCATGAGGAGTGGGTCCTCTTCCATCCAGGCAGACCACGATGTACTGTTTGTACTGGATGGACATGAGAGGGATTTTTACATTTTAAGTTGTTGCTGGATAGCTTTTTTGTGTTTTGAGGAATAGAGAATCACACTCAACGCATGAACAAGCAATGGTTCGAGAAACCTCACCATCGTAGAAAATAAAGGACGCCTGATCAATAAACCGTTAAGAGGTAAACGATGGAGACTCGTTCTTCATTCTTACTTTGATTTATGGCGAGGTTATTTAATAGGCTAGATAATGATATCAGCTTTCTTATAACCAGGTTTTTACGTATAGTTCTACAGAATAAATTACTAATTATGACTTCTAAATATAGCCTCATCAACTGACAGCGTACTGGATGACATATTTTTGATAGTTAAAGGCCACCGTAGATTCTTTAATTCAGACGGTTGTGCTGATGTGGGAAATAAGTTTCAATCTGGAACTAGATGCGACTAAATTTTAAACACAGCACCTTTAATATAGCATCACAAGATACTGACAAATGTCTATCTACAACTTTATCAAATGCTTTTATTTGCACAGCTGTCCTGAATCCCAAATCCATTCAGTATAGACTGATGTAAATGAGAAAATCCTCATTATTTTAAATTAATACATGATGATTTGAGTATCAAAAATAACTGCAGTTTAATTTTCTTTCAATCAACCAACTGAGTAATTATTTTTGCTCTATATCATGTTTACATTTACAGCAGAAGGTTGTCCCAGTATGGTGCAGCTTTCAATGCATAGATGAGGTAAATAAACACATCAGCGTAAAATAGATGGAAAACTTGGACTAGCTGGGAATACCGGACGATGGCCCTTCACTGCTTGAGTCAGCTTTTCAGGCAGATTTCAGCATATTTTACAATATGCTGATATCAAGGTATAAACCAGAAGGGGAAAAAAGCATCTTGGTATCAGTTCAACAATCTGTGTGTATTGTTTGGGGAATTTTTTGTTGCAGATTGTTCTGCATGGCCTGATCTGTAGAACATGCTTTTTAAATCCAAGTCATAAATACCCGAACCAAACTTTATCATTGGAATTCGCCCAGATTGCAAACCAACTTGTTCGGACTGACAATAGAACTGGGAAAAAACACATGGGTTTGAGTTGTTGTTGAGGAGAATAAATATGTTCATTAGGGATCGGGTTAAGTGTAAACCGAGTTTGTTAACCCTGGGACGAGGGAAACTAGGGGTTTTCTTTTCCCGAAATCAGGATTATTTACAATGATCACTCAGTCACAAGGTAACATAAAATAAAAATGGTAGTCACAATAACCACCATTATATATGAATCCCGCTCCATTCATATAATCCTTCTGTGCCAGCAACACGACACGCCTTTCACTTCCCTATCTCTGCTTAGCCCTCGCAGATCCCTGGACTTCATCTTTCATCAGTCTCAGTAGAGTCACCAGCCACCACCACCAGTATCCAGACTCCAAAAGATGGACTATTTCATGCTCCTGCTCTGGCTAGAGACCCTTCGATGAAAAACTCCTCGAAGACTCTGAGCACCAAAGACTTTCTAAAAGACTTAATTATCACACATCATCTGTTGTGATAAATAATTAATCTTTTCTTCTTCTTATCTGTCTTTTCTGGTTGAAATGCTGTCATGTAAAGAAATAACAGACTGGAGTAAAAGTTTACTGTTGTAAGTGTTGTAAGTGTGTAAAAGGCCCCAGGTTGTTGAGATAATCTTCTGCATGGATTTTCTGCTGAGGTACAGATGTTCTCATCCACGATGATGAATCTGCGGACTCTTCACTGCCGCTCCACAAAGACTATAGGGCTTAAACCGTCTGTGTTTTTCCTGACAGTACTCTGCGTTAGAGTCTGGATCGGCGTAATAGTTGAAAATATTTCAGGATCATAAGATATGTGTTGTCATGACTGTTGTGTAAATCCTCTGTGCCAAACAGGTTTATTGCTCAGAACATGAATTGTACAATATGGTGGAATCTCTTTATCTGTTGGCGCATGAGATAACGACATCAGTGACAGTCAGGTCAAAGCTTCATGTGTGGGAGGAGAAGAGGGAAAACAAGCAACCTGAGGAGCTCGTTTTGATTTTTGCCGAAGTGGGATGGGAAATAGAATTTAAAGGCTTAAGGTTTAGGTTTACAGGACATAAAATCGAGAGCTCTTAAATATGTGGTTAGCTATGAGTCTCAGAACTCCTGCAGATTTAGGAAGCCGTATTCTGAAAAGCAGTTTGTTCAGTAATGATTCACGTTAAGGGTTTTCAAAGTTTAGCAGGGGCTCCGCCTCTCTGTAACTCACGCGCTCCTGGAGAGAAAATTTCCATTCCCCTACTATGAAGGAGCCGGAGTCAGCAGAGCACTAAAAACTGAAATTAGAATCCTGTGAACCTGGACAAAATTTGATGAAAAGAAATTTTGATAGTTTGTGAGTATCGGGCTCTTATTATGCCAATATGATGCCCGGTTGTGTCAACAAGGACAAGAAGAAATAAAATAGATGGTAGGATAAACCAACAACTTGAGCTTGAAAAGCATTAATGATATCAAACCTGGTTCATTTTATTATATTATTTATATCCCATATATATATTTATATATGGGCAGGGTTATACCCATGCTGTCAGGGACAACAGTGTGGGCCCATTTAGCATGAAAACCCAAACGGCAGTTCATTTTTAATTTTTTTTTTTATTTGACACAAACAGACATAACATACATCATTCGTTAATCATATCATATTTTAATTTAAATATAATTTATTAAATAATATTGATAAAACAACGGGGGTGGTTACGTGGACTCTGACAGTTCTTGTTTAACTGGCACCAATCTTATCTTTAACCTATTTCCCGATGACAAAAACTTTTTTTAGCCTCTCTCTACGTAGGAAGGGGACTGTTGTCATTTTCTTTGTAATAAACAGAAGAATTCTCAATAGATAAATAAAATCAATACTTTTTACTGACACCAAATGCAAAGATTGTAATTTCTTGGATAAAAATAAAAATTTAAAGGTCAAACCTTTTTGATTTATTTTTGACGAGACTTTAAAAAATTCAAGATCTTGGGGTAATTCCAAAACATATATATGAATTCTCCGACCAACCCACAGTCCCTTAAAGACAACTCAGAAGTACTGATGTATTTTCAGGTTATGGATGGAGCTTTAAAACACCCTACTTTCATTTTTTTTAAATCAAATAACCACTTTGTTGAGCTATTACTTTGTTTATACCTGCTTGAAACGTTTCCTCCCATTCATCATCTGTACGTAAACATTTTTTATTCCAACTCCCATTTTACAAGATTGTTACTCTGTGAAACAAAGGCTCTATTCATCACAATTAACTTTATTTATGATAACAAACAATAAACCAGTCAGTGAATATTATGCTAGTTCATTAAAACTTTAGTTTAGTGGCATAAATGAAACAGGTAGTATTTGTTCTCCACGCACATATTGGGAGTTTCAAAGTTGAGGGTTACGAGTGGTAAAAGGGGCTTATGAGGAAATTTGGGGGCAGCATTTAAAATTCCCCTCAAAAACATGTAAATCTACACCCAAAACAATCGGGGAGGAGGAACACCAACAACAGGAGGGCCCTGCCACCACTATGTGTGAAGAGGAGACATTAGTAACACAAACAACGGGCATTAATACTAAACTGTAACAGCTCCTATAAATTAGTCCTCCTGTCAGCAGTGCAACAAAATTAGAATTGGAAACAAAGAAAACCAAAGGAAAAAGAACCAAGCTGCAGGGGTGGATGAGGCAGGTGGTTGCATAAAATGACATTAATAGTTTAAGAGCCACGTATAATAATTACCTGCCAAAAAAAGTCCAAAATAAATGAACCAACAAACTATATCTATAGAAGGAAACGTACACACATTAAGATAACTCATATGATTAAAAGTACCATGGTGTCACACAGGCAGCAAATGGACTGGACCAAAAACAAAGGTGCTTTGAACAAAGATGGTCAGAGCTGGAACTCAAATCTTTCAGCGTCTGCATAACCTTGCTGCAGATGTTTTATCACTCAGGGGTGGCCGGGGTCATCCTCCATGTTGTAGTGTTTGGGGGCAGCAGGGTTAAGGCAACTGAGGCTAATGGACCCCAATAAGCTCATCAAAACTGCGTGTGGGAAGGGGAACTGGGGTCATTGATGGAAATGTCAGAGAAGAGAGTGCTGAGGAAACTAACCCCTGCATGTCAGACTGGAGTCATACCAGCACCCGCAGTGGCAGACTGAGACCACCTCCTCCCCCTTCTGCAGGAAGAGCAGCCTAAACATCAAACAATGAGTACGCTAACACAAACAAACATCATGTGCATTATCATACTTCAACATTGTGTCCAAAATAAGTTTTCATTTGCAATAAAAGGCCTACCTCTCAATATAATTTTCCAGGCACAATATTACGGAATGTCATGTTACATTCATTATCATGTGGAATAATACATAAGAGTATTATTAGGTATTATAGCATGCACAATATAATGTTGTTTATTTATTTATTTATTTATATTGATTTACTGTTGTACACATTTTAATTTAATTTATTTCTTAAATATTTTTCACTTAAAAGTAATACTTTATTGTATTTACTCAGTTTTTCTATAGTCAATGTCATTTCGGAGAAATATCACTGTCATGAGAATCTCCTTTGTCCATGTAAAAAGTTTTATCATCCCAACGAAGAGAATTTGAGTTTCCCTTGTCATAAACTAATCAAAATTCCTTTCAAGAAATTTTTGTAAAGAAATTTTAGAGACAAGTAATTCAAAATGCTATATTTGCCAAACAGAGAGCCATGGGGTTCAGCACAGAGCTGAGTAGGCAAACAGAGCCTTCAAGACAAAGCTGAAGGTTTATCATGCAGGGCGGAGTTTTATAGATGAAGTGAAGGGCTTTTGGGCCCTGGGTAAAGATTTTCAGGCAAAAACCCTCCGTGTCGGCACTTTATATGCAAAGTAAAGCTGCAGCTTTACTGCCAATGCACAGATCCATGGCGAGCTACTTCCGAGGCGGTGAGAAGACTTTAGCAGATCTAGAGAAACATGGATAACTACAACATACAACAATGTTAAAGATGAGACTGAGGAAGGGAAAAGCAGCAGACAAAAACCTGCAGGAGGGAGGGAGGTCAGGTGAGAATGTATAGGCCGTGCAATTGTCAGGCTCAGGAAAGAGCTGCCAGTGTATATGGCATACGAACCTCTGATGATTGGCTGCCGAAAATAACCCAATCCGCTTCGGGGACCTCCAGAAGTCATCTATTTGATGCAAACAAGTGCAGGGGGATCTGGAGGAGAAGGAAATAGAAAAACAAGGTACCTGAAGATGAACAACAAGAAGTTAAAGTAGAAGTTCTGGCACGTATGGAGGAACACAGAATAATGGAGTTCATTGGAAGCAATCAGGGGATGAATAAAGCAGAGGAAAGGGCAGAGTAAAGCAGATGAGGAGGATGAAGATGCAAGTAAAAGGCTCCTTTCTCAGTTCACCACGTCCCCTTTGCAGGAGGAGGTCAGTGCTATCACTGTGTGTGGAGGAGAAGAGGGTCGCAGATTTGAGGGACGAAGCACATTCCTTAATGGATTAATACAGACCCATAGCACCCCACTCTTTCGCCGCGCTCTCCACCCTCCCCGCCTCCCCTCCATCTCATCTCTCCATTGCCCAGACAGTCATTCATCTTCCTCCGTGTGCTGCCGCTCTCATTTGTTCTCTTTTGACATGGCCTTTTACCTCAGATCCAATTCCCACCATTTTAATCGAGACAAAATTGCATTACGGGGGACTCCTGTTCCTGCCGGCCTGCCAGTAAGTGTGTGTGTTTGTTTGAGTGTGACTGCTTCCCAACATTTTGTTGGTGATAGGGTTTGTCTACCGGCACTCAGAGAATTATGATACTGAGCATCTCCAGCCTTTATCGGACTGGACCTCTGTAGGAGCGGCTGTTCCGGTGTTTGAGTGTGTAACGACACGATAACAACATAAGTAGATGGAGTAAACATGATCTTATAACTTAGTATCTGCCACTAGTTTTAGCTAAGTATGGCTGCATGTGTAATGACCATTGGCAGACAATTAATGAGTTGTCTGACTAATGGACAAAGTCTGTTGAACTTATCAAAGCATAGTTCGTAGACAAAGTTCATCCTCCTTTTATTTCTTTATCCCTTTAATGTCTTGCTCAATTGTTTGGTTGAGCACATTTTGGTCGTGTTGAGGTCAGTGGGGTGAGTTGTTCTTTTAGGTAGGGGGGTGCGTTACCATGGATGCACTGGTGAGTGAGGAGATGGGAGGCCAATGAAGGGAAAGAAGAACAGGGGTGATGTGTTCCTGTTTACGCACTCTCATCAGGATCCTTGCAGCACTATTTTGAACATACTGTAGTCTTTGAAGACTTTTATCAGGGATCCCGATGAGAACCGCGTTACAGTAATCCAGTCTGGAGGAGACAAATGCGTGGACAAGCTTTTCAGCATCACTCAAGGTGAGTAAAGTGAAATTTAGAGCTTTTTGTCAGAGGCAGTAAATATGGTTCCCACCAAAGAAGCAGGAATTTAGACCACTATATCTAAAAACATATGTGACACAATAATACATATTAAATAAATCAAAATATACATAGTTTCTCGCTATATTAAGTTCAGTTAGCTCCCATCACACCACACAAATGGTGGCTCCAACACGTCAAAGGATACACCCATCATGGCAAGATAGCGATTTGATTCGATGTTACTGAAAGCCATACATGGGGCAGACATCACAGGTAGCATTCTGAAAGGATTAAATCTATGCACCGGCAGTACAGGAAACAGCGAAGCTCAGGATAGAGTATCAATGTAATTACGGGAACGAAATTACATAATTCTAATTGTCTGTTTCTGATAGTAAGCAGTAAGCAGCCCAGTGGGGCAGAGGTTATTACAGTTGCCTCACTGTAAACAGGTTTCGGATTCAAAACCACCACTGGCCTTTGGGCCTTAATGGGTTCAGTTGCACGTTCTCGCCATGTTCATGTGGGTTCTATGTGCGTCCTCCTGCTTCCTCCAGAAGTACAAAAAACATGCACTATATTTAAAACTGCTAGGTGTGTATGAGGTGCTAGAGAAACGCTTCCTCTCTCAGTGTACCTGCATATTTCTGAAATGGCAATTAAAACTTTGAAGACAAAAATAGGTGATATGTGGTTATAACACGTTTGTGTGTCTGTATTAATGTTTCATGTGTTTTCTATGACTGTTCATCGCTCTGGGTCCCACATCCTCTACTCTTCCCTTGCAGGCAGATGTTGGGGAGGCGATGAGAAAGGGCAGGAGGAGAGCGATAGAAAGTGGGGGACAGAGAAAGAAATATAGATGAGTATCTGGAGCAATCAGTCTTTTGCTTGTGAAGGAGGATCCATCAATAATACTGAGTTTATCTCGCTCTCCTTGACCTCCTGTTTTTCTCCTCACCTCAGTCTCATGTGGAACCTTCTTGGCTGTCTGTCATGCCTTATCTCTGTCAAGTGTCTGTTACTGTAGTTTCTGTGAAGCTGTCCTTAGTAGAAATTGGACTTTTTGAAGTTTCTTGTTTCGTCATTTCAACGGGAATATTCCACAAAGAACCTTACATAGCATATGTTGTGATCTATTTTGCTTTTTGCATGTTGGTTTTCCGTCCCTAGTATCTGGGCAGGCTGATAAAAAAGATAAAAGGCAAGAATTATTTTTTCTTGACTAATCAAGCATTAGTCTGACTCATGAGTTATTGATTTACGTGCCCATGTGCTCTAATAGAAGCGCGCATAAAACAAAACTTGCCAAACTACCAAGCCGACAAAGGACGTCAATGAAACGTAATTCATATTTTGGACTCTGATGTCTAAAAGATGTTTGATTGTTTTGGGGGAATTGGACATCCAAACCCAGCGATGACTAGACATCTACTTCCATTTGGCTCAGAATTTTGGACTCCAACATCTGTTAATTTTCTGTAGCTGCCCCTCCTTTGCAGGATTTGAATTCAAACACATACTTACAGGCAATTCATAAGTTAACAATTCACCCTCTATACCGACACACGCAGGCAGATCATGCAAACACTCCACAAGTCCCCAAACCCAATTACGTGAATTTATGACGTATTTTCTTTTTAATGAAATGGAGTTCTATCGAAAGTTCAGTCAGAAAGACTATCATCTTGTACACTCGGACCACAGTTTTGCTCATTCCACTCTATTATTCTCACCTTTTACACATCCTCAGTCTCAATTGCCTGATTCACAGTGTGGGGCATCACCTGAGATCAGCTGCACTCATTCAGGTAGTCACATCCATCCAATCACTACGTCACGCCTGCATGCTAAGCACATCAGAACCAGCGGCTGTCTTTTGATATGACTCTCTCTCCATTCCTCCTCTCCCAGTCCAACGTTGACACGTTGGACTGGGAGAGGAGGCGCCTGCTAACAGAGCTGAATATGCTACACGTAGCTGGCCAGACATTCAGCAATGCAATTTGTTTTTCTCTTCTTTTGGTAAATGGACTGTACTTATACAGCGCTTAGCTAGTCTGCTTGACCACTCAAAGTGCTTTTACAACACAAGTCATCATTCACCCATTCACACAAACATTCACACAGTGATGATAGCGGCTGCCAAGCAAGGAGCAGTAACCATTCACGCCATCATTCCCACACATCAACGGAACAGCCATCGGGAGCAACTTGGGGTTCAGTATCTTGCTCAAGGACACTTCCACATCAGGACCGCATTGGCCGGGGTTTGAGCCACCAACCTTCAGCTAAGTGGAAAACTGCTCTACCAACTGAGACACCGTGGATGTTCCCTTTCGGGGTCGTCACAGCGGATAATCTATTTCCATCAGTAATTAATGCCGCTACCATGCTGGCTACTAGTACCAGTACCAGTATTTGTTAACCCGGTTTGGAAATCAGTTTTGTGTTCCACAGATTGATTCTTCACAGCTTTTACGCCGGATGCCCCTCCCGAATCAACCATACCCATTTATCCGTGCTTAGGGCCGTCACTAAAAGTACACTTTTGGGATTGTTCCCCCCTGGTAGCTGAATTTAAACACAAGAAAATGCAAAAAGAGAAAAGTCTAGTTGATGCAACTTATTTTTTCTAATGAATAAAAACTCCACCAACTATTCTACCAATCAGAAATAAAATACCAACCCTTCTTTTTTTCTTTCCAAGTTTGGCTTGTTTTGTCTAAGTATTTGCTTATAGAGGGAAGACATTAAAAAAGTTGTTGTCATGGGACAGGTCTATACCCTAATTTAAAAATAATTTACACAGACAACACACACACACACACACTTGCAGTACAAACAGCCATCTGGCTGGATGGCATATTGATAAATGTTTGTTGTTTCAGTTTGAGAGTTTCCAATCTTCAGCCATGCTGGGAGGCCTTATTACCAGGAAACATTTGAACACCATTAGAAATGGCTCATATAGCAATATATATCTTAAAAAACGATGTCAGGCCCTCCTTTAATGCTTTTGGACACCACTCTCATCCATCTAGGGGGTACCTGTGAAAAGAAAACCTCAGGTGCTTCATTTTAGACGACAGTGACAGTGAGCTGCTGTATGTTATTGATTTTTTTAATTATTTTTTTTAGTGAAACAGTTTGCACGGCAAGAATTGGAAACATTTACTTAAACGTCTCTCCGTTTGATTAGAGCATAAATTTTGCTGTACATGTTATATGACTCCTGCGGTTAGACTAAGCAAATGTGTACGGAAGAGAGTCTCATTTTCAATTCAATGAAGTGTAATATAAAACGCAATGATGGACGTAAATGTCTGCAGCGCAGCTGTTTAACTGTATGACCATTTAACATCTGCAGCTCCAAACAGCAGGTGTTGAACTGGCCATAATGAAAATATGTCTGAGGTGTGTTTTGTCACTGTGATTTCTTTGGAATGGAGAAACGGAGAGTGAATGTGTTTTTTTCGTAATGGTGTGGCTTATTGAAAGGACATCAGCAATGAGGACGATGTTTTTTAAAAGAGAAAATAAGGAAATAAAAAGTATGTGCCATAGGCTCATGACAAATGAATATACTGATAATATACAAGTACCTGAGAACGAGTTTCCTTTTGTCATCCATGGATGTGAGAAGTCTCAGAAGATCAAAAGCTAATTATATCGCTGAAAAATTGAGGATATTATGGAATCATTATCGCCTCTGCCAGATCATTTTCAAATTTTATTTCCCGATAGACCTTAGTGTGGTAAAGAACTGGAGTGATTTTGGGAAAGCTTCTTTGACTATTTCCAACACTAGAGGGAGCTTCATTTCCAAAGAATTTCATTATTTCTCAACCGTTTATCTGATTTTGTCCAAATGTGGTACATGCGAATGACTCAAGGAGATTTAGTTCATATTTTACTGACTAAGGGTGTTTTTTTTTTTCTTTACAAGAAACACTGATTACGTTGGTCCGATTCAGTTCAAATTTGGTGCATATGAATCAAGTCCAGGGGCTGCATCTTCAAATTTACTATAATAGTTGATGTTTTGTCACTAGGGAGAGTTTTTTTTATGAAAACACTATGGATAATTTAATTTAATTGTTAATTTGAGGAAACTCAATAAGGCGGATTGCTTGTACAATGCAGGAAATTGAGGAATTTTCGGGGTTTAAACTGTTTCTGTTGGGGTCGACAGCATAGGCCTATTTTCATTTTATACTTAAAGCATATATCTCGCCTCTAAAATCCATGCAAACTACATTTTTGCTTCGCCCTCTCTTCCCTCTCTCATCCTGATTCCTCAGACTCCCCTTCCTCCATGACATTCCAAACAATAGATAACATCTTTCCCTGAATGAAGTGGAGACAAAGGAAAGGACGGCCGGAGAATGAGCGTCACTGTTTACTCACTGGATGTTTGGAGCTCCACGTCTCTCTTCTCTCTGAGAGTTAAAAGCTTTGATAATATCGGTAGGATATTAAAGAGAGTGCGAAAGAGAGAAGGAGCATCCTCTTTTGCCCATGGTAGTGTCCGGAAGCTGGGTAGTCAGTCCGTCATTGTGGGCTGAATGAGTTTGTAATTGGATAAGAGCTTAATTTCGTGTAAAAGCTTATATAAGATTAATTAAGGGAAATGGTTTCTGAAGAAAATGAGATTGAAATGGAAAAAAAGAGAAATTATCGCAGAAACTACCTGAGTTTTACGATGAGTGTGTGTGTGTTTATGTGTCTGTGTGCCTAACAGTGAGTGTGTACACTGTCATTGTAGAAACTGTGGCGATAAAGGATTGTCCTTGGACTCCTTACAATGTGACTGTACTAAATGGACAGTCTTCCATTTATGGAAATAACACTGATTTGAGCTCTAAGGGTTAGATGAGAACACCAATTCTCAAATCTCCTCTCAGTATGAAGCATAAAGGCTGAGGCAACAAGTTGCGATTCCCTGTGGCATATTTTTTTTAAGAGGATTATGAACAACCCTTCTTAAGACAAACTATGGACAAACTGGGGTTAGCTGTCTCCACTAAGTTTCTGTCTTTATGATTTGTTAACTTACTCCTGGCTCAGATTCATCATGCACAGATAGACATGACATCAACAACTCTAAAGACAGTGAACAAGCTATTTCCCAAAGCATTTACCCCATTTCAACGTCGCCATTTTTGAAGGACTCACAGAAAACCACAAACATCAACCAAAGATTGATGAATTTGAGACTTTGAAAATGTTTTTGATCTCTGTTCTCCTGGTAAGATTGTAGCTAGGGCTAATTCACATTGCAAGCCTCAAAGTAATGATTGTTCACAATCTTAATTGCAAAATTACCTTTATCTATCTCAAGTCAGGTCAAAGCTTTTATCGTCATATGTTATAATGAGTTTGACTTTACAATGAAATTCTTGTTTTACCTTCCACTCTGAATGCATTGATAAGCGACCTGTAAAAATTCTGAATATATATATATATATCATGAATATATATGAATATATGTGTGCTTGCGTGTGTGTGTATGGACATATGCATGTCTACCGACTTTTATACATAAAAAACAAAAAGTAAATATATAAAAATACAAACACAAGGGAAAGACACAATGAATGGAAATAATAAAGATATCATAATAAATAGAAAGAGATAAAGAAAAATAGTAGGGATACTCTGAACAGTAGCAGCATCATTAGAGATGAATATAAACAATTTAAACCGATGAAAAAACAACATAAACAGTTTAAAAAACGATGTAAATAGTTGAATCTCTAATGTGAAAGCATCTCTCCACCACAACGGCGTGCATGCACACATTAATACATTTATTGAATTTGTCATCTGCGTCAGTAACAAATAAAAATGTGACATTTGTGAGAAAGATGATGATATTCAATTCAAAATGGACACTTTAGAGGTGAAGGAGGATGGAAACTCCTCCTCCTGCACACTATTTAAAATGTACATTTAAAAAAAACAACCTATTTGATCTTATTAAACATTGTTTCCATTTTTAACTCCTTGTGTTTTAATCCATATGGTGTTTTTCTGTGACTGTGATTAGTGTATGAGCTGTTCACAATAAATTGCCCCTTATTAAACATTCCATGACCGACTGGTGAATAACCATTTCAGACAACCCACATTGTTGTTTTCATCGCTCCTCTATGGTCATTTTTGTTTTACCCCACTGCAAAAAGCACGTTGTGTGCAGAAATCCACATGAACCTTGATCTGTCCGATCATGACGGCAGGGCCACAACTGGGATATGCGTCCAATCTAAGACAACATTTTAAATTTACTCAAATTTCATCTGAAAAGATCTTATTTTTGTGTTCAGACAAACAGGATGAATTTGACTTTTTCCTCACATTAGGCCATAAAATTAGAAATTGAGTACCTTCAGCCCTATAATGTGAACATAGCCTGTAGGGGTGCCGATAGTTTCGAGAAATTCCAATATATAGATATGTGTGGTGAATAAATTGTAGTTTTTGTGGGTCTCTCTCTCTCCCTTACAAATGATAAGTTACAAAAATGAATGGGTTATTTCTTGGCTAGATCCAATCGAATGCTTTTCCTGGCTCTTGGACATTATGCTGCATGTTGACTTGTTACAGTTTCATAAAATATAAGATGTCAGTGATGAGTCAACAGTTTTTGCATCAACAACGGAGAGAGAGAGAGAGAGATAACACGTTGACGGAGATGTGATAATGTCTGATATTCAAACAGCAGTGAAATCGGAGGCAGTGATGTATTTGTCTGTTGTCTAGGAAGTCATTCAATTCATTGCAACATGTGTGTGGCATGATTTAAAGACCTTCAATCTGAGCGCAACAAGTCGATGACCTGAGATCTGTGTCCAAAGTTGTGGTTGTTGGTAATTAACTGATGAGGTTTGAATGTGAATGAAAATTGTTCAATGTGTGACTGTCTGTTCAGTCTGCACATAAATCTTTTGATGATCTGCCCGAGGAGACTAAATATATTTCCGTGTAAACTGACAATGAAGTTGAAGTCAAGGCTCCGAGAAATAAAACTGAAATTACATTTACTTATCTTAATAACGGCAGTCAGAAACAAGGTCGGGAAAGTTGGTTGTATAAATGGGAAAAACATTGTAAAAGAAATTATTACTAAATGTTTTTAAGCAAACTCCATTCCACTCTATTCTTTTAATTGTCAAAGATACTACAGTTCTCAATACAAAAAGGAAAGTCAACAACTTCCATGTATTTTTTACTGAAAACAATTACGTTGGATGTACCAAACAGTTATATGTTGAATTTAATTTAATTTTAATTTACTAAACAAGAATACATACTTGACAAACCGTAGACTATTACATTTTTTATCTAAATATTTGTAATTGGAGATGGGCCTCTTTCCCAATATTTCTTTAACAACTCTATTTAAATCTGGGTTTATTAATAAATATGTATATAAGATATTTGTTTATATGTCTTTAATATGTCTCATTCTTTAGTATATGTTTCCTTTATATTTTCTATTTTTTATCTTATTTTATTATTGTAACTATTGCTACTTTAACTTTAGCTGCAGCTGTAACACGTTAATTAAGATTATGTCTCTGTCTTTATCTATCTATCTATCTATCTATCTATCTATCTATCTATCTATCTATCTATCTATCTATCTATCTATCTATCTATCTATCTATCTATCTATCTATCTATCTATCTATCTATCTATCTATCTATCTATCTATCTATCTATCTATCTATCTATCTATCTATCTATCTATCTATCTATCTAAAAATGCATCTATTCAGTTCTTTATACATAAAAAAGTGATGTAATGCACACAACTCCAATGCTTCAGCTCTAAAAGAGTGTTGAGGGTTAAAATGTACTTGAGTATTTTGTGTAAACTGGCCCTTTAAGGTTGAGTAAAACACAAAGATGGGTTTCACGCTCACATGTGACGAAAATGAATGTGTGTTTGAATGTGAGAAGATGACATTACCCTCCTGTCGGCGTGTTTATTATCAGTAGAGCGGTCCCTGTGTGTTTTCTCCGTGTGTGAGTGCATGTGTTCAATTATCCTCCTCCTGCCCTCCCATGATGGTGTGTATGGAGGACCCTATCACCCTCTCTATCTCTGTCTGTGTGTGTCAGCGTACTCCAGACCCTCCCACGAGGTGGCAATGAGAGTGAATGAGCACTTCCTCCCCCGCGGGGCCCGGGGGGACTAGCACCTGTCAGTGTGATGCACTCTTGACTGGTGCAAACTCCATTACCCAGTGTCCTGCTTCTCTGTCACTGTCAGCAAACCTCCTAGAGCCCACAATGGGGGCTTGCATCTGACCGACAAATTTGAATCGACAACGGAAAGTGGAACACATACATATGTGGTGCAGACATAAACATGATGTCTGCACATGCCCAGTATGAGACATGTGACTAGCTTGAGTCAGAAGTGTGTGTGCACATATGCAAGAAACACACAGACGGAGAGGTGGAACACATGCCACCTCCATCAACACTCGACTAATATCACACTCACCCTGATGTCTGTTTCTTTGATTCCTCCTCCCTCATTCAGGCTCTCAGTCACTAGGTGGCCTGCAGTCTACATACACTTACATACACACACACACGCACACACACACATACACACACACACACACACACACACACACCACACACCCACACATTATTGCTGTCATAAGAGCTCATTCAAGCCCCTCTTTATATTTCCAGGACATTTCACCATAATGGCTGCAAAGGCTCGGAGAGCTGTTCTACCGCTACTTGTGTTGCTCTTTCATTAATGAGCACACACTCCCTCAGTTTCAAAAGCTAAAAATTATCTACTTTTACATTCAACGGGTTGAAAGCCTTTCCTGTTTGCCTACTGCGATGTTTAAAATGTTTGTCTATGCGTCCTTTACGTTGCAAAAATTTTCTGTAAACAGTAGTCTATTGTCAAGTCTATTGTTTGCATAGTGGGGGGAAATTTGAGGAATTTTAAAAATCTGCTATTTATACACTCCTCAAGAAAATAAATCGAACACTTAAATCACACATCCCAGATCTGGATGAATTAAATATTCCAGTTGAAAATCTTTAATGACATAGTGTAATTTGTTAATAACAAAATACCGTAAGAACGATCAATGGAAAACCAAAACCATGAACCAATTGATGACTGGATTCAGAATCATACTCAAAATCAAAGTGGAGAAATGAGATCTCAGGCTAATCCAACTTTTCTGAATTTCCTCAAATATGTATGGCCTCCAAGTTCCTGCATGCACTCCCTACAAGGAATCAGCCAAAAAGGATGAGGAGAGGGAGATGGTCCGTGGCCACCACCTGCAAACCCATTCTTTAATAAGGGTTTTGCAGGTGACTAATTGCCTCTCCTTTCCACCTGTTGTCTGTCTCATTTGTACAATAGCAGGTGAAATTGATCCACAGTCATTATTGCGTCCTCGTTGATATCCCGGAGGTTTGATTGACTTGGAGTTACACTGCGATGATTATGTGTTCCCTTCATTTTTTTTGAGTAGTGTAGTTTTTAAGCAATGTAAGTGTTGATTATATTGCCAAAGTGAAAACGCACACACATATATAGATATACATCCTCTTGGAGGAATTTTAGAAGTACTTATTTGAAGGCTTTATTGTTCCAAGTTCTCTAGATTTGTAGATATGACGGCCGTAGCTCATGAAAAAGAGTTGTCATATCCCAATCACTAGGTGCGTGGGTCAGTCCCGGACTGCCCCTGCAGTCTAGATGTTGTAGAGTCCTTGCAAGAACCCTGAACCCTATTTGGCTCCATGGTCATGAGCAGCTGCTCCTCAGAGATGGGTAAGCATAGAAATATTTTCACGATAATTTTCTGTGTATTAACTGCACATGTATGACTATGTAATAAAAGTTCAATCAGCCAACCCAGGTAAGATGTGTTGGACACAAAGTAAGAGAGGCCAGAATGAGATGGTTTGGATATGTGCAGTGAAAGGAAAGTGGATCTATTGGTGGAAGGAGGCTGGAGATGAGGTTGACAGGCAGGAGAAACAGAGGAATTCAAAAGAGGATGTTTCTGGATGTGGCAAAAGAGGACATGCAGTAGGTTGTAGTGACAGTGGAATATACAGAGGACAGTCCAAGATGGAAACAGATGATCCACTGTGGCGACCACTGAAGAGGAAGAAGAAGAAGAGAGTAGCTATTGGATTTAGTTTTTTATGGGGGCAAATACTTTTTCACGCAGACTCAGCTGGTATAAGTGAACCTGTTTGGTTCAATAAATACAATTATTCTTTACTTGGGCTGCCTTTTGTTTGAAGATATAACGCAATTTAGTATCTAATAAACGCAAAGTAGAAGAAATCCGAAGGAGATGGGGTCCAGTCTATTTTCACGGCTCGGTATTTGTTCCTCTTCCTAACAAACTACCCTTATTGGTGCAATGAACTGAAAGTGTGACAAAAACTGAAATGACTAAATGAAAAATGAAAAGTAATTTCTAGGGGTCATCAAGTGCACCATAATCATTGAAATGAAACTTCAAAATCTATTATACCCCATCATTTTTAAACATCTTGGTTCTTTTTTCTCTTTCCATTTTCATTCCCTTCGTGGAATGAGCATTTTTATTCTCCTTCTACATGTAAAACACTTCAGATAACTTTGAATTAACAACCTGCGTGAAATGAATCGAGGCAAAATTCTCATTATAGCTGTGTTTTTTTACCCTCTCTCTCTCTCGCATTCACTCCATCTCAATCCACATTCATTTCATATCTCCCGAGTCATATTTAAACATTTAACAGTGATTATAGGGCTTATGGTAATGAGACTGAAAACGTCTACAGAACATAAAAAAAAAAATACGATAGCTCAGGTATATACAGTACATTAAAACACAATTATAGTGCATCTTTAAATACACATGCATATATATTAACAATTAAATGAAGTATTACAGTGGCGGACACTATTCTGGGTGTTATTTGATAATAAAATATAGAAGATAACTATAGCTTAATTTACTACAATCTATTTCTAACTTGATAGATTCTAATTACTTTTCCAATTTGCAAGTTAATAACAATGTTATAAAGTCAGAATAATGCTTATTTTTACGACGATTTGCTGTAACTGAAATAGAGGAATTATGTGTAGCGATGTAGGTGAAGAGACTTATGCCCATGAATGACCTCTGATTCCCATAATTCTCCATGAATTCAACACCTTTAGGTGAAGAATTGGTAGCTTTCGACTCCAAGTGGTCACTCTAATGCGTGACCCATGAGGTCACTGGTCAATATAAGGAGGTAGAACCTCTGCTGCCATTCGCCCGGTCTTCAAGTTGTGGCCTGTAACTGCAGTTGACTCTTCCTGTTAGTGTGTTCTATCCAGAAAAGCACCATGAGAGTCTGCCAAAAAGACAAAGCAACAGGAACACCAAGTAAGCAACTGACTCTGTCCAATGTGCAACATGGATTAAACCGTTCACGACCGGGACCAGAACTCTTACTCCGCTTTTCTCACCTCCGAACAACAGAATCACTAATCTAATCCTTCTATGGACTGCAGAAAGAACATAAGCAAACAAGGCTTAGCAAGACATGTGGTTCACCGTCCTGAACCGACCATAAATAACAATAAATAGTTATCCTATGTTAGATGGGTCCAATATCTGGGACTAAATGTTCCTTTCCTAACCTGGTACTTTCTTTTACAAGCCTCTAACCTTAACCTTAGACAGAAAGTAAGCCAGAAAAAGGTTTCATTCCAGACAAGCCGGTCCTCTAACCTTCTTGCTGTGTGTGTCTTCTCCCCACATGCCATGTGTTCTGATCCCTGATGGTTATTTTGCTGTTATCTCCTCATGTGGTCCCATTGGCAATCTTGATTCCACCCTGGGATATTATGGAATTGTCATCGCCGCCGCGTCCACCGCAGATCCTAAAGAACTAAAAAACGATTCCGTGGATCATTTTCAAATTGTATACCCCTATAGACCTTTGTTCGAGGAAGAATAGGAGTGGATTTTGGGAAAGGTCGGTTCTATAGTTCTGACACCAGAGGGAGATTTAATTCCAAAAGTTTTCGGGACATAATTGTTCAACTATTGGTTCTATTTAGTCCAACTTTGGTTCACATGAATCGACTCAAAGATATCTAACATTTCCAAGAGTTCCAAATCTTTAGTTTAGAATTATTGATTGAAACTTGATATATTATCTGTCACTATGCCCTTTTACAAGTGTGTTGGTGGATTTAGAATTAATCTTGTTTTAAATCCTTCAATGTGTCTATTGAATAATTTCAGATAGCTGTGAAATCAATGAAGGTTTTGCGCCTTCAAAACTCTGCTACACCCCACTCGAGGTAAAGCCCCGAAAAATAGGGATCAGGCTAATCTTTGTGTTTTGCTCATTTTATCTTCCCACCCACCCAGGCACTGAAAATGGACCGAAGGAGGACCGTATTTAGTTCGTTTTGATAACGGTGGGTCAGTATTTCAGCTCTAGGACATTTTAATAGGGTCTAAATACTCAAGTATGATTACAGTCTGTGCAGAAAATTCGGAATTTTTTTAAAAATTCACTGTTCAATGTTCATATATTACATAAATTTCTCCAATTATAGAAAAACATGGCAAATTAGCTCATTATAACCATAATCCCTCTATGATCAACAGCCGCTTATTTTCTCCTGCTCAGATCAGACGTAAAATTGCGGTTACAGATGGTCCCTGCTGCTTCCTCCCTCCCCCTTTAGCCTGTTTAAGTCCTGACCTATTTGTAGTGATGATCGGTGACTCGGTGTGAGCGATTTATCTGCCGGGGCTCTCTGACTGCAAAGCAAGATTATCTGACACCCGCTGCAGGTTACTGTCCACAAGTGACACAGATATGAGCCACACTACAAAGTATGAATGCATTCATAAAGGTGACACACAATGAAAGGATACACACAGACCAGATACACACACACATCAGTACAAATACACACACTGTTGTCCACTGAGTGGTTGGGTGACATACACAGATTGTCCAGCCTGTTACTTTAGGGAGGAGTGGCCATTTATCAGTGTGACCTCCTTGTGGGCCAGACACACTTATAACACCATGTGTCCTGTACGGTCGGTGTATGTACGGGTGCTGTAACACACACACATTAACACACTGTAAGCATACATGCGCAAGGCTTTAGATTTGATCTATTTAACGCAAATCAGTCAAAGTCCAAGGCCTAATTTTGTCCTGTAATACCGGCACAAATGACACATCTACCGGTGCGGTGAATGGCAGATCTTTCTTTACTGAATTTTTTTTTTTAATTCAAAACTGTAGGTACATGGATGAGCTCACTATCCACCAAAACCAAATTCTGATATGGCACCTTCGCTAGCGCTCGCTATATGGAGGCCGCAGCAGATAGTCGACCGCAGGAGCAGATGTACTGTCAGGCATATATCTAGTTACTACCTGTGTGGGTTTCAGTGATCAACTAGACCTATGCTCTTGTCCCAGACAGCAAGGGTACATCCCCAAAAGGTCCCCAATCCCCTTTGTTGTACAAAGAATGATTGAACTCTTTCAATTAAGTATGAAGTTATCGCAGAAAAGTGAGTAAAATATGGGTAAAATATGATATAAACAACATAGATCTCCGAGAGTTGATTCATCCGCATCATATTTGTACTACGTAGAAGCAATTGTTGAGAAAATTATCTCCAAAAGTTTTAGTTGTAAAGCCCCCCCTAGTGTCAGAAACATACAACTGACCGTTCCCAAAATAAACTCCAGTTGGAAAAATGATCCACGAAATAGTTTTTGAGCTATGGTGGTAACATTAAGTATCTGCGGCGGTACTCTGACTTTTCAGGGTCATAATATGGACGGTGTTTGTAGATTGATGAAAAAGTAGACTTTTTTGGACAATCACAGCAAAACCTAAGTCGGTCTGCAGAGCAAACATAGAACTGCAGCAGATACATCCTATTATCATAGTTACTGTAGACATTTTAGATTACATTTAAATACTGGCTAGACATCGGATGATTAGATTCCTCAAATAGTACCAGTGGAACTCATACCATGCCCTGCGTGACCTTACAATGTACCAACCAACAGCCATGAGACCATCTGAGTTTGACACACAGATGGAAAACACAAAGCCTTACGGTTATTCTCAACGTAGCATTAACAGTCAGTTGAGAGTCCCTGCTCCTCATTCATTCTTCATCAACTCTTTGTGTCCAAGGCTTTGTTTTACATTGACACCATTTTCACTAGACACAAAAAAACCGAAAGAAGTAATTCCTTCGCATTTACAGAGCAGCAGCTGCAAAGTTAACATAGTCAGCAGAGTGTGCAGCACAAACAAAACCCAATAATCCATCATTTTTTGTTGTTGTTCTATATAAAGGTAGTTATCAGCCTGAAAATTCAATATGTGTCTGTTGAAGAAAAAGTCTATTTTTCTGACATTTCTGTTTTTTTTAAATTTATTCTAATTTTAATGCAAATTAATTGACTCAACTAGATCTATCTTGTATATATCTTATTTTATTCTAATTAAGTTCACATCTTGTTCAGTAAGGGTAGCTCTTTAAAAAAAAAAATCAAAAATCATACTTATCATAACTAAATAAATCTAAGTCTGATTATTTCAGATTATGTCTATATAAATTGACTGGAGGTTTATCCGTGGTGTATGTTTCTTTTTCTAATAATTCATATTTTACTCGCTAGGGGGAGCATTTTCATGAAAACCACAGTTTATCACTTTTTAATGTTTGTATCCTTGGGATATATTGGTCATTTTCCATGCCTACTATGTCTTATTATTCTTAAATAATTCCACTTAACTTGCCTACTTAATCTTGTCGGCTTTTCTTTTTGAAAGTCACGTTACAATATTGACTTATATAACATACCGAACTGGATTAAACTATTGTGGTTGTGTTGCATTGTGGGTAAAGTAGGCTCCAGTTTTTAAAAAGGAGGGAGAACGTGTGGAATCAAACACATTCTTTTAATGTTTTTTATTGCTGTTTGCACCAGGCAAGAATTGAGGGAGCCTCATTTGAATGTTTTAATGAACTCTATTATCAGAATTTTAGCAGCTGGGCAGCCAGAGGACACCTTTTTGGAAAGATAAGCAAACTTTGATTGTAGGAGTTTTAACATCCATCAAACCGTCTGAGACATACCTCTCCCGAGCATTCCAGAACCACCTCACCTGTTCTGTTTTGGGCCTTTTCTTCTAATTCATTCAGATCCACATGTCTCTCTCCTCTTCCCACATTAATGATGTTGGCATCATCAGGATGAGACACATCATTGTGTTCTCACCGGATCTTCCTGTTCCCTATTTCCATTCTTATTCATTTATGCGGTTCCCTCTCTTCCCTCAAGTTGCATTTTAATACCAATGTTGATAAGGTGCAGATCCAAAAATGAGGTACAGAGAGAGACATTGAACCGGTCCAGCTTATTGGGATTGGAAAAGGGAGACACTGACTGACGGGGACAATGCTCCAGACAATCAGGAGGATGAAGGATGGATGGAGGGCGGAGGAGAAGAGAAGAGATCAACATGGCACTAATTGTTTCCTCTGCACCCCTGCCGAGTCTTGATCAGCCATTCATCAACTCGCAGCAATCGGTCCAGCGCCGACACTTTGGCAAATGAGGCCCTCCTCTCCCTCCATCCATCCAGACAGCAGCGGTTTTGTGCATGTAGGTGTGTGAGTGAGACAAACCCCTGTATGATGCACAAAGAGATGATTGCATGTTTGTCCGACGGTTGGAAAAAAAATAAAAAATTCCCAACACATTTTTCATCCTCCTCTCGTTTGAGGCAACGCCATCAATCAGCCGTGGTAAATCCAATGGAAAATGGTTGGCGGGAGCTTTCTGCATGATGCTGTTGCTGATATGTACCCTTGTATGAAAAGGCAAGTTGACATCATGCGGCAAATTAAGCTCTTAACCGCTACACTGTAAAACACGACCACCAAACGGATTGCTTTCATTAAACAGCAGTAAGGAAACATCCTAAATAAGCAAGTGAAAATTAGTTTAGCAGCTCGGTGGCTGCCAGCTGTGAACCTCTGGAGAAATGAAAATTTGACAGTGAATAATCAGATCACCATTAATAACTGTTGCCACGACCTAAGAACCGCCATGATGGCTCTGATACAGTCTTCGTTTAGAGGCAAGTCATCCGTAACACATCGGTAACATGCCATAATATGCACGCGATCAGCCAACAAAATACAAAATAGTTTTTTATTTTGCCGGAATTCTATACCTGACCATGTCCTACAAAATAATTCTCTCCACACCAGATGTCTGAAGCTCTCGTCTACATCTCGTGGAATTATTCAAAGGATAAGTAGTCACGGCGTTGTAACAAAGAATCAATGAAATGACAATTTTTCTTTTGTCAAAACTAATAACACAAATCAGTCAGAGAGTGCAAATATACACCAAGGCACAACGATACCCTACTTAAAGGAAAAATTCAGGCAGACTTCTCCGTTAATGTCGGAGTCATTGCCAGTCATCCACAAACTCTCTGAGTATATCACAAATACTAAGTAGCTGGTTGTTTCCTGTGCCTCCAACTTCAGCGTCTCTGTTCAGCCCACTGTGCCCCTAGCTCAAACCCCAAAAAGCATCAAAAGAATCAAGCTCTAAACAGCTTATTATTGAATTCTATTCCATTTTGAATACTGCAGAACACGTAACGTCACCAAAATTTTATTTTATTTAATCACATCTATGATATGCCAAACTCTACCGACTAATTTCATAATTTTTTACTCACAAACAAAGAAACAGACATTAAAAACATAAAAACATAAAGACAGATAAACGTACAGCAGTTTAAACATAACCTCCTTGGCGGAGGTAATTAAAATAATAAAAATGCTATCTCTTTATAATCTTTATAATCACTTTGTTCCAGCATTTGACCTTTCCCTGACACTCCTTGAATGCTAATTGGGGTTCAGAGTTTTGCTCAAGGACTCTACAACATGTAGAGGGCATTCTTGAGATTGAAATGACAACCCTCTGATTAGGATATGAGGCTGGAGGCTCAGCTGGAGGCTGATCCTTTCAAGTCTCTCTGTGACGGCAGCCCCTCATAAACACTCTCCACTCTATCAGACATACAAATTAATCAAACAAATATATGCAGCTAAGTCAGCCCAACACTCCTGATCATATATATATTTGGCTCTAATGTATGTAAGATTTGCACAACTCAGCCATTGGAAACTGAAAAGACGCTTCCCTCTCACAAGCTTCCTGACTCTTACATCACCACACAAACCCCTCCATCCAACCGCGGTGTTGCCTGCGCTCGCGCCTTAATTTCATTATCACCCCTCTAAATCAATTACAACGCACACAAGGGAGGAGTTTATTTATTTATTTATCACTCCAACATCTGCGAAATTGCATTAGACGGGATGAGACGGGCCCCCGGGGAGCCTTTTCCTCCAAAAAGCCACTTGATTGTCTAGAAGGTGATCCTCAGCTTTTATACGTGGCAGTGCACTTTTGTTCATTAAGGGTGGGGTGTGCAGGCGTCTCTCAATTAACACCACATATCATGGAGGTGAGAATCCGAGGGGGAAGAGAAACAAAGCATGTTCATGCGTCTTTTGATTATCTGCAGTAAGGAGAACATAGGCGAGAGAAGAAATACAGTGGCATCATGGGAAAAAGGAGGAGACGGAGGATGGTGAAGGCGTACGTTGGAGATGAACTGTCGTGACGCTGATGAAGATCCCACTCAACTCACAGTGGAAGGCTTTCATTTCAATATTTTAAGTCTCTCTGATGCCCGTGGTGGGGAAGCAGTCCATGGAATGAAAAGGACGCTTGTGTGTGTTCGTGCGTGCACGTGTCCTTTGTGGTCGCACGTTGGCGCGATGCCTCTGTGTTTATGTAGATGAATCAATAATGCGTTGTGATATGAAGCCTTGTGTTTGAATGTAGCGCCTCTGGCTCGCCTTTGTGAGTTTCCTGCCGCCGCATAGAGTGTACCCCGCGCTGAAGGCGAGGACAATAAGCTTATCAGACCAACTGATCTTTCCTTTTCCCATAATCCACTGTGTCATCCCTCCCTGGCCTGATCTCGCTCCTTTGACAAGAATTGCTAACATTGGTGCTGCGGCGCTGCTGTCTGTCAAAGAGGCTCTCTTCCTTTCATGTAGCTATCTATCTGGATGTGCCATTGTTTGCATATCCCCTAAGCCCCTCCTTCTGTCTTCAGATCGCCAAACATCCAAACATTTAGAAGAAGGATTAAAATAATTACAACCTGGGAACTTCCCTTCCTCCTAATATTAATTAATTAATTAATATTTTAATGATTTTCTTAATTATTCTATTTTTGTTTTATAACATATATATAACATATATTTTGTTTTAAGTAAACAGAAATTGTCATGATGATAACATCACTGATTTAAATTGTAATTTCTCTGGTTTTGGCGCACAAAACCTTAAAATAATTGATATTAAATATTTTTTCATTAATTATATTTATTTATATTTATTAATAAAATAAAAAGTATTTAAAAATGGAATTGGAAAACATGGCACCCAATAGGGGTCCTAGTATAGAAAAACAATGAATAAGATATATTGTACAATAATGTTCATCATAAAATATATATGTATAAATATATAATAAAGACTTTTAGTTTTTGAGTGAAAACATGATATAAACGTAAACGATCTCCTTGAGTCGATTCATAAGCATCAATTTGGACTTAATCAGATCTATGGTTGCAGATATGATCCCCAAACTTTTGGAAGTCAAGCTCCCCCCCTGATGATTCTTTAATATCTCCAATTTTCAGGGATAAAATTAAATCAGGTTAAAAAGATGACGTTGATAAAACCCAAAACAATCAACACTGGTAACATCATAAATGTGGGTAAAGGTCAGGGTTCATACTTGATTGACAGAAGGTTGAGAAATTCAAATGAATAAAAAATGAACTCAGCTAGTTATTATTAAAAACATGAAGAAAATCTTTCAATATATTCAAAGATTAATCTTTTTGAATTGGTTGGCATTACGTTTTTTTAATTAGGTGGCATTTGTTACAGGAAACAGTAATTGAATATATTTCACCTTTAACAGAGCTAGTTTATTTCTCGAGGTTTACTGTACATTTTTTTTTGCGGTGCATTGAAGCAGATATCCTTGACGTGCCCTTGTGTTTAACGGGGACCAGGGAGATTTATATTGGCCTCTCAGGCACGCGGCCGAGGCTATCATGTCATAAATTAGTGGCCGGTCAGAGAGAGGAGATGATGCTCTAAGGGGAGAGAGCGAGCTTTGAGTACACTCGCTGTTGGTTTATCATAATCACATCTTTATCCACCTGCTCCTGTTCTACTAGCATTTTCTTCCCCTCCTTTTTCATCCCAGTTCTCCCGCTCGTCCTTGGCTCTACCTCTTGTTATCGCTCATCGTCTCCCCTGATGTCTTCCCGTCTCTTAGCCTTTTTCCCCTCCTCCCTTCTGACCTCCTCTCCTCTCCCTGCTCCTTGCTTGAAGGTTTCTTTGTGCAGAGATGAAACCGTAGCATTGACCCGCTGCTCCAAAGGCTCTTTATTGGCTTTATCAGCATTATGAGGCGCTCGCAAAAGACGGATGATCTTGAGAAAAGCGAAAGAGGAAGTCAAGATAAAAGAGACAACAGATTAAAAAAAGGGGTCAGAGGAAATAGCATGTAAAGAAGGGAAGGTTGGGACGGGTGTGGGTATTGGCATGTGATTGCATCAGTGTGGCTTTTTTACAGGAATGGAAGTTAGAGAAACGGCAGCGGAGGATCAATGCAGCGTTCTGTGGCTGCATTTGTAGTCGGCAATCAGAGAGCCTGATTTGGGATCAGTTCTTTGCATTTCTATGGCTAAAGAAGAAGAAGAGGCTCCAAGCCAGAATATTATTATTATTATCTATAGTCCTTTTATCACAAAATACAATATTGTGAAATAGTTCTATGCATTTGACCCAGAGGGAGCAGTGAGCTGCACCTGTGCGGAACCCGGGGACTGAATTGTAGTTAAAAAAAAAAAACTTTCAAAAGCCTAAAAAATAGTGATACCGGCTGCGTGACTTAAAAAAACGAAAGAAAAATGTTCTGCTAACAGAACGGGAAAATTTGCCCTGCCAAGATATTTTAAAACAATGAAAAAAAATATAGCCTCAAAGAACTCATAGATATCTTAAAAGTAGAGCTGCCAGACCAAAAACAAGAACATTTGTCTTGATATGGAGAAAAATATTTGAGACTTGTTTCTCTATTTGTACGAAAATGTGCTGAAATTCAGCCTATACTAGTCCCATCCTCTTCAAATAAAAGGGTCATATATTTAAATAAAAGTAATGAGACACTTAAAAACACAGTGGCCGTGACAGATAGAAAGAATTTAACAGGTTTTGTCATTATATTGGAACATTTGCTTGGATCTGCAAACAATATTATTCCAAAATTCTTGAAATAAAAATCCAATATAAAAGAAGCGTTTGTTTTCACATACAATTATACAATTAGTACAACGTTAATTAGTTCTCTGCATTTTACCCAATCTCCGATGAGCGATCGGCAACTCTCTGTGGCACCAAAAGTTGAGTTATTGGCCGAGGGCAAGATTATCATATTCAACTAAAACATTGTGACTACAGTTTCTAAAGACGCAATATTACAGTGTAGATGAAAAAAAACTTCTGAGCAAAGACTCATTTATGCAAAACACTGAAGACAGATACAGATGGAGTCTCTCCTCTTTGATCTGTTTTCATTTTGTTCTTGTTGTGCACGTTTTGTGAAATCTTATGAATACGGAAAAACACAGAGCATCAAGTCTGAAAAAACACTGGAGGCAGTAAAGTCATGATGTAGTAAGACAATTTGAAGTGAAAAGATTCCCCCTTTCTGTCCACATGGCACAATGATTTTAATAGTTTCACAAACCCTCCACCCACTACACATAAATAATAATAATTATAATAATAATAACAATAAATTTATCTAATAGCCTTCAGCACAAATTGTTTCACAAGGGACAAGAACAATCCATAAAAACATACAACCAATAAGTACAATAGTCTATACAGAATAGAAGTGGAACAGCAAAATCTCAAATGAGTGCAAACGACATTGTCATTTGTGTAAGTCACAAATTACACAGAAATAAATAAAAATCAAACGAGCACCATAAATGCGATCACCAAAACACAAAATGCAAAAAAAGCTAAGTGAGCCTTAAGTTGCTTTTTTTAAACTTTCGATTGGAGGCTGGTCCTAGTGCTTCTCTGACATGGTGACGTGACTCCAGTGACTCTGTGATGTAATATGTGTCCGTATTACCTCCTTGACAAAAACACGCGGCTGTACTGTCTCTCCGACATAATGATGTGGCTCTTGTGCCTCTCCTTCCGCTGGAAAAATAAACAAGTTCTTGGAAGGTTCACTTGTTGATCCGAATCGGACACAGCTCTATCAGTAACCAGGAACCCGGCCCTCCAGTTTGCTCTTCATCGGCTACATAGACACTAGACAAAGATAAAAACCCATTCATCAATTTCACACCACTGCAGCTTTTCTCATCTAATGTAATCCCTCATTCTGTGAGTCTCTCTGTTCATCATCCCATCACTCTGTTCTCAGATGTGGCTGAATTTAAACATGCTCTACTTCCATTAAAGCTTTTTTAACTCAGGCACAGGAAGACTGAGAGACAGAAAGAGAGAGAGAGAGAGAGAGAGAGAGAGAGAGAGAGAGACAGAGAGAGAGAGTGAGTTTGTATGTGTGTGTGAGTGTGTGTGTGTGTGTCTGTGGGAGACAGAACTGAATGTAGCTGCTCGCTGTTAGAACCGTATTAACTGTACGTCAATTTAAGCAAGTAGAGCAGAGTTGCAACTCTCTTTATCTCTTGTTCTCTCTCATGTTTTTCAGCGCCGGCATGCCCCTGCAGTCAAGGGAAGATACCTTTCCTTCCTTCTTATTTGTTTTTCTCACGTCTTACTATTCCTGCAGCACTCATCTCACCTTTTTTTTTTTCTTCACTTTTCCGTCTTCTGCTCTCTCCCTCTCTCTTCCAGCTGTAAGAGATAATTATATCCAAACAAGCAGTCCCCTGGGTGAGGCCGCATTATCCAAAGCTGCCTTCATTAAAAATTCCCTCAGCTGCACGGAGGTCTTCTTCGCATTGCGGTATAGGGGGGGAGAAAAAAATATAGGAAGACTGTAACTTAGTCTCTCATTTAGGCCCAAATATCTTCCTGAATTAGGAGGTATTTAGGCTTAAATGAGACAACAAAGTGAAGCAAAAAAAAAAAAATGAGGCAATGTCGATGATGATGGTATGGCTCCTATTGAGTCTCTGTGACGATGTGACATGGCTATAGTGCCTGCGTGAAATGGTGACATTGTTCTCGTGACTGTGATTAAATGACGTTGCTTTAGTGCTGTTGAAAAAAAATGACAAGTATTGTAGTGTCTCTGTGATGTGATGATGTAGCTGTAGTGCCTTTTTGATGTAATGACAAGGCTCTAGTACCTCTATGACAAAATGATGTTGGTCTTGTACTTCTTTTATGTAATGACAAGGCTCTAATGTCCGTAGTGCTGCTGTTATGTAATGATGTACTTTTGGTGCCTCTGTGATGCAAATATGAAAAAATGGCTGTAGTGCAGTTGTGATGTAATGATATGGCTGTATTGCACCTCTGACACAAGGTAATAGTGCCTCTATTATGAAATGATGTTGCTCTGGTGCGTCTGTGATAAAATTACAAGAATCTAATGCAGCTGACGTAATAACATGGCTCTAGTGCCCCTGTGAAGTAGTGATTTGGGTCAGTTCCTTTTGACATCCTTTAATGGATCTAGTACCCCTCTGACTTAATAAGGCACCAGAGACTCTGTGGCTTCAGTTACTCTGTGATGTACGGTTGCTCAAAATAAATGACTCTAGTGCCTCTCCTGTGGCTCTAGTGCCTTCATGACATAATGGTGTGGACTCAGTACATATCTGAAATAATAAGGAACACTGGTCTCGGACGTAATGTGGCTGTAGTGCCTCTGTAACATAAATGACTCAGCTCTAGTGCCTCTGTGATGTGTTGGCATAACTGTAGTGCAACAGCGACAAAAAGGCTCCAATACCTCTGTAACATATGAAGGCTCTAGTATCTTTTTAGCTGTATTGCCTCCGGCATGTGATGAAAAGGCTCTAGTGCCTCTCTGCCAGATGCATGAGATAATTGTTTCCAAATAAGCGGTCCTCTGGGTGAGGCTGCATTATCCAAAGCTGCTTTCATTAAATCCGCTCCGCTGCACAGAGGTCTTCTTCACACTGACGTATAGGGGGGGGGGGGGGGGGGGGGCCTGAATTAGACAAGAAAAATAAACTAAGGCAAGACAAAACAAAGGAGACAGAGAAGCTAATCAGATATGGGAGTGTTTAATCAGTGGCAGTAGCATATGGCTTTCATGTCTCTAATGGGGACCATCAATTCTGCAAGGCAGTGTTGGTGTCCTTTATATCCAGTACATCTTCTAAATGTCCTTGTGCTGGCTACAGGTACACTCACACACGCACACACCCACACACGCACACATAGAAACAACACATTCTGCAGGTACATTTGTGACAAATCTAAAATGACAAGGTAAAATGTAAATGCACATATATCAACACACAGTCATAAGCACACACAAACACACACACACGCACACACGCACATGCCAACACACACACACACACACAAACACACACACAAACACACACACACGCACGCACGCACACATGCACACATGCACACACACACGCACGCACACATTGATGTCTAGGAGAGTAGCTAGAGGAGCTAGATATTTACATAATGGAGTTGGACAATGCATAGTGCAATAGTAATGCTTTACCCTCTTATGTCAGCATAACCCCACACACAGCACAAGTGTGTAACACGGGGTAAAAGATTGGCATGTCTGAATCGATTCATCTGCCTGTGTGGGGGTTTAACATGCAGCAGAGAAACATGGATCCCCATGAAGAAGCTGCAGGGAATGGATTTTTATCTCATACTGCGGTCCAAACTTCTCTTCATTGATATGTATTGTATATCATATATGTTAATATTATTACTATTCTACCAAAGAATACACTTCATTTAAACATGAGAGTAGTTTTATGTCCACTAAGAGGCAGCTGGACGACGCTTCAAAACACAATATTGGCTTATAACTTTTAAAATTTCTGCACTCTTAGGACTAGGCACTAGGGGGATTTTTATGGGGGAAAAACATTGTTTTAAGACATAACTTCACTTTTAATTTAGGGAATTCCTTCGGGGGAATTGCTTGCACAATACAGGGGAATCTGGGCCTTTCAGGGATATATCCTTGCTGTCGGGGATAACAGTGTAGGCTAGTTTTCACTTGATATTAATTTGAACCCACTAAAATGTAAGAAGGTTAATATTTGCACCAATTTTGTCATCATCATTTGGTCGACTCAAACACCTGATGGAAAAATCTTGACTTTTGAATATTGGCCACTAGGTCCAAACACTGAAGCAGATGACAGTGAACTAACAACAAAAAAACCAACCCCTTTTCATAGCCTGTTCATGATGGCACCCTTATTACATCCTGTGTAAGTGAAATGGTGGTCTGAGTTGCTCCACCTTTGCAATGGCAGCGGAGGTAGTAGCAGAAGCAGATATCTTTTTAAAGGCTTATGACAAAGAGAGGACATGGAAAAGGTGTGTTAAGAAGACATAATAATGATTTAAAAGCAGCCAAATGCATTCAGGGGCAGCCGTTGGAGTTGGGGTTACAACTCTGGCCTTCAAATGCACATCTGGCCTTTATGCGTGGAGTTTGCATCTTCTACTTTTGTTTCCATGAGATAAGGCAGTGGGTCCCTTATGGGAACTCCGGCTTCCAGCCGCAGTCCAAAAACATGAAAGAGTGATCCTGAATTATTATTATTATTAAGTGTTTAGTTGTCTTTATGTGTCTGTTCTGGGATACGCTGATGACTTGTCCAGAGTGCCCCCTGCTTTACGCTTAATGTCAGCCGAGAAAACTCTCTTCTTCGTATTTCAATTACAAACCCAAGGTCATCTCCAGCTTTCAGATCTAACAGGGTAGAAAATCTTCAGAGAGGAAGAGCGACACATCAGGAGTTCAAGGCAATGGATTCAACTGTGAGTGTAGAAAACCACAGGTTCAAAATCAACACCTTTAGTAGTTTTAGTAGTAAGATTGCAATTTCCAAAATTGCAACTATGGAAAGCAGCAGTTTCATTCAAGCGGTTTGTGGACTTAGCTGTCAGCTATTGAAATGCTGTATATCTGGAATGTATATGGCAGTTAAGAGTTGACCTGTGTCCTCTGTCCAGACGGGAGAGGGCTTATATAAAACTTCTTTTTATATAATGCATATCACGCAAAATTGAAAATCTGATACAAGGAAATTAAAAAGACAGAAAGAAAAAGCCATTGACACAGAGGGAATTCTAGTCATGCTCCAGTCAGTCATTAGATGTCCATTATTCAGAGCAACAGAAAGAAAGAAATGAGTCTGAGCACATCTGACGTCCCCGGGAAGGCAATTAAAAGCCAAGAGCTTAGAAACAAAAGCAGCTTCACCATTTCTATTATGATCAACACTTTGTTATTGATTTCTAAAATTTAAATCAAAACACAGTAGTCTACTGTGAGTGTGTACGTGTGTGTGTGTGTGTGCGCGCGTGCTTGCGTGCATGTATGTGTGTGTTTGTGCGTGTGTGTGTGTGTGAGTGTGTCTGGGCATCTCATCCCACTAAAGAGGAAAGAAATGATTAGAAATAGCCATAGTATCATAAAATAAAAATGATATATCCACAGAAAGAATGAAATATTTTACAGGTATCATTGCCTCATGGTCTTAGACTCTTAGCCATTGTCCCTAATCCTGGAATTCATATTTACCTTCGCCAAGGAGGTCGTGTTTTCAGTCCTGTGGGTTTGTTTGTTTGTTTGTTTGTGAGCAGGATTATGGAAAAACTACAGGACGGATTTGCCGGAAATATTGCCCTGGGGTATGTTTTGGTCATACCAAAGTGGTGATTTCATTTTGGTGACGTTATGTGTTTCAAAATAAATTAAAATGTATCTATTACATACATACATACTACGATGAAGTTGAAGTTTCTTTGGGAGTGGAGCTGGGAGCTCAGTGGGCTGAACAGAGACGCTGAAGTGGAAGGACTGTTGCATAACAATTGAGAGATACTGAGAGTATTTGTTGGAATTCTCAGTTGATTTAAAGGCTTACAACAACTGCACGCATAAATAGATATTAATGGGGGAATCTTTAGGTATTTTTTATTTTTATTTTTAACCCCTTTAAAAAAATTCTACTGTTGTGTCTTGGTGGAGGTTTGGGCTCCCAAGTGCTTTTTCTAATGACTAACCTTTTCCTTTTTCAGCAATGAAACCAGAAAATATCGCATTGTTTTGGGTTTATTGTAAACTGAGATTGATATTGTCATTATGGAGACATAAACCCAGATTAGGGACATATGAAAGCTCAAGTAAATCAAATATGACTGTATGAACAGAATCCAGACAATTTAACTTGCAACTTGTCGGCTAGTGTCGGTTCCAGCTAAACCTGAGTCAGTCTAAAACCATTCAGCCTAAAACCATTAGTCCATCTGATCATATGGGACGTCTATTAAGGCTGCACTATGATGACCAACATAGTATGTCAAGTAAGCCTGTGACGTACTAAGTCAAACTCATAATGCTAGGAGTGATTTTTGTCACGATTCTTATTGTCCCTATATAAGAGAAATCTGTCTGAGAGAACATACTTACTTCACTTAAACACAGAAATGTTATTTTCACTTTATTATTATTATTTGTCAGATATGAAATTGTCAAACCTCATACAAAAAAGCACCATAAAGACTCAAACTATCCAACTAGAGATAATCAAATAAAATCCTGTATTTTGTTACATCGCAATATATACGACACACTGATTGCATCATTGCTTTTAATCAAGCGCAAATTCTAAACCCATTGCTGCTTCCTCTCATCTACTTTATATCAATATTAGGGCTGTCAAAGTTACAAATTAATTTGGATCAATTAATCATAGAAATAAAGTGAATGAAAAACATTAACGCTGATTAATTGCATTTTGTGATGACCCTTAGCCTCATGCGTTACCGGACAAATTATATCCACAAATTCTTAAACATGATGGATGCAGAAGACCAAAAGTGGTAGATCACTCTGCTCCATACTCCGGCCGTGAGCCGTAACGCACCTTAACACTGGTTTCCGTCTGCCATAAAAATTTGAAAAGAAGGCAAAGTTTTAAAGAGAGAAGAAAACTACGATACAGTGTAGTTGGGAAGGTGTAGGGGAAGGACAGCCAGGACCTACTCCCACCGAGGCGGTTCCTGGGCAAGTGCCTAACTTATAACAGAGAGAGAGAGAGAGCATTTTCTGTACAATAGCATAATAACTGCCAATTGCCCATAAAATCGATTAAAAAAAAATTTGGTTTAAAAGCAAGGGTCAGTGACGTTGGTGGGCTCGAGACCACCGTGTTGTCATAGCAAAGTAACAATTTTTGTACACCATTAATAATTAAAAAAACAAAAGTCATTTCATAACGAAAAGCTTAATCACGGACGTGATTATTGATCCTCTTGTTACAAAGTCAATGTTGAAACAAAGGGTGTCTGCAGTGGAGTACCCATAAACCGAACTGATGAACAACAAACTAAAAAAACACTAAAGATATCACAAACGAGTATTCAGGCCCAATCGGGACCCCCGGCAAGAGGACAAGATTTGGAAGAACCAAAACCAGCATTTAAGTTATGAACCTGGTCATCGGTGAAATCGAGGGGGACCTGGACTCAAAAACAGCAGGAGACGATGGTGGATGCTAGACTACTCCAAATATCAACATAACTAAAAGGGTTTTATTTTCCACATTTCGTCTATTACTAATCCGTAGCTCAGATTGTTCAGATATTGTCAGCTGACCAGCATTTATCCTCTAGTTAACAGTAACTAACGTTAGCGGTGTACCTGCTAACATGACCAGTGTCTCACCGAACATCACTTTACTCACTTCTTCACACCAGCTCAACGTTGTATAATGTGTCATGGACATATTAGCTTATTCAATTATTGTTGTCTTTCTTGTTGTTAATTATAGAATTTGTCTACTATGGCGTAGAGAGGAAACTACCGCTTGACTGCAGCTTATCGCACCAGCGAGAGGCTGTGAGCTCAACGATCTTCATCTTCGTCACAGGAACCAGACAAGGTCGGGTTAGTTGTCGTCTAAACAACGGTAATTCAGTCTACACTGATACATTTCATTAATTAAAATAAACTAGTTAAAGAGCATTATAATACTGTGTAAATGTATATGATACGTATATGTATAAAATAGAATACAGGGTATAGATTGTACAATAACTTAAAGTACTGATTACAGAATGGGTTATAATATTATAAGTATCAGTTAAAGGGTTGATCCCATTGTAATCTTTAGTGCATATCAATTTAACTTGCAGTTGTGTCTGGCTTGGATGTATTCTTAAGAATTATTTCTTATTCTCGTGCAATGGGAAAAGGGAATCGACAATAAAGAGGGGCTGAAGGAAAGTAGAATGATAATCTACATAGACGTGATAAAATGCTTAAAGTATAGATGCGTTGGAATCCCAAAACAGAAAAGTTTGGATTACAAAACTTGCAGTGGTGTTGCAATTCTCAAGACAATTAACCCAGTGTCAAGTAGGCCGTTAATAAACTCTTTAGTGGCTTTTAAAATAGACCATCAACAAACCCTACAGTAAAAAAGTAGACCGTTAATAAACCCTCTAGTTTCTGTTAAAGTTAAATGTTAATAAATACTCTAGCGTCTGCTAAAGTCAACCATTAATAACCGTTCTAGCATCTGATAAAAATAGACAGATTATATACTCTCTAGTGTCTGTTAAGGTTGAAAGTTTAAAAACCCTCCAGTGTTTGTTAAAGTTGACCGTTTATAAACCCTCTAGTGTCTGTTAAAGTAGAAAAGTAGAAAAGTTCTGATATCACAATGCCCAAACTGGATGCTAAATGTTTACATTTCTGTCCGGAGGATTTCGATTCAAATTTCCTCCTCACAGATGCTCTGAAGAACACAGCAGGTGAGTTTCAGGCAATCAGCGTTCAGACTACCTGTATAGATAACTTTTGGTGTCATCAGCAGTGACGTTGATGTTCAAACACCATGTTGCTAGTTGTAGGCTGAAGCTAACAGCCTAGAGTTAGGATCTCAGATTCAGCGTTATAAAGAGACGTGATATCGAAAGTATTTGGGTAATGGCCTTTTTTCCGATATTATCGCTATCCACAGCTGTCACAGAATCCTCTTAATGTTTGGATGCCAATGTGGTACGGGGTGAATGGACTGTATTTATATAGCGCTTTTCTAGTCGGCGTGACCCCTCAAAACACGAGCCATGATTGTCCTCTACATGCTACCCCTCAGCCGTATCATCTGGTCAACTGGAATCTCTTTCCATTGCTATGCTGATGACACACAACTCTACCTCAGAACAAACCCAACCCACTGTTCTGCTCTGCCTTCATCTCCGTCCCCACCATCCTCCCTGACGTCCTGCCTGGAGCAGATCAAGGTCTGGATGAGTCAGAACCTCCTTCAGTTAAGTTTAACAGAACTTCAGTTAAATTTCCTTCAGTTAAACATTACCTTTGAAATTCATATCAAACTTCTATGCAAATTATCCTTCTTCCACATCAACAACATTTCCAAACTCCGTCCAACACTCACCCTTTCCGACGCCGCTAAACTCGTCCATGCCTTTGTCTCCTCCAGGCTTGATTCCGATAAGAGTGTGTAAACATGAACACATAACCCCCATCCTTCACGCCCTTCACTGGCTCCCCGTCTCCTCCAGGATCCATTACAAAATCACTCTCCTCACCCACAAGTTCATCCACGGAAGTGCTCCACTCTACCTCAAGGAACTCCTCAACCTAGCAAACATCAACCCGAAACCTCCGCTCACAAAATGGCAACTTCCTCATTCCCCTCAGAACCAAGCTCTGGACCAAGGGAGACTGCGCCTTCTACTTTGCTGCCCCCTCGTCTGTGGAACCCGCTTCTAGACCACCTGAGGGCTCCACAGCCAGTCGAAGCCCTCAAAAAAGACTTAAGGACATCTCTCTTCCAGAAAACTTTTTGCTAATGTTGAATTTTTTTATCTTATGCTCCTGCTTTTAATCTGTAGCACCTTGAGATTTGTAACAAATGAATAGTGAGTTACAAATAGAAATGAAGTATTAATATTATTATGGAGATTTTCCATCCAGTATTTCTTTTCTCTTTCTTTAACACAGTTAGATCCTGAAGAGAGCCAAGTTGTTGGCACTCGTCTTGTTGATATTTTGATCAGATTGAAATTGAATTGAATCAAAAGGGAATGTTAGTGAAGGCATGGACTCTATACTAAATGCCTTCCTAGTTTCCATTGTTTGATGGAACTTTTCTTTAGTGCAGGAAATGAAGATTTTAATTTTTTTGGGGGGGCTGAATCAATCCAAAGGCAAGTCGTTGGTGTGAAATGAAAGGTGAATAGAGTCTCTGGATGTGTACCCACTGTGTGAGTGGTTTATTTTTCTTAATCCAAAAGTGGAGGAATGGTTCAGCGGGGCGAACGGGCATCCTCTTCGTCCCTGTCCTCCTCAGAGAACAGGCCGAGAGTGATTGGCTCTAGATGAGAAGGGAGCAAGTCCGATGACGGTGTGGGTAGGTGGAGGAGAAGGGGAGAAGGGGAGAGTCAATAACACAGGAAAAACAAGGGATGAGATAGGTGAGAAGGGAATATGGGAGCGAATGTTGATGCAGAGGCAGAGGTGAGACTGAGTGAAGAGGTGATGAAGGGGAACGAGAGAGGAGAGGAGGGGGAAAACGGGAAGAAGACAAGCAAACAAGACAAGGTAGGAACTGAGAAAAGTGAAGTGAGAGGTGTTTGAAAAGGGGGCGGGGGTGAGGTTTGGATAAGAAAAGAGGAGGAGGAGAGGTTGAGCGAGTAGAGGGACAGAGGGTATGTGTGTGTGTGTGTGTTGGGAGGAAGAATGGAGAGAGTCCGACACAGAAGGGTATTGCTGCATAAGCATTCCGTCCAGCTGTCTCACCTTCGACAAGCGTCTGAGAGGAGTTATGTCAGGACTCTTTCCCTTTTCTCTCAGACTTACTCCTTCATTTCTCTCTCTGCAGTAGTCTCCCGCTCGTCTCTTTCTACCTGTCCCTCTTTCCCCGTCTTTAAATATTTATTGGTTTATTTAGGCGTCGCTAAAATCTTGAAAACGAGGCCTAATTTCTCACAAATATTTATGCATCCGGAAACTCACAGAGGGAATGGTTTTAAGTGTTTTTATGTGTGCTGTTCCCTTTTTGTCTCAAGGTACATGTTGCTTGTGTCTCCTACTGTAGTTCCAGGAATATCGTGTGTATCTGAATGTCAAGAGTTTGACGTTTGAACATATATGTTTTCTTGCTTCCATGAATTCTTACAGTGGATGTTATCAGCAAGCAAATCACACATGTTGCCTCATAATGAGACATTATTTATGGGATGTGAGGATAATTATGAGCTACAGTACATCCACATGGACTAGCTTGTTTTTAACAAATGGATGACCATTCTTATCATTTAGCACAATAGAAAAACAACATAGCTAAGCCGTCAAAGAATGGGGTAGAAGAAAGATTTAGGTTGAGGTAGGACAGGAGCGCCGTCAAACCACCTTCCAACCTTTCAAATCCAACTTGGGTCACAACACTGTGACAGGAATGTGCAGACCTCACTAGTTTACCTGTTGTTTACCTCATTCTACCTGTGACAGTGAGGTTTAATGCTCCGTTACCTTCTCTAGTGTTGAATGCTGAGTATGATCCTCCTTTGCCAAAACACAAGACATTTCAAAAACGTTTCTTTATCGTCTTTCTGCCAATTCAACCTATAAATGTGAACGTTTTAAAAAATATTTCAAGATGATTTTACACAGAGAAAAGGTGACAGAGATGATAGAATATTCTTTATTTATAAACAACATTTCTCACAATAAATCAGTGGAGCCACAGAAGCTTAACCATATTTTTGGGATGCTTCTTAGACTGACGCATGTAAATCACCTCTTCCTCATCTCTTCATGATTTTTCCTTTGTTTTGGCATTGTGAGCCAACTTCCTGCTTCTGAGAAATGTTCTTATGATGTGAAAAAGTGATAGAACAGGCTTGATTTAAACTGGGTCTGAGTGGATCTAGTCCTACTGCAAACAGTTATTCATGCAGTAGTTTGAACTGGAACTAGAATTTATTTTCTAACGAGATTAATACTTTTAACACGGTTTCCAGCTATTAGAAAACTCAATTTTCTTTTAAATAATTCCAATTAATATTGAAAACTCAGGTTGCCGTTGTTTTACATTAAATTGGGTTTGCTATTCAAACACAATTATTTTTATTCAATTTAGCTTTAATCACTAAAAAGGGTCTGAACCTTTTTATCTTATTAAATTAAATCATTTAAAATGTAATTTTTTGTTTGCTCCGGGTGCTTTTATTTTCTCTTCTGTTTAAAGATCAGAGGCATTCAGAAATTGTGATTTCATCACATAAATGCAGAGCTGACAACTGGTGCTCAGACAGCATTCATTCAATCTTTGATTATTGTGATCTTTAGGTTAAATATGACTATTATGCCACATAGTGTACCACCTGGAATGTCCACATACAGGTTTTTGATTAGACAGTGCAGCATCAGCACCGGGGCAGTGGTGTGGGAAGGGAGGGATTTTATAAGAGATGGTTTTTTAAACACAAAAATAAGACAGAATTAAGTCAGATTTGGCAAAACAACAAAATTTCGCACACTAACGTAACAGAACTCAAAAAGCGTAAATGGTATGACAAAAAAGTACACAAGTGTTTTTGGCTGATCAAACCAAATTAATATACAAGGGGAGCAGAATCAAACACTAACTAATTACCAAGAAAAATAAATTTAACACAGTCAGGTTGATAATTAAAATTGTGTCTCCACTAACCAAATCCCATCTCTGTCTAAATAATAAATACAACCTATTGTAATTAAATTAAACCCCACTCTGAGGTATAGATACAGCGTGATTGACACTTCCTGCACACAAAGCTACTTTTTTCTGGTATTGATCTTTAGCCAGATGCCTTCAGCAGGAGATACATGGACCCTCCAGCACAGTAGAAATGAATCCATCTTAATTTATCCTAATTTAAATATATACGTTAACTAAATATGCTCGCTGCAAATAGTACTATAATACATTTAAAATAATGAGAGAATCATTTTTCATTATTTGCGTGTTTGTGTTTAGTGTTGGTGCTCAAAGATGTCCAAACTAACCATCTGAATCTGGCTGGTAGAGGATTTAGGTTACCAGCTTCTGTCACAGTGGGAATAATGTAGGATGCCAACAGCAGCCTCCAGTGTGACTGACAATATGCAAACCCAACAATCCTCTCCTCCAGGAGGTCCTGCGATGCTTCTAACTTTCCTTCACAGAGACAATAGTCATTACTCACAATACCACATAACTTTGTTGTCAAAATAAGTTTGCAGAGGTCACTTTTACTGTTATTTTTCTCCTGAAGGTTGTTTTACAATAAGAAGGGCAGAGTCTATGACCATTTCCCGACCGGGGTCCGGAACCAGATGCCCTCATATCCGGACCCGTACCTATTATGTCATTTTGATGAGTGTTTCAGTTTAACCAAAGCTGCTTCTTCTACCGATACAGTAGACGATTAAACTTGTGCAGCTGTTCTCGTAGTGGATTTAGTTGCCCAGGACAAAGCAGGCCTATTCATGTGTTGCAAATCATCACTTTTGTGAACACATGGGGAAGTGGGCCGAGAGGAGAGACATTCCGAAATAACAAAAGTGGACAATGAAAACAAAGCTTTTAATCAAACAACTAACCGTTTAAAGCTACTTTTTTTCAAAAGCCCTTTGTTATATATTTAATTCAAAAACACATTTTTCTACCTTATTAAAAGGAAACAACATTCATTAAATATTGATAAATCGTTATTAAAGAAACCTCTAGTTCAGTGTGGAAAGTTTAATTAAAATACTGTATATTTATTTCTGCTTTCATTCTTTTGATCAGGCTGCATGCATACATTGATAAAACAATGGGCCAACTTCAAAATACTTGGTATTGACACATAATATAATTTGGACATTATTTTGTTCCAGACGTTTGAACTTAGGACACTTTCTCTAACTGGACCTCTTTGAATTTCCATCGAATATTTCTGATCTATGACGATAGCAGAAAGCAAGTGTCACATTTTACTGGCTTCATATGGTTTAGTGGAAGGGATGCTATCTAAATATTGCCTCTTTTAATTATCAAAGCTATTGCATTTTTGATTCAACTCACTTTTGTCAGATTTTTCACAAACCACATCACTACACAAATATATACATGAGGGATTTTGTAGTTGTTTATTGGATCTAACTATCCAAACGCTGTTGTCACCAACAGCAAGGGTAAATCCCCGAAAAGTCCCCATTCCCCTTCATTGTACAATAAATCCCGCTGATTGAACTCCTCAACTAAATGTGAGTATTTTGCTCAGCATTTTAGTAAAAGTAGTCAAAAAGCTCCCCCTTTTGAGTTAAATCTGAACTATTATAGTACAACAACAAGATAGATCTCCTCCTGTCGATTCAATGCACCAATCTGGACTTAGTTGGACCAACGGTTGGAAAATTATGGCGGAAAACCTTTGAAGATAAAGGTCCCCCTAGTGTCAGAAACATAGAACCGACCTCCACCAAAATAAGCCCAGTTCTTCCTCGCACTAAAGTTTATGCGGCTAGGAAATTTGGAAATGAGCCATGAAATAGTTTTTGAGTTGTTGCATTAACACAAAGATCCGAGCCGACGTCGGCGGACACAGCGGACGCGTCAATGCCGATACCATAATATCCCTGACTTTTCGGGGATATAATAATAAAACCACAGTATTAAAATCAAAATACTGGCTATCCTTCTGGTACTGAAAGATGAGATGTGATCCAACTTTAATAATCCCAGAGAGGATATTGACTCATTACAACAGCAAAGACATTGACGTCAAAATCCTGCAATCATCTCCGAGGAAGTATTCCTGCAAACATTATATCATCCCCCACCTGATGAAAACCCTAATGTCCACAATATCCAGTTGGAAGGTGGAGGCAAAAAAAAACGAACAAGCACATAATTAGCTCTCAATGTCATCGTAAGCAGAATTAAATGGGCATCCAGCAAAGTTAATGATCCCTTCGAAATGAAGAATATTATTTATGATAAGTAATATCAAAACAATTACATTATAAAGAGTAATTAGTTCCATTTCTGCCTCTAACTGACAATTATTTATCATTATCTTAATTAAATAAGACAAATTAAATATGGAATACAGGTGTGAAACTGGTGCAATATGTAGAGATAACGGAAAAATGCTTTTGGGATTTTTTTGTGAGCGGTGATAAGTTATGAGTTGGTCATTAAAAATGCTAAATGTTGTTTTCCTGGAAGCTTGCAGTCTTACAGGTCGCAAGGAATATTAACAGTAATTTATTCAGGCAAATAATGTATTCCGAGTTTGTCTTATTTTAGTTTAGATTTACGATGTGGTCAGATTTATTGAACCCAGAAAAAGGAAAACCACAGCACATCAAAACCTCATTCTTCTTCCTTCTTCTTCCTTCTTCTCCTTCTTCTTCTTCTCTTATCACTGACCCAATGCTGGGTTGTGTTAACTCTTATTTTCTAGACCAGTGGCATTCGATTTGTTTTTCAATGCATTACAATAGGATGGAGTGTATTCTGTTAACTACCTGTCTGCATGTCTGTGAGTGTTTGTGTGTGTGTGTTTGTTTTAGTTTAATGCATTTGTGTATTCAAGTATTCATGTGTTTATATGAACTGAGGTATATGTGTGTGTTAGTATGTACTAAAATGAGTATGTGTGTGTGGGGGCGTGTGAGTCTGAGAGAGTGTAATACATTTGTGTATTCAAGTATTCATTTGATTGTGTGAACTGAGGTATATGTGTGTGTTAGTATGTACTAAAATGAGTATGTGTGTGTGCCTGTGAGTTTGAGAGAGTGTAATACATTTTTGTACTCAAGTATTCATGTGTTTGTATGAACTGAGTTATATATGTGTGAACTAAATAAACCAAACTTTCTGAAGTAAAATTAGTGTGTGTGTGTGTGTGTGTTTGTGTGTGTGTGTGTGTATGTGTATTTGTAAGTGATACATCCAATAATCATTAGCATTAAAGCAGACCTGAGCAGGAAATTTAGAACGTATCCTCCTCTTCCTCTTTCCCAGTTGTTTATCTTTTTCCCCCTTTTTCTCCATCACTTGCTTTTAGTATACTTTTCTTTTGCACCCTCTCTCCCTATCTGGCTCTCCATGTTGCTACCTCTCTCAGTCAAGGGATACAGAAATGTCTTCTAGCAGTATATGCAGGTTGGCTGGCATGAGTGTGGCTGAGGAGGCATTCATGTGTCAGGAGGGGTTACTGATAAAGTTACAACCTGCTCTGGTTGACATATCAGCTGGCTTAGCTCTGCTCCCCTGGGTCCAGTTTATCGTTCTGCACAAGGATACTGCCAGAGGAAAATGCTGCGAGTAAGATCCTCTTGCTTTTAATACTTTGGTGAAAATTTAGATACCCTTAGTATTAGATGGCATATCAAAATTTAATCAATGAGATGTCACAGAGAAGGAATAAAATACCATTTTTGATGAATCTATCTTACCGGATTGTTGTTACATCTCTAAACCTTTTAAATGGAATGAATGGACACATAAAGAATAGATGAGACGGACAAGGACCCATGCAACTCTGTGCAGGGACCACCAGCACGGGTAAACTGAAGGACATTTTAAAGGCATTGATATCCAAAAACTATTAAGTTAGTAGAGACAAAGAATAAAGAAAAAGATGAGCTTGGGGGATACTATGATTTGAAGGGTATCTGTCCTGAGCAGCAGCGGATACAACCCCAATTTAGAGTCTGGATACAGGTGGTGGTGGTGGCTGATGACTCTGTGGAGACAGAATGAATGATAAGGTGGAACTAGATGAAAAGAGAAAATCAAAATGTGTCACTGTGATTGGATAGGTGTGGCTAACTGAGTGAGCACAGCTGATATTAAGGATGCCTCACACCGTGAATCGAGTAATCGCAGCTGAGCATTTATGAAAGGTGAGGATAATGAAGTTGAATGAGCAATTAGTGTGGTCCGAGTTTGAGAGACGATAGTTTTGATCACGGAACATTCAATAGAGCTTCACAATATTGAGTCCTGTCAGGTCACATTTTCACAGAAGCAGCAAAGTATTTGTTGAAAGTATGTAGGCATGTTATATACTTCCTTGCATTCTATACAGTCCGGTATAATCTTTCATTACCATTTCAATGCAAATGCCAATCAAAGCTTAATGAATTCCGGGACCAAATACTGAGGGTTAAGTTTCAAAACATTTCAAATTTTAACGTATAATTCGTACCAATATCCCCATTAACTGGTTTAATCAGAGAACCTTCTGCCATCTGTGGATCAATGGAAGACACTCTGAAGTACGTTGCACCCTCAACATAGCTCCACAGTTCAATCAATAGTCTGAAACTCCTCTGAGGGTCTTTAACACCGATCAGAAATGCTGTGATATACTGCCTACTACTCCTTTAAAAACACCCAACTGTGATGTCATGGTGTACTGCACCCTGGAGTATTACGCTTTATCCCCCAGGATGTGTACGTAATGACTGACTTTTATATTAGAAAGGCTAACACTAAAGCAAGTGTGCTTCTTGGGGTTTAAATGTCAAAGTGTAGCAGCATGTGAAATCTGTCTACGACTTTCTTTAATCACTGTCGGTATTAAAGAATGTCGGTAGTAACTAGTGGTGCAACGATTGAAATTTTCTTGGCCAATTAACGATAACCGATTGCCCATCATTGATTTTTATAAAGTCTGACTGGCTGAATCCGATTTTGGCCCATTTCCAATTTTTTTTAACGTTTTGAAACCATAATTGACAACATTGATCAAAACAAACAGCAGGCTTGTGGCAGGCTCTACAGTCTCGTTAGCTTTAACCTCTCTGCTATTGTTAGCTTTTTGAGACTTGGTATGGTCTTGAGGCTGATTAACTTTGGAATGTCTGATTAAGTTGTTGTGCCAGAGCTTTTCGGGTTTATTTTTTTCCCAACTAACGGTAGTCAGGCTTGCACGGTCCATTGCTGATAACAACAAACCACGCCTGCCAGCGCCAATCGATCAGTATTGGTAATTAGGTAGTATGATGAACACACTTCACACTACAGAGATGTATGTATAGTAAAGGAGATATATGAAGATGCTGTGTCATTAAGAACTTTTCAAAAGTCTAGCTGCAGAATTCTGTATCAGTCGCATTTTCTTTATAAACTTTTGGAGAAGACAAAACAGCCTTGAATGAGTCTTGGCTAAAAATGAAAACAACTGGCATTTCTCAGTTGGAGCTGTCTGGGTCACCTTATTATTATGGGTATTGAAACTTCGATCTGTGTCTAAAATGAAACCCAGACTTTTGACCTGAGAATTGGTCTGGCGTTCAAGGCTCCCTTGCTTACTTTTAACGTCACCTCTTTGATTGGGTCCAAGTTTAAGTATTTCTATTTTGTCTTCATTAAGCTTTAGCAGGCTGTCACTCATCGACAGAACCAAGAGACCGAATATAAGGGACTGGGAACTTTCAGGCTTTATGCCTCTGTTGAAATGAACAGTTGGGTATCATCTGCATAACTGTGGAAAGTGATATTATGGTGACTAAAGGAAGTTTATACAAAGAAAGTAGCAGGAGACCCAGACAGCGTCCTTGAGCCACACTAGAAGGTAGATCCGGTGTCACAGACATCCCAAACTAACATTAACTCCTGTAATCTATGTTTTGAACCACATCAGGGAGACCATTACACTTCTGAATACAACTACCTGAATTGTTGTGTTTTTTTTTAAAACACTAACATTATCGTCACCGTCTAAACTTGACAAACTCTAGTTCTGCGAAAAATGCGATGGTATAGCCAAACTTCTAACACGACTTTTAGTTTCTCAGTTTTCAGGATTACAGGGAAAAAATAAATGTCATACTGTCTTGCGGTGTAAACCTCTGGTGATGACTTTTAAAAGTCATATGAGCAACTTCTGATCGGGTATCCATACTACAGTTTTCCGATCATTTTCAAAGTTTTCCACTATAAGGAAAACCCTGTCATGAAAACCGGGCCTTAAAACCGTGTTTGCCTTTTCTTCAGGGGCCAACTGCCTCTTTGTTAAAGAGCAGCTAATGTTCTGCTGGGGTTAGCTGTCATACCTGTCAGAGCTGGCACACAGCACAGCTCCCCTGACTCTGAGCCACCGCCATATTGGAAGACTGGAACTAATGTCTGTCATTATGTTGTAGGTTGGGTAACAGCAGCTGTGTGTATGTTATAATCTATGCTTGTGAGCAGTAACATGGCGCACGCTATACAGACAGTTGTCTGCGTGCTGGAGGTGGAGAGTGGGGATTTCTTAAGAGCTGACACCTTCTGGAGCTCGACTCTGCAACCTCGCCATATGGGGAGACAATCTACCGCATTGCACACTGTGTTAGACGGAATTTTGAACTGTGAACTGCAATTTATAAAGTTATGTAAAGTGACGTGATGTTTCCTGCTGCAAGACGGGACATGGAAGGTTTATTGAAAGAAAAATAAATGAATAAGATTTCACCCACCTGGCTGGATTAATGATAGAATACTAAAATCACACAGCAACTCATTAATACATATTTCAGATTGAGTCAGGAAAGCTGAACATGTATTCTTGTGAAGGACGTGAGTTATAATATAATGGTGTAGGCGTGGCTGATCAGCAAATATTTATGTTTTTATAAAAAAAAAACATGGACGTGGTCAATGTGTGGTCCAATCTTCCCCAGACCTTTCAAGAATGATAAAAGTCTCACCCTGAAGGGGGCTAAATGGAAAAAAAAATGTTTTTTTTCTACAGTGCCCTCTGTTATGCTTTATATTTTTGTGAACTCCTACTGGGTCCCGACCTTACAGATGTCAAAGTTGGCCAGAATTGTCATGACAAGTAGATGATGTTTTGTTTAATAGATTTAAATTTTTCAATCAACCTTGATGCTGTAGTAATACAGCAAATTATGGCGGACTCGATCTTGTTATTTAGGGGTTAGACATGCTAGAAAGTGCGCAAATGTCCGGGGTCATACATATGAATCCTCCTGGAGCCATGACCGGAAGTCCACCATTTTTAGTTTTGCATTATCTTTTTTTTTTGTTGCAATTTTACAGCATTGTATTTTAACAACCTCTTCCTAGAGATCATGGTTGATATCCAGTCAACATAAAATTTGGTGAAAATCAACCTAAAGCATTGAGGTACATAATGATCTAAGGTTTTACCATAATTTGAATGGCATGGCATTAAAATGATGGGCACAAAATGTCACTTTCCACTATTGTATTTGTCACAAACTTCACATGTTGGATAATAATCTCACCTTGAAGACTTCAATAGAACAATATTCAGTTACAGTGATAGCTCCACCCACTGGAAACAGGAAGTAAGTCTCAAGTGACAAATATCACTTTTGAGGACTGTGAAATGTATGCAGTGGTTATGTGCTTTGCGTAAGGTATAAAATGCCGGACACGTATGCTGATGTTCCGGATCAAGGTCATGGTTGGTGCACCGCCTGACGGGCGCCCGGGTGCAAGGGCCCACTCAACGCTGCTTTCAGCTTGAATTGACTTCGTCCATCTGCATTCCCCCCCACCCTTTGTCCTCCTTCACAGACAGCTGATGTTGGAGTGTCAGCAGTATAGTTATTTTCCAGGTACAAGCTGCCAATCCAATAGGAATCACTTTGAGTGTGTGTGTGTGTGTGTGTGTTTGTCTACATCTCTGCACCAGCGCAAAATTCTGCCTCAGTTTATCTGCATTATAGCTGAATGCTCAAGAGTGTTCATGCTGCAAGCAGTATCTGGGATTCCCTGCATCTCACTCCTGCTGCATTGTTTAAGCACCTGACTGTCTGCTCAGTTGAATCAGATTTAACTGCAGGAGTGAAGGTAACAGTGGAGCTTGTCACTACATCGGCAAAAAGAAGACTGGCTGTGGTGCTTTTCTGATCCACATTGAATAAATATCATTGTAAAAGCCAAAGTTGGTTATAATAATAATAATAATAATACATTTAATTTATAATGCACTTTACATTTGGATCAAATCTCAAAGTGCTACAAAGCAAAAGCAGATAAAAACATCAATAAAAAATAAAATAATAACTATATAAAAACATGACCAAAAGCATTAATGTTAATTACAGTTATAGGGTCTGCTAAAAAGGAAAGTTTTAAGTCCTTTTTTAAATGTGTCAGTCATCTGTGGAGCCCTGAGATGGTCAGGGAGTGCATTCCACAGACGGGGGGCAGCAGAACAGAAGGCCCGATCACCCATGGTGCTGAGCTTAGTCCGGGGAAGGAGGAGGCGGTATGAGTGGGTAGAACGGAGGGATCGTGTCGAGGTCAGTGGGGTGAGTAGTTCTTTCAGGTAGGGGGGTGCATTACCATGGATGCACTGGTGAGTGAGGAGAGAGATCTTATAATCAATCCTGGTGGAGATGGGAAGCCAATGAAGGGAATGAAGAGCAGGGGTAATGTGTTCGTGTTTACGAACTCTCATCAGGATCCTTGCAGCACTGTTTTGAACATACTGCAGTCTTTGAAGACTTTTATCAGGGATCCCGATGAGAAGTGAGTTACACTTCTCATCGGGATGGTTATGTTACCAGTTACATTCATTCAGTCACAGCAGAGTTCAGTGCTTTATAAATGCATGCACTGATGTAACCTTGCATTAAAATGCTTCCAGTGAGGTCGAAATTATGCGGTGCATGCATTTTGGAAATATCAACAAACGCTTTTAAGAATCTGAATACTGAATTAGGATGAAAAAACAGTTGGATCTGTCAGAGTTATCTTCACACCATCAAACTGAGGATGTGATCAGGATTCGTAATGGTGATAAATAAAGAAGAATTATGTGAACTGTAAAAAAAAAATTATAAAAATTATAAAAATTACAACAATTATAGATTCTATACATTAAAAATGTAGAAGATTAAATTTCCGTACAACAATATGAATACATTTTTTGGTGATCAACAGCCAAACATTATGCTTTGGTGTAGCATATATAGTGGTAGATCTTACCACTCTTACCGCTCTCCACACCAGCTCTTACTAATTATTTTTAATTACAGCAGGAATTTTGAATTGTTTATTTATGTGACTACATGTATTACATGTCAACTTAACCTATTTATGAGCATTCTGTGAGGATTTTCAAGTGCAGGTGTGTTTCTATTCTTTTGTTTGTTTTTAAATATGTTGCCTTACTTGCAGACGGCCTGCGTTATGGTTATTTTCTGTTATATAATACCTCCAGCATGTGGGACCTCCAGTAAGGGCATTTTGTTTGATTTGTATTCTTTTTTATGTCATATGCTCGCGTTGTTTCTTGTTTCTTGTTTCTTTCCAGACAATTGGGAGCCAGAGGTGGGCTGTGCTATTGGTGGTTCTCCTCCCTCTTGTGTGCAGTGGGATTTTGGGTGTGAGACACACATGCTAGGTAGTGGACTCACTGGTGGACCTACCTCTTCAATTACCACACCTTTACACTGTAAAGCCTCAGTCCTGAAATGTTATCCTAACGTGTGCAATGCAATTATCTTTTTTTCTTCCTTTTTTTTTTAGAACCATGGCAACATTGATGTTAAACTTAGTCAGGCGAGTTGTTGGCAAGATGACGGCGCGTTAGCGGGCGCCTGTCGCTACCGCACCGATCGCGTTTCTCTTCTTTTGTTGTTTTTAAACATGTCTATAATATTTCCCATTATACAGTATGTCTTCACTGTCTTTCAACAGAATAGTTTTGTTTTACTCAATCTATCTGACTACCCGGCTCTTTAGTCGCCAAAATCTGGCGTTGCCTCGCTAAGACTGCTTTGATGCACAGATCAAAACTCACAAGCGAGGCAGAAATCCAAAAACACAAGCAGGACCAGGACCAGAAATAATAATAATAATGATATTTAAAAATAATATAAAAGTAATATCTCATCATATCTCAAACTATGACAAACAAGAAGAAATTAACTATAAAATATACCAAGAACAACAAACTGAAACCTGATCCTTAACATTCTCAGCACTAAATATCTGTTTTTATTGCATTCAGTATGAGATTTGGGATGCTGAAGGAAGCACCTACAAACATTAGTTTAACCTTTTCAGTGCCCTCCTGCAACATTCGTTAATGACGCTTGTATCGCACAGACTCCCCTCCATGCAGCGGATCACATTACCCCCAACCCCTTCTACACCAGAAAACAAACTCCTTACAGACAACCAGTTATGTTAACCTCTTCCTCTCTCATAGAGCCCCTTTATTATGTTCCACTTCCTGTCTCTCAGTCCCACTTTCTTTCGTCCCACGCACTCCTCTGTCACTCAGAGAGGTGTAGGAGGGACGGATTGAAGGAATGTATGTTTCGCTGTGGGAAATGAACCTTCTAATGTGGTGAACTGGGCTTGTTCCATATTCATCAACAGCCCTGTGAATCATCTTGTGTATTCAGTGGCTGCCATGTGCAGGGAAGAACATCTGCCGCACTTCCAAAAGTCAAACGGAGCGCAAAATGAGTAGTGAATATAAATCAATTTCCTGTCTCTTACAGGTATGCATCAGTCCAACTCTCTGCTTTTTCTTCTCCTGGCGTGGTCTTCCTCATCCATGGCACCGCTCCATCTCCCTTTTCACCTGTTGTCACACCCACACTACAATTATTTTCCCCGTTATTGTTCTATCCCTTTCTCTGTCCTCCTTTTCTTTTTTAATCAGCCTATCCGTCATTTTCCTTATCTTCGCTTTAACTGCCTGCATTATCATCCTCGGCGGCACAGAGAAGAGGCTTTTATGAAAAGGTATCAGACTCAGGCAGACTGACAGACGCCTCAGCATCTGGCAAGGGGAAAGGGAGGGCAGGAGGGAACGAGTCAGAGTCATTAGGAATGGCTGCAGGGAATACGGTATAAATTATCCTCCTGTCAATCATCCACTATTTCGTCATCCAGTGCAACAACCTCAACAGACATGGCTGGAGAGCTGGTCGACGGACCAGTAAAGGGAGTGGCTTAACCGGTGATTTACAACACACGGTCATACCGGGCAACAGACCAGCAGATCGTCTACATGATGCAGTGATCAGTGATCAGATCAGTGACTCTTACATGGCTTCATGTTGGAGTATCAAAGTTGAAAAGACAGCTGGGAAGAAGTTCTTACACAGTAAAGGCTTTCATGTTTGCTTTACTAGACAGCATATTGGCAAAATTAGAGGCTCCTTGTTTTGAGTTCACACAAACTTGTCCACTGACATCAGGCATTTGAAAACAGGAAGTTATTTTGCTATGTAAACTAGAAAATGTTCTGAAAAAATGAGGTTATTAGTGAAAAAGACACAATGAATAGTTCAATGATAAAAAAAAAAAGTTTAAATATTTACATTGAGGTTGACGGTAGCTCAAAAGATGAATTGGTTCTTCACCAATCAGAAAATTGGTAGTTCAATCCTCAGGCTGCTCACGCAGTCTATATGGTGTAAGGTGCTTGGGCAAGAACCCAATTGGTTCCCCCGGGCACCTTACAGGAGCTACCCACTGCTCTTTATTTTTGAACAATTTCACAATTTTTTAATTTGTATAACTCAATTTGACTAATAAAGCTTTACATTATTATAATTAGGCCTATAATGACATCCCCGACAGAAAGGGTATATACCCTGAAAGTCCCCAATCCCCTGAGTTCTACAAGAAATCATAAAAAAAAGTGTCCCCTAGTGAGTAAAATGTGAACTATTACAGAAAATACGATTCATATACAAGATACCCTTCTTTGAGTTAATTCATATATAACATATATATATATATCATAACAAATCTGTACATTGAGTGTATTATGAAATATTGGAGTAAAACATAATGTATACAAGATATAGATAGATAGATAGATAGATAGATAGATAGATAGATAGATAGATAGATAGATAGATAGATAGATAGATAGATAGATAGATAGATAGATAGATAGATAGATAGATAGATAGATGTTCAGGAATTGTTAAAAATTATTCAGTAAAAATGAATAATTATCGTGTATTCATTAAAAAATGAATACACGATACAATAGATCAAATACATCAACATCGATTCATTACGTCTCGATTTACATAAGGCTAGAAAGTCACTGGTTGGTCACCATGGACGAGGAGTGCTTTACTTTGGAAGTTGCAAAACACAAAATCATCCATGACCTTTTCACAAGGACAGAGGTGGAGTTTGGTTGCAGGAGTTTGTGGATACACATTTCTATATCTACTAAATTGCTACAATGAAAAAGTGAGACTTTATTTTGCCCAACTACAGTTTACTGATGACACTAAACCGACATTCAGTAGCTTTCAATTTTCATAGGCCATTAAATCAATAAAATTGCAAAAACTAAACATGCAGGTGCGAATGGTGCGTGCCGGAATACGCGTACGGACGAATTCGGTTAGACTGAGACGCAGCAAAATCGCTAATAGGCTGTTACGTCACCTGAACACTTTTGCTGGCTGTGAAACCAATTGAAAGGCTCAGAAATATCAAGGCACTCAGAAATACTAAAAAGTTGGGTTTATAATGGATGCAACATTTTTGTCCCTGAATGACAAGTCACATGAAAAATAGTTTGAAGGGCATTCTTTTTTGTCACTGAAGGCTACCTTCAGCTCTCATTCTCACAAGCTTGAAAGCTTGACTTGTTCGCCTCTCTTCTTCTGCTACCTAGTCAAGATCAAGATCATACTGTAGAAGGTGAGAATGTTCCATCGTCAAATTTGAACCATTTTGAGTATGTCGTCATGTACTCACAGTGTAACTATTTGACCTTCAACTCACTTTTGAATCCCACATAAAAAACATCTGCAAGATGTCCTTTCACCATCTTAGAAATATTTCAAAACTCCGTTCTTCACTCACCTTGAGTGATGCTGAAAAGCTGGTCCACGCGTTCTCCTCCAGACTGGATTACTGTAACTCACTTCTCATCGAGATCCTTGATAAAAGTCTTCAAAGACTTCAGTATGTTCAAAACAGTGCTGCAAGGATCCTGATGAGAGTTCGTAAACACGAACACATTACCCCTGCTCTTCATTCCCTTCATTGGCTTCCCATCTCCACCAGGATTGATTATAAGATATCTCTCCTCATCCACCAGTGCCTCCATGGTAACGCCCCCCCCTACCTGAAAGAACTACTTACCCCCACTGACCTCGACACCATCCCTCCGTTCTACCCAGTCATACCGCCTCCTCCTTCCCCGGACTAAGCTCAGCACCATGGGTGATCGGGCCTTCTGTTCTGATGCCCCTCGTCTGTGGAATGCACTCCCTGACCATCTCAGGCCTCCACAGATGACTGACACATTTAAAAAAAGACTTAAAACTTTCCTTTTTAGCAGACCCTATAACTTTTAATTAACATTGCTGCTTTTTGGCCAGGCTTTTATATAGTTATTATTTTATTTTTTATTGATGCTTTTATCTGCTTTTGCTTTGTAGCACTTTGAGATTTGATCCAAATGTAAAGTGCATTATAAATTAAATGTATTATTATTATTATTATTATTATATTTTGAATACTTGTTAGTGTTAACACTCAAACTGACGAGATTAAAGATGGAAGTACATAATTTGACTCGTAACATTTGTTACACCACTAATTGGACAACAGACTTAAGGCATCATGGGATTGACAATGCACTACAGAAGCCACTGAGTTTTAGATTTGTCATCATAAACTTACAGTTTGCTTGATTAAAACAGCTTCTGAAAGCAATATGGCTGCATCATAGCTCAGTTTGCGGGGCCATCGTCCATGGGTGCAGCTGCTTGTAATCGTTCCATGTTCGTATTACACATATTACAGAAAGCAGCGGTGTAATGGGGCTACATTCAGAAACTTCGGCCCTTGCAGCTATGTGATGAATGATTCCTCCTTCAAGTAATTGAGGAGAGCAGTGGCGAAACCTTTCTGTACGTCATGTTGGCTTTATTACATTTGAACTTCGGTGACTCATCTCCTGCCGGCTGGCTTGACAGACAGGAGCCTGCACAGACCGCCAGAGGATTCACTCGTTAAACTTTGATTTCTATCATGAGAAGTTTTACAGGTCAAAGATGGATTTACATAAGGCTAGAAAGTCAGTGGTTGGTCACTCTGGAGGGGAAGTCCCCCCTTAGAGTCACTGACCGTCTTTCCTATTCTGTCCCAGTTTCAAAGCGTACTGCCAACCAAACCTTAGTCAGTCCTTTTCATTTTTGCACATACATAGGTGTTTTTAGTGTAGACAGTGACAACAACATCGAGTGGGCAGTAACCTAGAAAAGCACGTTCAAAGAAAAACAAAACAAACCAAGAATAAAAATAAAGGATTTGATGCAGCCCCGGATGTTGTGCAGTTATCTAATCTTAAACTATTTAGTTAATTTTTTCTGATGGCCCATATCCATCCATGATTTAATTTTAATCTTTTGATCCTTTTTTGGTTTCAGTTGCATTTAAGAAGAAGAGGAATGGAGGATAAGAAAAAATATTTTGATGTCCATGGATTTTTACTGGTGTCATGGTTATGCACACAGATAAAGAGAGACGCACTGATTGAAATAAAAATAACAAATCTCCGTGGCATAAGACCAATGCAAATACATCTTCCTCTAAAGGTGTACTCCAATAGATTATTATGCAACCTTTCTTACTGTATGCCTCCTGTGAGGGCTCTAATTAAAATCATCTCTCCCTGGTTATGTACCATAAATTATCTTTTATTCAACAAAGAAGTAATAGAGCGTGCAATGATGGATTATCAGACTGCTGGTAGGTCTCTACTATTATGCAAAGCTATTTGTGACTGACAGTATAATGGGAGCAGCGTATTAGTCTGGTTACAAACCAGAGAAAAGCAGTTTCAGTTTACGTAGAATCGTGAAAAACATGCAGCTTATAGTCAGTCAGTATCATTAAGCACAATGAAGTAAGAAATTAACTCCACTGTCTTTCTTCATTCAATCATTTATTATCTACCGTTTATCCTGTTCAGAGTCACGGAGGGCTGGAGCCTATCCCAGCTAACATCAGGCAAGAGGCAAGACTAGTCGCCAGTTCATCATAGGGCTGTTTTTCTTCAATGTATTCTCATTTTGACCTTTTGGATTTTTCAGATTGGCTTTTTCACCATATCAGTGTTTAAGAATATAATTTTGTAACATTTTCATTTAATTTGCATTATTGCCCTCACATTGTGGAGTAAAACGTAATATTCTCTGTGATAATGCTTGAGAAATACAGAAGGATGTATTTTTATTTTAACGAGATTGAATAGAAACAGCACTGAGGGATTGAATTGGTTGATTGGTCGGGAATTATACAATGGAATCAGGACTAATTTTTACGATATAAAGACCCATATTTTGTAAGTGTTAGTTCCATTGGTTAATAAAAGGACAGGGGCAGATCTCACTGCCCACAGGTCAGACTTATAAAATAAGTCTGGATTACTTAATGTAGTTAAACAATTGAAATACTGCACACGGGATAAAGTTAACTAAAAACGCAGACCATGTGCCTGTTAGTCTTCGTACTGGAACATTACCTACGTTGAGGACCAGGTGGAAGTGGGCAACTAAAAGTGGGCGTACAATGTTGTCCCTTACAGCAAGGATATATCCCTGAAAATGGCCAAAAATCCCACACATTGTACAAGAAAGCCCCCTGGTTGAACTCCTCAAACTAAATGTGAAGCAATGTCCGAAAAAGCTGTTTAACATAAAATGTGAACTATGGGAGTAGAATATGATATATATATATATAAAAGATAGATTTTCTCAATTGCATTTAAATGCAACAAATGTGGAGTAAATCGGACTATCAGGTGAGATATTATGGCCCGAAACTTTTGGAGATAATACTCCCCCTGGTGGTGGAAATATACAACTGCCCTTACGTTTATGAGTAATCGCGTTAGAACAAAGGATCTGCGGTGGACACAGACGTGGCAGCGGCGACAATTATATAATATCTGACTGAGTTCCTGACTTTTTAGGGATATAATTAAAAAGAAAACGAGCATATAACCACAAAAGGAAAAGAGAAAACTAGTCCACATCCAGGGCAAGACCCATTACTTTTTTGCCTCTACCAGGCTCATGTACCAGTGCAGACAAGATAGAGAAAAAAACAAAAAAAAAACAGATACACAAAACTAAGAAAAGAGCAGCTATTGACCACACATGCTCTGCGAATAAAAATATCAATTACATTAAAACTCTAAATAGAAATACAGTTAAAATAACTTTATACACACTCATTAATGAAGTGTCCCCCCCATCCCACCCCATCTCAGGCTCCTCCTGCAGGTAGCCATACCTGCCAGCACTCCTCCAGGCCCCTCCCCCCTTTTTTCTCTGCGTCACCCGTCACACATAAATCTTTATAATCTTAACTTTAATCATCACATGTTACACAGTACATACATAGAGTACAACATTGTGAAATGTATCTCTAAAGACTCTTTATTATCAGTGTTGAAACAACAAAGCAGACAAACAGAAAAATAAAACAAATTAACCCAAAATAATTCCAAATAAGTCACTGGAGACAATGTCATCACTTTCCATTATCAAAGAATATAAAATGTAAGACAAAACTCTCTCTCTCTTCTCAAACACCAACGGTTGTGGCAGTAGGCCGTCCAACCCTGAGTCTTGGATCTGCTCGAGGTTTCTGCCCGTTAAAAGGCAGTTTTTTTCTCGCCACCGTCGCCAAGTGCTTGCTCACGTAGGAATTTGTTGGGTCTCTGTATATAATTATACATGAGTTTGGTCTAGACCTGATCTGTCTGTAAAGCACCTTGAGACAACGGTTATTGTGAATTGGTGCTATATAAATAAAGATTGATTTAGTTATTGACAAGTTATCACCCCTTTTGTGAGAAGTGTGTGTCCCTTTTATTTTTTTCCCAGAAGGCATTACATTTGTACTTTTGCCGTTCTTTTATTGAAAGTCAAAACTATTGTTTTTATGTTGCCTCAGTGGGAAGTTGCTCTCAGAGCCGTCACTGTTTTAATAGCCTCTTTACTCACGGCTAAAAAGATTCATGTTTCGAGGTAAAAGAATCAACAAGTGAATTTAATATCATAAATTGGAACTCGACTCTGATACTACGGTGAGCACCTTCCCTTAGAGGTTTAAGACACGGGAAAACCAAAAATGTATGTGCAGTCCACCACAGATTGACCACATCCTGTCCTGCACTCGGGTTGGAAGAAGGTGTGTTTGGACTTTTACTTTGGTTTTTCCAGGAAAACTCTCTCCAGAACTGTAAGGCTGCGGTCTTTATTTTTGCGTTGACTAATTTGGATATTCCTTAGGGGGAAATGACAATTCCCAATTAATTTCATCTTTGGCCTTTCCCTATGTTAAGAAATATTTTTCGGTCCATTTGATCTAATCCGGGTCCAAGAAGCGGTCGGACCTGAAGCGGTTTCAGAACGAAACGTCTCTGTCCGTCTATTCTCATTTTCTGGAATAATGCATTTAGTTTATACCAGATGTAAACCTATCATCCAACAAAACAGTCCAACGCTCCGCTCATCATTCCATAGAAGCTTCAACATTATTTCATGTTATTCTGAGTCTGCGGCAAACAGGAGTCGTGTCAACAGGATCAATTTTTACAGTAAGGCATCAGAGCTAACACCTAAATGCCCTTCATCAGCAAGCTCTTAAACAAATCAATTATTTTTTATATTAATCAAACAAGTGCTTTGTGCTCTATTTTAGAAATTGATCCACTTACACACTCGACAAACACATGCACACACTTTTACCCATCGCATCCATTCTCCTCTGTGCATCCCAGCATGAAAGGTTCCTCCAGTCAATTCTAATTCAATCTCTGATCTGCTTCTGAGCATCGATCTTCATACTCCCTGCGAGGCACAAAGTGATATTGAGATGGGGATTGATGTGGGGATTGGAAATGCAGAAAAAGGGTGGGTGTGTCCAGTGCTTGAAGGAAGTGTTGAGAGAAGAGTAGACAAAGACAGAGTTGGAGTTATTACTCCCCCGTTTCCTTCCCTATTATCTCATCAACTCAGAGAGTCACATCAGGAAAAAGTTTAAGTGAATTATGCAGCCGCCTTGCTGGGTAAGGCTGACGGCTTGTTCTGCCTGCAGCTTAGACTTTTATACACAGGAATTTGGAATACAAAGGAATGCCACACTGGGGTGCAGCTTCCGTGCAGCAGGGCATCTAGCTTTAAATTCAATTCGAATGCGGAGTTGAGATTTCAAATCTTGCTCACAGGGAAGCAATGTGAAAGGATTGGCTTTTTCCAACGGACAGCCATTCCCTCCCAGCATTTCATACAAAACAACAGCAGCGGCAAAATGAACATAAGCCAGTTTTAAAGGTGCCTTAGCTTACAGTCTTAACATTGTAAGAGTTAAATGTACCTAAATCTTATTCTAGATTAAAGGGCTGCATTTCTTCTTCAAGATTTGTCTGATATAGGACTATGTGTTACAATCCCATGCTGCCTAAGATGTGTGAGTGGAGCTGATTGGAGGAACTGGGGTGGAGGTGGGGTTTATGTTGTAATTAATATTCTGCACTAGGACTGATCATAACAGATATAGATGCCATCAATAAGATATATTGTCAGATAGGCAAATGGACCGCACTTATATAGCGCTTTTCTAGTCTGCTCAACCACTCAAAGTGCTTTACATTGTGAGTCAGCATTCACCCGTTCATTCATACAGCAATGATAGAGGCTGCAATGCAGAGTGTCACCTGCTCATCAGGAGCGTTAACCATTCACATCGTCATTCAATCGTCAATGGAACCGCTATTAGGAGCCACTTGGGGTTCAGTATCTTGCTCAAGGACATTTCGACATGTGGACTGCAGTGGCCAGGGATCGAACCACCAAACCTCAGATAATTGGACAACCACTCTACCAACTGAGCCAACGTCGCCCCCAATAAATGATAGGAACCTTGACTTCAGCGGGTGTTAGTGCCTTTACCACTATGTCCTATAATCCCATGTTGCTTTTGCCTAAGATGTTTGATTAGAGCAACTGTGTTGGAAGAGGGTAAAATTCTGATTCTGCACAAGGACTGGCAATAACCATCCCTGAGGTTTCCCATTAGATGCCACCATTATACATATTATGAGATGGTTACCTCAACTTCAGCTGGCGTTAGGGCTTTGACCACAAGACAAAAATCAGTAAAAGAGAAAGAGAAGAGAAGGGCAAGTGGTACTATAGGTCATGACAGAAAATTCAAAAATGATCAGTATCATGTTATAATGTGCTTATTTTCACGTTGTGACATGGTCATTTTCACGGTTGTACAGGATAATTTTTCTGGTTGGAATGTGATAAATTGGAGTACCTACTAGTTAAAATGTGAAGCTCCTGCTTAAATGAAGAAACATCTTCACAGCACGGATAAACTAAAGAAAATTGCTTATTTATGTGGTGATGTCGAGCCCCGTCCATACGATACAAAAGATGTAAAGTGTGTGTTTAGACAGCGTTCCACACAACTTAACCGAAGTAGCTGATTTATGGAAATTAAGCTCTCCAGGGGAGTGGATACATTCCTCAGTGCTTAACAACAAAATAATTTCTCAGCATGAAGTAGAACTTGATCAAACAACGTAAATTGGTCGTTTTTCTCCATTTATCCGTGCTGTCGAGACGTTTACTCATTTAACCAGGATGTTCACTTTCTGGTAATGTTGACAATTTGCATATACTGGAATTTGGAAACATATACTGATAATTTTTTTTGAATGTATTTCCTTGCATGACACTAAGTTTCAGTAATGAGGAGCGAGAGAGTGGGACTCTTCAATATTAATCAATTATTAATAAATTTTTTAAAACATTTGTTTCAAATGCCAATAAAGCCCTTTGAAAATTGAAAATGTAGAGAGGGCAAGAGAAGGGGAGAAATGTTATAAATATTAAAAAAAACAACCTGAAACAATAAGTTGCAATCATTCATTTATTCATTTAAAAATGCAAATAAAGTCTCCATAGCACCACTGATGTTTGAGGGTTTCAAAGTATCTCATCATTCAAAAAACTTAACTTACCTGTCTTCACATCACAGAACATCAAAATGCTCTCATTTCAGATACAAAAAAAAAAGTTTTATAAATTGTTTAGAATTATATGTTAATATAAAACTATGTGGATCAATAAAATACAGATAACAAACGGAGCAAATTAAATGACACACAGATTTTTATTTCTCTCAAGGTCAACGTCATCCTTGGTGGGAGGTAAAGGATCTAGATCCAACCAATGGATAAATTGTTTGTTGGACAAACAAGGCCCGACAACTTTTGCAGCAAAAGGTCCACCTAGTGTTGAAAAGATAAACCCGACCAATCCTAGCATCACTTCAGTACTCCACAAGGGATATAAAATTTGAAAATGATCCATAAAATAGGTGTTGGGTTATCGCATTAAAACATTGTATATTCACGGTCGCTGCGACGATGAGTCCATAATATGCCCACATTTTCAGAGCTATAAGAAGGATTTTCATTCCTCTCCAGGTTGATGTTAAAATTATCGATATAAAAATAGCCAACACCTTTTTAGGAGCGGGCAAGGTAGAAAACAACACAGATGCAGTAAAATTTTAGCTCTCTGTTACAGCCATCCAGGGTCCTCGCTGTGGATTTCCCCTCTGCTCTCAGAAGAGAATGGGAACTCCAGTGAGGAGGAGATGGGACTTGAGTGAGATTATAAAGAGTAATTGAGATAGACAGACTGACCACAACCAGGGAGTAGGTGGCAAGAGTGACGATGCATAATAAGGACCAACATGTACTGTCCTTAAAGGTCCGTTCGGCAGGTTTTTGGTCATTGGCTTAATTTCCTGTTTTTATATTTCTGCTCAAAAGAGTTGAGTGGACTTCAACCGAATGGTGAAAATCACCCTGTTCACTAACAGCTGCTAGATTCCTGCTTTCTAGGTTTCACTTTATAGCCTTCATTGCAGTTTGGCGGTCAGTTGTAACTCACACACTACTGTAAGTACTCCTCTGGCAAAGCTCCCTGCTGTATAATGTCTATATCAAGGACGAAAAACCCATAACAGAACCTTGAAAATATCCAAGCAAGGTGAATACAAGTAAAATAAATCACATTCAAAGACGTAGTTGTTTTCCTCATGAAGCTACTTTTAGAATGTTGATGAAGAGAACTCTTTTTTTTTTGTCAACCTCTAGTTCCACTGTTTGTTAGTTTTTGTTGTTGTTATGATGGGGAAGTATGACACCATGATTTCACCGATGATGAAAATGCTTATAGTGCGGGAAGTGGCAAAAAGCCCAGTGAACTTATTATAAAGCTTCCACCCAAACAAAAACATGAAACAAAATGAAAATAATACAAATAATACAGTAATATGACCCTTATAAGACAAAATGATAAAAATTTATCATGAATTTCTATCCCAAAATAAACAAAAATAGTTCCAAAATAAATAGGTTTGTCCGCATAACCTTGATGTCTGTGGGTTTTAAATATAATTTCCGTGCCAGGAAGATTGTACCTGTTGTTATTTGTTAGTAATCTTTGATTAAATGCAAAAAATACCAGTATATTTGACTTCTTTAATTTCCTTCTTTCACTAAAAAAAGCTGTAAATCATTATATTACGGTAACAACATACAAACCAAACAATACATATTCTCAGAAACTGCCTTAAATTTGATAGAAATATCAGTTCATGTTATTCTACACAGTGTACCAGGAGGATTCTCTTATTGGCATAGCTGGTTAGCCAGTATACGTAAAATGTGCCAACAATGGAATTTTGAAACCAAAGAGGGATATTGGCTGTGAAATATCATCTATGTCCACTAAGCGGAGCTATATATGCATACTACAACTTTTAGCTGTGACGTAAAACTAGGCTTTTTATTAAAATCTAGCATTCAGCACACTAAAAAATGCAAAAACTTGTTCTGTGTATCTTGGGATGAAATAAAATGTTTTACATGAGATAAGGGCATGAAATGCCAACGTGGACCTTCTCTTGTGATGGAGGTCTCAGCAGCACACACGACCTTGTCCTCAGCTGTGGCCTTGGCCTGACTCTGCCGAGGCCATAATCTTACCAGGTTCAATTCACCACCTCTGATTTTCCTTGACACATCGGAGCATCGAGACAGGGCGAGAAAGAAAGATGGATGAAGAGGAGGAGAAACTTCAACCTCCATTTCCTGTTGATCAGTCTCCCCTTTGCCCTTCAGATTCTCTCTTCCCTTCCTCATTTCTCACTTATTCTTGCTTTCGGCGGTGTTCCGGACCTCTCCATGTCTCCCTCTTCGTCATTGCCTGCTGCCCTGTGAAGAGGAAAAGAGATGGAGGTGGAGAAGGAGAGAAGGTCAGCTGGTCAGGATTCGAACGGGAAGAAAAGAAAGACCCAAAATGAGAAATAGAAAGATAGAAGTTTTCTTTTCTTTCTTTCTGCCGTGCATGTCCTTTAACTCGCTGCGTTCCTCTGTGGGTTGTGGGCGAGCCTATTCCCTTGACCTCAAGGTCGTTGAGCCGAATGTGTGACGATTTCATGAAGCTCACCTTGAATCCGCTCTCACAGTAATTGCAATAACCTCTCAATCCTAGTCTTACTTTGAAATATTTATCTGAACTGTTGGATTTAGAGAAAAAATGACCCCATGGAACTCAGAAGGGAGAACAAGAAATGGGGTCACCTGCTCAGGTACTGACTTGTTCTGAAGCCAAATGAGAAAAGAAAATCTAGAAGATCAGCAAACAAAAGCTTCATGATGTATATAGGTTTTACACAAATTTAAAGAAAATAAACATAGTAGTACTACAAATACTTGACATAAGTAAGTCCATTATGTAAATGTGTATTTCTCCCCAGTTATTGTACTTAAATGTGATAATCATAATTATAATAATAATTTACTCAATTGACGTCCACTTTTCTCAGTTAGTCACAGATCCTTTTAGGTTTTTCTTCTGTAATCTCTTTAATCTATTTAAGATTTATAACATCATATTACTTATTATCCCGTTTGTTGCATCTCAGAGCCTTTGGTATAAACGGGCCTAACTAAAAAACAGCACCCTGATTTACAGTTTAATGATTAATAGTTGTCAAAACCATTTTGTCAGACTCTAAAGAAGCTCATTTGTTTCTATTTTAGTAGTTGTTCTTTATTTGGAACACTTTAGACCAAAATGGCTGTAAGAGCCAGCTTGTTATAGAAGTGTTTTAAGTGTAATAAGCACCATAAATTCCTAATGCCAAATTATTTATGTTGAAATTTATTATTATTATACAGTAGTTTTACACTTAAAGGTGCAGTATGTAAAAATAATCTTTGAATTGATGGAATATAATAGTCATAACTATGTGTATAAAAATATGTTTCTGATTATAATTTCTTACATCTAAGAATTTATAAAAATGGTGTCTACTGGTAAACTAAATTACTATAAAAGTTGTTCCAATGATCGCATTGTTTGACTTTTGAACATTTGTCATATATAAATTAATCCTTTGCTTGTCCATTTATCCGTTTACCGTAGTAGGATAACTAATTAAGTTATTATTGGATGGCTCATAGAAATATATCGTCCAACTCATGGTACCTCCAGTCGTCCAGTAGTCCACAGTCAAGTCCAGTGTGGTAAACTTTTGAACTGAGTCACAGCGACACCTGCTGTTGTAACGGGCGAACTACTAACGACCTGTGTGTGCACAAAACTGAAGACGCTCTTGTACAAGTAGCACGTCTCTCATAAGCTAACTTTGTGCCAAAAGTCATGTGTTTGTACCAAATGTCACATGTGGTTTTTCGTTTTGTGCAGTTGTAGGATAGATTTTCTTATACTTGTCAATAAACATTTGTACTTGTGACTTGTAAGCCATGCTGTGGTTGATTCCAAAACAACAGGAGACATTTGTTTTTCAATTATGTTTTTTCTTTGCAAATCACATTGTGTTTGCTTGCAAATCACAATCTGCTCGCGGATAAAACTATCTCTGCTTGCAAATCATGGTGCGTTCGTGTGAAGACTTTTGGCAGGAATTTAACTCCATACCTCATGCTTACTTTCTCTGGCCGTGCAAGGTCCAATGCTCCATTCTTATTTATTGTTTAGAATTATATATTTTGACCATTTGTATCTTAGAGTACACAAGTGAAAATGTTCTATTAAAAGGTAAAGTCAAGATAAAACATTTCTTACAGCTCACATCGGCTATAATTTCATCAGATGATGTCACCTGCTTTAGTTATTTACTTCACAACAAGGCGATGGGAATAGCAAACCCCAGTATTCCGGCGTTCTGTTAGTAAATGATAAAGATTTACCACACATTCATTTTCTGTTTTCAAAGGCATCTCAAAACCTGAACATGATTGAAACCTGCAAGTGAAAGACATCCTCCAGCCCAGGACAGACGTAGAACGGCTGTGGCCTTCAGTTATAAATATGTTTTTCTTTAAACATGACCATTCATTGATTCTTTAGCTAATGTGACAACACCGCTGCTTCTAATCAATAACCATCTTACATCCTAGATTCACTTTTGAATCCCCAATACTCAAAAGGTCTATTAGGGATTCAAAAGCAAACAAATTCAGTCAAAATCTTCAGCATCTCCTGATGGCTCCTCTTCAGTTTGTTCTTTGCTTCAGACAACGATGGATTAAATAGATTTAAGGAGTATTTGATTTCCCATATCCCTTTTAGATGCACAGCATAAAGTATAGTTGTTATTGTTGTGTCATAAGATGTGCGCTTTTCCGTTATAAAATCAAGATTTATGGTGAGCAGTGGTCGTGCGTTCTAATCTTTGTCAATACCCATAAACACTTGCTTGTACATCATTATGTCCCACAGCCAGCAAGGTTCTGGGAACTCTTCACAATGGGAGTTATTAGACAGGAAATCCAGACCTTCTGTCTACCAGGCAGCCAAACAGCCTCGTCCTCTGAAAGCCATTAAGACTTTAAAATGAGACTATAAAACCAACCCCAGCCAGCTCCATTACTGGACGCCCAATCTCTGTCCGTCAGTCCTCCTGTCAGTCAGCCTATCTCTTCTCTTCGGCCCCTCTGCGGTCTGCATTAATACAACCCGAGGGCTGGATAATTATTCAATATCTTAGTAATTCGAGAATAAATATCGTCCCAATGGAAATTGCCATGTAAGTGATTTTCCACAGCTGGCATGATGGGGGATTTTTCAATCCGTGAAATCCATCACAGTTGGACTCGCGCTGCAGCAATTACCTCATGTTTGGAGTTAAATAATTAATATTTCTGACTGTTGCTCATTTCAGTAGATTTTGAGAATGCACACCACAGGAGAGGAATCATTCCAATATGGTTTAATGAATTTTTATGCAACAATTATTTCATGTAAGCTTCAATATTAACACTCAAAAAAGGAGAAAAATACTCCTCTATATAATTTTCTTTAATCCAGGAGGCATAATAATTATTTTTCAATATAGGTATTTTGTTTTCAGCATAGTGTAAAATAAACTTCACAGAATATACTAATTAAAAAAAATAGATTAGAGTAGGTTTACTTTAATATCAGACATTATTTCTCAACTATGAAGGACATATTCTAAATGCAAATGACTTTAAATGATGTCAGAGGAAATTCATCAAATAGATATAAGAGGTCAAATACATATAAAAAGTCTGACAGATACATTATTCAGTCATATCTCGTAAAAATGTAATAAGAATTCCTCCCACTTTTTTTCATAATAATTACCTGGCCCTCCTTTTCAAAGCAATTTCTTATTTCTTAAGGAAGAAATAAAAAATAAAACATTACATTTACTTCACGTAATTATGTCAACCGTTCCCACAAAATTAGGTTAATTAAATGGTATAAAGATTAGAAAACAGATTCTTACTGAATATTTTTAGGCAAACTCTCTTATTTAAGTTTTACATCATGCAGTTATGTTGACTGTAAAAAACTAAATTATTCCTCATTTACTGGACAAAATTATAATGCATGAGCTAAACAACTTTCATCATAAAAAGCCTCATGTCATGTAAACAACGTCCATGTTTATTTCCTAGCCGTGCATTTAGCCGGAGGAACAGTGATTTATGTTATGCCTCTGCTCTCGTCTGACATCTGTGGCCAGATGCATTTGGTTTTTGAAGTTTCCTTTTTGCTCACCTCTCCATTCTCATGATCATGGTCATATCTGAAGGCGATTTCGTAAAATTTTTACACTTGGACTCAAAATGAAATGATGAGACAAAGTTTTGTTGGACAAATGTCACTGTGACGTCACTAAACATAGCTCTAACCCGTGAAATCAGTAGATAATTAAGACAAAAAATATGATCCATTTATTTAAATGGATAGAAAGACAGGTTGAAGGTCATCTCACTATGAATCAATCAATCAATCTTTATTTATATAGTATCAATTCACAACAACAGTTGTCTCAAGGTGTTTTCCAGAAAGAGCAGGTCTAGACCAAACTCTTTATATAATTATCTACAGGACCCAACAAATCCCTACGTGAGTAAGCACTTGGTGACTGTGGTGAGAAAAAAACTGCCTTTTTAATAGGCAGAAACCTCGAGCAGATCCAAGACTCAGGGTGGACGGCATACTGCCATGACCGGTCGGGTTTGAAAAAAAAAGAGAAAGCGAGAGAGAGAGAGAGAGAGAGAGAGAGAGAGAGAGAGAGAGAGAAGAAAAAAGAGAGCGAAAAGAGAGAGACACGGGTGAGGAGAGATACAGACGGGGGATAAAGCAGCAAATATATCAGCTATAATCCACTTTCTCCAACCGCTCCATGGTCGGGCCACCGCAGCAGGGATCCCATGTTGATAATAACATCAATATTAATGTAACATTTAGCAATAGCTTATGGGGAAATACTATACAATAATAATAATAATGATAACAACAATAATCATCATCATGAGCACAGCAGCAGAACCAGTCACCAACCATGTGACCTTACAGGGCGAGAAAACACAAAGGCTCCAGGGAAGAAGTCAAGTTAGTCACATGCATTAATGCAGTAACATGCATTAAAGTGAGAGGGGTGTATAAAGAGGGACAGAGAGAGAGGAAGAGAGAAAACTTCAGTGCATCCTGGGGGATCCCTTAGCAGTCTAAACCTATAGCAGTATAGCTAAGAGCTAGCTTATGCCAGCCTTAATTATAAACTTTATCATAAAGGAAAGTTTTAAACCTACTTCTAAATGTATAGAGGGTCTCTGACCCCCGAACAAAGATTGGAAGATGATTCCACAGGAGAGGAACCTGATAGCTGAATGCTCTGGCTCCCATTCTACTTCTGGAGACTCTAGGGACTACCAGTAACCCTGCATGCTGGGAGCGCAGAGTTCTGATTGGACAATATGGAACTATGAGTTCCTTCGGACACGTTGGTGCCTGACCTTTAAGGGCTTTTTAAGTGAGCAGAAGGATTGTGTATGTGATTGTAGATCTTACCGGGAGCCAATGAAGGGAAGCTCATACAGGAGAGATATGTTCTCTTAACCTGGTTCTGGTCAGCACAAGTGCAGCAGCGTTCTGGATCAGCTGGAGGGGCTTCAGAGACTTATTGGGACTACCTGCTAGTAGGGCATTACAGTAATCCAGCCTGGAAGTAAAAAATACATGAACTAACTTTCCTCATTCTTTTTGGGGCAGAATGTGCCGTATTTTAGAAATATTACGCAGATGAAAAAAGGCAGTCCTCGAAATCTGTTTTATGTGGGAATCAAAGGTCATATCCTGATCAAAGATAATTCCCATGTTTCTCACAGTGGTGCTGGAGGCCAAGGTCATACCATCTGGAGTAGATATATCATCAGATAAATTGTTCCTAAGGTGCTTGGGTCCCAGCACAATAACTTCAGTTTTATCCGAATTTAATAGTAAAAGTTGCAGGTCATCCAAGTCTTAATGTCTTTGAGACACGCCTCTAAATTGGATAAGTGGTTAGATTCACCTGGTTTCATTGATAAGTACAATTTTGTGTCATCAGCATAACAGTGAACGTTTATGGAGTGTTTCCTGATAATGTTGCCTAAAGGGAGCAAATATAATGTGAATAATATTGGCCCAAGCACAGATCCCTGGGGAACTCTGTGGGTAACTTTGCTAAGCATTGAGGATTCATTGTTAACGGATACAAACTGAGATCTGCCACATAAATATGATTTAAACGAATTTAATGCAGTGTCTTTGATGCAAATTAGGTTTTCCAGTCTTTGTATTAGAATTTGATGGTCAATAGTATCAAATGCAGCACTAAGATCTAACAAGACCAGAACAGAGACCAGTCCCTCATCAGATGCCATTAAAAGGTAATTCGTAACTTTGACCAGTGCTGTTTATGGACTATGATGAACTCTAAAACCTGATTGGAAATCTTCAAATAAATTATTGTTACGCAGAAAATCACACAATTGTTCGGACACCACTTTCTCTAAGATTTTAAAGAGGAAGGGAAGGTTAGATATCGGCCTATAATTTGCTAAATCCTCTGGATCAAGTGTTGGCTTTTTAAGCAGCGGTTTGATTATGGCTATTTTAAAGGTCTTTGGTACTTAACAAAAATTTAAAGGCAGATTGATCATTTCTAATAGACCATTGCTGACTAAGGGTAAACTTTCTTTAAGTAGACTAGTTAGGATAGGGTCTAGGAGACAGGTTGTTGTTTCAGATAATGAAATAAGGAAATAAGGTAAGTTAATTGTTTCAGATCAATAGGAATGAAGCGGTCTAGATCTGCTCCAGGTCTATCTGTTGTTTCCAAGCAAATAGTCCTGGTGTGTAAACTTGAGCCAATTGAAGGCAGGAGTTTATGGATCTTGTCCCTAATACTTATAATTTTGTCATTAAGGAAACCCATGAAGTCATCACTACTAAGGGTTATAGTAATACGGGGCTCCATAGAACTCTGACTGTCTGTCAGCATGGCTACAGTGCTGAACAAAAACCTGGGGTTGTTTTTATTTTCCTCTATCACTGCAGAGTAATAGGCCGCTCTGGCGCTGCGGATGGCTCTCTTATATTTTTTAATGCTATCTTGCCAGGCTAATCGGGACGCATCAAGTTTAGTGTGTTGCCATTTTCTTTCTAGTTTATGAGTTGTTTGTTTGAGGTTTCGAGTCAGGTTGTTAAACCATGGAGCTGCTCTCCTCTGTTTCACACTCTTCTTTTTTAGGATGGCGATAGAGTCCAGAGTTAATCTCAGTGAGCTTGCAGCCCTATCGACAAAATAATCAATTTGCCCAGGACTAACGCTAGAGTCAAATTCTTTTAAGTTGAGACATGCAACTGAACTCAGGGCTGATGGAATAGCTTCTTTAAATTGTATTACAGCTTCTTCAGATATATTTCTAGCGTAGAAAGATTTTTCTATTGGCAAGTGATTTATCATTGCAAATTCAAAAGTTATTAAACAGTGGTCCGATAGCAGAGGATTTTGTGGGTGAACTTCTAGTTTTTCAATATCAATGCCGTAAGTCCGGACTAAATCCAGGGTGTGATTAAAACAGTGAGTGGGCTCATTAAGTGAGTGGGCTTTTTATCTGCTTTTGCCTTGTAGCACTTTGAGATTTGATCCAAATGTAAAGTGCATTATAAATTAAATGTATTATTATTATTATTATTAACACACTGACTGAAACCAACACAGTCTAATATTAAGTTAAACGCGGCACCGAGACTATCTCTGTCTTTTTCTATGTGAATTTTAAAGTCACCTAATATAATTATTTCATCTGTCTTAAGGACTAGGTTTGATAGAAAATCAGAGAACTAATTTAAAAATTCGAAGTATGGGCCAGGAGCCCGATGCACTATGACAAATAAGAATGGCGGTTGATGCTTCCAGGTTGGATTTGTAAGACTGAGAGTACGGCTTTCAAATGATTTACAGTCAGGTTTGGGTTTAGGATTTAATGGTTAACTTGAGTTAAATATGGCTGCAACTCGACCTCCTCGGCCTGTGCTTTCCAGGTATGTGATTATTAATATGAGTAGCAGGGCTAAATTCATTTAAACTAACATTTTCCGCCTCCCACAGCCAGGTCGCCGTCAGACAGAATAAGTCGATATGACGATCTAGAATAAGATCATTTTCTAAAACTGTTTTAGATGTTACAGATCTAATATTCAGGAGTCCACAATTTATTATATATTAATTTTTAACTACCTTCTTGGATGTTTGAATTTTTTTTAGGTTTTTGTGTAAAATCATTTTGTAATCTGACTTGAATAATGATGCTGGTCAGGGAACAGACACAGTCTGTATGGGTTTCGGGCTGGGTGACTCTAAAGGAGGCGCAGAGAGGCGTGTAAGACTGCGACTCTGCTTCCTGGTCTTAACTCTGTGACACGTCACGTTTACTCTCGTCTAATAATGTCCCGTTAGATTCCTAGATAAGAGCGCAGCTCCATCCAAAGTGGGATGGATACCGTCTCTCCTAATCAGACCAGGCTTTCCCCAGAAAGTTTGCAAATTGTCTACAAGGCCCACGTGGTTTGCTGGACACCACCTCGACAACCAGCGGTTGAACGATGACATGCAAAACATGTCATCGCTGGTCAGATTTGGGAGGGGTCTACAGAAAACTACGGAGTCCGACATAGTTTTAGCAAAAGCACACACCGATTGAAGATTAATTTTTATGACCTCCGATTGGCGTAATCAGGTGTCATTACCGCCGACGTGTATTACTATATTTCTATATTTACGATTAGCCTTCGCCAGCAGTTTTAAATATGATTCCACGTCGTCCGCTCTGGCCCAAGGAATGCATTTGACTATGGTCGCTGGTTTCGCTAACTTCACGTTCCTTAAAATAGAACTGCCAATGACCAGAGTTGGTTTCTCAGCAGGTGTGTTTCTGAGTGGGGAAAATCTGTTCGAAACATGAACAGGTTAGTGGTGAACTATGGGCTGGTGTTTCGGGATATGCCTTCTTCGCACAGTCACCCAGGCTCCCTGTTTTCCCGGCTGCTCGGAGCTGCTAGGGGGCGGCTAGGAGGAGCTAAGACAGGTCGGTCCGCACCAGCTACAGGGGACTGGCTAGCTACAGGGGCTAGTGGGGTATTTTCCATGGTGCGGAGCCTCGCCTCCAGGGCTACAAATAAACATTATTTACACTTATCATTAGCATTAAAGGAGGCAGAGGAGCAGCTAAACATATGACACAAAGAGGAAGAGAGAGCAGCAAGAGGAGAGAGGGAAGCCATATCTAACTTCTAGATTTACCAGCTAACGGCTAGGTGTTTCAAAAACAAAGCGCAGATTTAGCGAAAATGTGTGAATATGAGTGGGTAGATGAATACTTCAGTTAAATTACACTAGATAAAAAGGTACTTTTAAAAAAGTTATAGTAATCGCAAATTAAAGGCTATCTATCAGAGTGTGCAACAGCTTATCGAGTGCAGTCAACGGGAAATGACGTATGCGTACCGCCGAAAAATAATTGAAAAAGTTTGTAAGGCACTATGGTCTAATGTTCTGCAAACACAATTTCTGGCAACTATTCCACATCACATCTCAGGAACAATAGAGGAAATTTGGACTAATGCACACTTGCATGGATGCTGACTTGGTGACACTAGTCTTTGGTGCCCACCTGAAAACTCTGGTTAACTTAAGAAATTTCAATTTCAGTTTCACCTGGAACATTTATTTTCATTCATTGAATTTTTTCATTTTCTTTACAACACGAAGAGTCTGGACATGGCTGGACATGGCTGGACATGGATGGACGGAAATGGACACACTTTGTTATAAGCTTGTTTGTTGTGTAGAGGGAATCAACCTCTGGCTGGTTTTCATGTCGTTTCAAGCTTTCTAATCGCTGAGATTAGTCCAACAAAATTCATTCAATTTTGGGCATCCCGGCAGTTTTGACTGATGAGAGATTTACGAGTTAACTAAAGCTGCAGTGTGTAAAATTTAGTGGCATGGAACACTGAATTTTGAGCTGGGGTGCAAAACTTCATAGACATCAAAGCATGTCTGAGATCATTGCACAGACATCTCCTTTTACATCTTGGGGTTCACAGCCTCTGGAAATAAGCAGGACCAGGTGGGGACCCCCACTTTCCCCTGACACTTTCCAAACTGAACTGGATCCGATCGCTTTAACCCCCGAAAATGCGACCCGCTGCCCCATGCCACAGCCTGTCATCTGCTGAGTTGAATCCCCTGGGGTGCAATGCTTCGACCTCACCAGTTTAACTCAGAACGGTTTCTCGAGTCGGTGCTTCGTATTTTCTTTGAAGGGGAGGTTTCACACTGTGCTGCTTTTCTTTTGCTAAATAATAAGTATGATTTATTCAGTATGATTTATTCTTGTCATTACTGAATAACTGAAACAGTTATTCAGTAATGACAAGGCAAAACGTGTCTTCATCATCTTTCTTACTCTTCAACCTTTGACTCTGAAAATCCCTCTCTAGAGCCAGTGTTTGGCTTTTCCTTTCACAGAACTTTACAAACGTGACATAGCAATACAGCTCCATGAAAGGGAACCCAAACTAATTTAATTTACTAATTCCAAACTAATATAAAAAATAAATATAATTATATATATATAAACTAAAAAACATCAATCCTCCCATCCATGTTCTTCTGCTTATCCGGGATTGTTTCATAGTGGCAGATAGCTAAGAAGTTAAAACCCCGTTAGCTAAAACCATAGTTCCAATATTATAATTCTCTATATTAAAAAAGATGCCCTTATTTTTTTTACACTGTACCTTTAATTCCAGAGAAATCCCACTGACAGTGTGTCCTTTTCAGCATTGCAATTAATGCATTTCTCAAGATTATTGTAAACAGTTTAATAGAGATTGAGTGGAGATACAAAGTAAGCATGATGAAGATGATGATGATAATTTGCTCTGAAAAATTAAAAATCCACTATTGCGTGTTTTGACCTGGGGATGACAGCATACATGGTTCCCCTACCTTGGTATCTGCTACCTTACACTACAGACCTCTAGATTAGTCCGCAACATGAAGTTGCTCTTTGAAAAACTTCCTGTCAATATAAATGAGCTGTTCCCCTCCTCAGAACTGACTCAGCTGAGCAACAGTCTCGCAAATCATCAACTTCTATCCTGTGAAGTTTTTACCACTTAGATCTCATTTGATTTGCTCGTCCCTGGCCACCTGGTCTGATGCTGCTGTGTGCCGTTGGCGGGTCAGGAAGAGGCCCTCAGTAACTTCCTAATTAAAGCAGTAATTAGGCGTAATCTCGGGCTTTGAAATGAGCTCCTTAGCGAGCCAGGTGTTCCAGACAGCAGCTGAGGAGATGGAAAATTCTTATTGAAGCACGGGCTTTTGCTCAATTTATATACTAATGTGCCACTATGTCCTTCACGACATATTTGATAAAACGGCTCATGGCTGAAGTTTCCTAATACGAGACTGATGTTTCCTCACTGCCAATGACCGAAGATGCATCATCATTAAGCAGATGAAAATCCCTGAGATCTGTTGTAAGCATCACCAGAACAGCAAAATAGTTTGTCATAGTGTGATGGATGAAAAACTTTCAAGAATAAACAGTTGTGTCTCACAACTGACCGTGAAATGTCAAAAAGACTATGATAATCATTTTCATCATAGATAATCACTTACTTTCTAGAGACAGCCTTTCTAAGAGAGTTCCCTTAGAGATAACATCCAGCGGTGGGGTGGATCAGGGGCCCCATAACATTTGTCGCAACACAGAATGTGGATTTGCAAATGAGAAACAGGGAAATTATGTGAATCATGGCTCATTGGATCATTGATACAATGTTATTCTGTAAAATTCTGTTCAAACCAGTCAAAAGATTTGACTGGTCCTGAATACATTATATATGTCAACTAGGCCCATGCTGTCAACCCCAATAGCAACAGTGTGTCCCCAAAAAGTCCACAATCACCTGCAATCATCCAAATCACCACAAACACATCACAGAAATATTCCTCTGCACTTCCTGTACTTTAATGTTCTGCTGAGCTGTTTCTGTTGAGCACATTTTGAGTCTTTATTTTTCATTTCAAAATGTGATTGAAACTGTTTACAATATGACCCAGTGGCAACAGGTATGTGCTGAAGAGTGAGGGGCCAAGGTTCATGAGGGACCCCACAGGTCAAGGGGATCACTGAGGAAGAGGCATTAACCATGGCTTTTGAGAAAGTCCTATTTGATAAATAGGAATTTTTTTGTTATATTACAGCACGTGGGGACGTATCAAATGTAATTATTGAACTTTATACAACCAAAAAAGTCTAATAAGGGTCAAATGGTTTTTCTGAAAAAAACAAAAGTTGACTTAATCTAATTAAAATCGTAATTTAGTTATGCAATAACTAATAATTGGTAATTTTATGAATGTCTATGATAATGCATATCAAATATGCAAAGACATTTTCTTTTTCCATTATTTTTTTCTTGGTGAGGACATTAAAGGCTGCTGGGATAAATGGACCACCCTTATTCAAGCAACTTATCCTTACCAGTTCCTCACAAATTCCCAGAACGTGGGGAATATTGGGTTGTTCAATTTAGAATAGCTATATTATAATAAAGACCCTGAGTGCTATTTTCTGCATTAATCAAGAATATAAAATGTAGTAACGGGAACAGACTATCATGATTTAGGCAAGTTGTCACCACTGTGTTTTTTTTAAGTTCCATCAGTAAGAATATCATCTCACAGACAAGTAGAGCCAAAACAGGCTTTCACTTCCACAGAGCACATGAGTAGAGGAGGGGACATTTTTCCCTAGCGCACAAGTCCCCAAATAATGCTGACCCTCTTCCTGACTTGCATTTAAACATCATTTTGGAGTTTATTATTTCCATGTTCACTCCATTTGGTAAGGAAAACGTACCCTGCAACATGACAGATAAAGTCTCAGTGTTAATTGAAAAGAAAGGATTTGTGATTAATTTGATAATGTCCTTCATGGCATTACATGAAAACGGTTGTACAATTCTGCACCTACTGTTTCTGCAAAGAACTGTTCGGGCTAAACCTCTCTTATGTTTTCCCTGTCGTTTGTCGGTCTCCCAGTTTTTAACTGAGAAATCCAGAGTCTCGCTTTGGCTTTGAATTGATTGACATAACTAATCGTGTGTGCCAAATCTTTGCCTTTGCCATGCCGGTCAGAGTTCAGCTCATTCAGTTTGGCCTTCGGATGTGCAGAAAAATCCCGTTTCAAGCAGCTATTTGACAGTTCTTGCTGCTCATTCTGTGATTCCAAGAGTGGATCTTGGGTAGCAGTTCAGTGAATTGCTGACGGACTTTGCTTCGACCCAACCAACAGACTTGGTCATGCAGGAGTATGTCTCCATATATAGCATTAACCCTGTCTAGTTAAGATTTGAACAGTCAGTGGTGCAGTCCTTTTACTAGTATGGAGGTAAAGGGAAGGTACTTATATAGCACTTTTCCAGTTTGCTCGACCACTCAAAGCTTTTTATAACACGAGTCAGAATTCACACATTCACACAAACAATCATCCAGTGATGACAGAGGCTGCCATGCAAGGCACTGACTGCTTATCGGGACCATTAAAACAGCAATGGAACAGCCACTGAGAGCAGCTTGGGGTTCAGTGTTTCGCCCAAGGACAATTAAACATGACTGGAGGAGTAGGGGATCGAACCACTGACTTTCGGTGGACGACCGCTCTACCTCTAAGCACGACAAGTGTCATTCACACATGGGAAAAAGCCACAATTTTGCTAGCAAGCGGCTGTTGGTGGATCTAAAAGTGTTAACCGGCAAGTCAAGAAACTCTGGTCTTTGTGGCACATGGCGATACAATCAGAGTGGTTGCCGGCCATAGTAGGTGCGCAGTCAGTTTTAATTGCTACTTATTAATGAATTTGGATTTTATTCTAATGCACACACTGTTTGAACTCGGTGTAGATGTCCTCATGTCTCATTCTCCCCTTTAAAGGCAAATATATGAGATGAGACCTCCCTCCCATGGTGGATGAGTCATGTGAGCAAACACCGTCAACTGTGTTGAGACCGTCATGTCCACAGATTCATGAAATTGCAATTAGAATCATTCATACGGGGATAACGGATTCTGTCCTTCCGGCCACGACTGTAGAGCCAGCAGCTGCTTCACTAGGAGATTGCACTTTTGAGGGGGTAAGCCCCCCCTAAATTTTGTCATGCGATGATGTTCCAATTTAAGGCAGATTGGTTGGTCGTTGAAGAAAGTAGACAAAACTGAAGTTCCTATTCAGATTGAAAATTGTCGTTTTTATTTTTTTAATTTTTAAGTGCATTTTCTGCCATCATCCTCACCAGAGAGCTGGAGGCACAGACAGACAGCGACAAAGTTATGATCCAGCCAATCAGACAAAGCAGGAGACTCTTATATCGTATTGTTTCTAGATTTCGTTGGATCGACTGATCGTTCGCAATCAACTGGTTGGAGACCACTGGATTATGCACTGGTGGTTATTAAATATCTGTCATACAGATACATATAGACCTTTTCATTTATTATAGTTAAATATTACATCAACATGGTAAATTAAAGAAATAGTTACACAATTTATGTCAAGCCTTTGTGTTCCGTTCTCCCTCTGTGTCTGTCGTGTCATTGGTCATCATGCTCAGCTGTGTTTCCCCTCCAGCTGTGTCTCATTGTCTCGCTACATCCGTGTATAAAGTCTGTCCTTACCTTTCCTTCTGTACTAGTTCATTGCATGATGTTCCTCGTGTCGTCACGCGGCCCAGCCTTCTCCCAGTGTGTCGTAAGTTATCTCTGGTGTTTTTGTTCCTGTTTTTTCCTCGTGTCCTTTTTGGTTTATCAATAAATAGTTTTGCAACTGCTCTGCTGCGCCTTGTGTCTGCATTTGGGTACGAGCTAAACCCCAGAAGAGCTCGTAACAATTTATGGAGTTCATTATTGATTAGGTTCATTTCCTCTACTCTGTGGAGTGTTAGATGAAAAGATTGATATCATATGTCTTTCATCCATCAATTTCTGTAACGACTTAACTTAAGCCGGGTCACAATGGGGCTGGATCATACCCTAGCTCACATTGGGCAATGCATAGATACAAACAAGACAACAAGACCATCAACCAGTCAATCTCAGCCAGTTCATTTATAGTCCCTATTTCACATAAATTGCATATTTTGAAGTGTTGGATGAAGGAAGTTTGGAAAACTCAACTGTCCCGATTTTTTACTGGGTCTGAGCAAGTAAATAGTAGACAACCACAAAGTTACTGCGCACACCCAAGATGTAACCCAGTACAAACCCCCTCATAAAACTGTAACTTGTCACATTGGCTTTTGTGCAGATTAAGCTAAAACGATTCATTGAGTGGATTTTTCAAAATGCCTGTGAGCAGATTGTTGTTGATGTATAATATTCATATCCTAACAGATACACTATTCTTTTACAGGCTCCTGTCTGGTTGAATATAACTAACACCAATTAAAGGGTAGGGAGAATGAATAATGTCAGCATTTTCGGTGGCGGGTAAACAATTTTATTGTGGGTTTGGATTAATAGCTGGCAGGAAAGACATCCCCTGGCATTCTGGTGTGATCGGCCTGTTACGGAAGGTTCTCTGCTGAAGCACCGCCACAGCATGAAGTGGGTGTGAAGGATTGCATATGAATGAGTTCAGTTTTCTGACCATTCATACCTCTGCCAACTGCTATATCGGGTCCAGCATTCATCCAGTGATGGAGCTCGCCTTCTGAAACAGTTAGTTGATTTGGTTTCTGTTTGCTGTGCGAGCACCATCCCCCAAGCACACTACGGCAAAGGACAGAGCACTAGCCAACAAAGTCTGGTAGAAGGTTTGCATTAGAGGCCTCTTGATGTTGAAGGATACCAGCCATCGAAAGAAATACAGTCGACTTTGACCCTTCTTGTACAGCACCTCTATGCAACAGGACCAGTCCAGTTGGATGTCCATTTGTACTCCAAGGGACCTGTATTGCCAACTTCCACATCTGAACCCTGGATTTTGACGGAAATCCGACTGGACCCCCTCCTCGCAAAGTCAACAACCATCTCCTTAGTCTTTGAGCTGGAGATGGTTGTGATCGCACAAGTCCACAAAGTCCTTGATGGACCCGCTGCACTTCTCCTCCTGTCCTCTATTCATACAGCCCACAACTGCTGAATCATCAGAAAAATATCAGAAGAAATCAGAGAAATGAAGAAAGAAATGAATTATTTCTTCTTTCACATTGTACATGGTACAACATGGAAAAATTAGTTTTCTGCAAACGGGGAGAAAAAGGCGGTTCCTACAACTTTAGAGGGGACATCTATGGGTTGAATTGCAAATTTTCTTTTTTGGGATTGAATTGAATTGAAAAAGACATTTAGTTATATATAGAAATACTGCTGAGTCATTGGTTATTCCCTACACAATGTTGGCAAAAATAAACCCACCAGATAGAATCAAAGCCAAAACTTATTGAGACTTTCCTCACAACCAAGGCTTTACATACCTGCAGGGATTTTTAAACAAAGCAGCTCCTTTCACTCAACATTACCAAGGATAAACCCACCGCTGACATAGAGGCATACTTTACCAAATGTGAAATTGTCCAATATGATAATAATTAAGAGCACCATGAGTGAGCTGCCTGGTGCACATAACCACATTTCCATCTGTTAGCTGTAAGTGGAAGAGGGAGCGAGGATAGTAGCTTTTGATGCGGGCACAGATGGTCTTCCCTTTCTGATAATATTTCACAGTTAGAGCCAGTGGAGTGAAGGAAATGTGTGAATTTAAAAATCCCAGAAGAATAATAATAATGTCCCAGAGCAGCTCTACAGGTGTCTGAGCTCTGATCAGTGGAGGAGAAGCGGCCACTTGAGAGAGGAAACGAGATAAAAAGGGGGAAATGGAGAGAGATGGGGAATTGGAATAGCATGAATATTGTGTTTAGAAGCCAATTTATGTTAATCATAAACAAAGGAGGAAAGAAAATGAATACAGTGACAACACAGGGGAAATTACTACTCACCTGCTTCATGAGTAGCATGTAATCAAGGAAGTACAACAGGTAGTTTTAAAGAGGGACAGAAATTAAGCAGAACCTCGAATGTGATTTCTTAAGGGGAGACGTAGTTAGAGGGGAGGCGAAGCTGACAGGAGTAGATAGGTTACAGAGATTAGTAGGAAGAGGCGAGCGGGAGGTGAACAGATAGGGGAGGCATTACAGGAATCCCCTGACCTCACTAGGCAGCTATTAGAGCAAAACTAATTACAGACAAAGGACCCTTGAGATAGAAGTCAGTACCTTGCCATACCACAGTGCACACCCACACATGTACCTTCCTCTCCTTCCAGGAGTGTCTGCATATTTAGTTTTCTGCTCTGTTTTCCCAGGGACCAAATCCATATAATGTATGGGTTTATGGAAGCTGAGGGGGGACTCAAGGGACATTTACATAACCCAGCACCAACTCTATGCCTTCTGCTTAATGTCCCACTGTTTATTCCTTCTGATTGTATCTATAAACTATGAAAAAACTACCAATGTTTGTTGTTCTGTTTTCCAAAAAAGACACGTAACTGTCCTCATGAACTTGTACAGAAAGGAGTATTATTGGTAATAATCGGTTGTAGAAGGACACAGAGCGCAAACTCAAAGACTTACCTGTGTGTCAAGCGAACCGACTGTTTCATTAAATTGTTTTTGAGAGACAAAAATGTACAAAAAGTATGAACGAATATTAATCAACCACCAACACAAAACAAAAATTAATTGTGACAACAATGTTGTCAACGTTCAGTTTCACCAATCTCAATAGTTTACCACTGATGGTTTCATGAGTTAGGTCTTCATGTTTCTTTCTACGGCCACAGTTTCATTCTCTGTTGCTTTTTCCTTAAGCTAAATAGTACGCATGATCCCTCATTTGTCAAAACAGTTATCAGGCAACAATGTATTCATCGTCTCCTTCCTTGTTGGTTTTTAGTGGTGAAACGTTTCTGCGTCACCTTTCTGCCACTTCAACCCCTTCAACCCAAAAAATTCCTCACTAGCGATTTCTCCATTCAGGATACTTTACAAATACGTAAGCACCTCATCAGAAACTTTACATCTCGTGATTTGAAGGCTTTTTCACAAACAATGTTAAAAAAAGGATAAATTCAGCTGATTATACCATTTATTCCAAGAGACCCCCAACACTGGCCTTTTAAGATCATTAAAATACACCAGGTTTAAACTTATAATATTTCCAAGGGATCACAATACTATTTTCTGTGCAAAATTTTTCATAAATATAAATAGATGAACGTAGATGGGAAATATAACTAGATGGGAAATATAAAATATTTTATGATGCTTACAGCATCAAGAAACCATAAGGGAGCTGGAGTTACAGCGTAGGTCAAAATATAACCCTTAAAGCTTATCTCATAAATTTATATGTAACTGGGAGCAGTTTGGGTTCTAATGGATGGCAGGGGAAAATCAGAGGGGAAATGTTTGTTGGGCAAGGTTTCCCAGGAAAGCAGATACAAAGACTGTTTGTGGAGCCTTTGCTCTCAGCAAAGGCTTTCAATACGATCAATATTTGATAAAGCTGGACTGAAGGACATAAAAAGGGGTGATGCACCTCCAGCCATTGCTCTGTTAGATGTCACAGTTCTTTTTTATCACTAGGCTTGCTTGAATGCTATAATAGTTTGCCTTCCAGGTTAGATGAAACTGACAGAGCGTGCTACAGAAAGTCTCTCAAATATATGACTTCACACATATCTGTACAAGACAATGTTCAACACTTGATATTTCTTCTCACCCTTGGGTTACAGTCCAAAGTCTTTCATCTGAATGTTGCATATGATCAATTGGAGCGGACTGTGGCGACCGCCTGACGTGATCTGAAATTAATTTCCTCTGAGATGTTGCTGCTCTGCATAGACTTCGCTGTCAAACCTCCATGTTTTGTCGTCATCATTAACTCCACCTTCACGCATACACCATAGGGTTGATAACTTTGGTGGCCTCTAGTCCTGCATTGCTGTAATACATGTTTCTTACGAAGTTACATCGAGCAGCCATAACATTATAACCACTGACAGGTGCTCATACTAGTACTATTTTTGTTATTATTAGCAAGGGATGAGATTGAGGGTTTTACAGGGAAAGGGGATGTTTTTGGGGGTTGCTGTATATTTCAGACTCTAGGAGGGGCTTTATTTCCAAAAGTTATTGCATCATAATTTCCCAACCATTGATCCAATTTAGTTCCACTTTGGTGCGTATGAATCAACAAAAGGAGACCCATCATGAATATGTCATAATTCACACTAACAGTTCATATTTTACTCATTAGGTTGACATTTATTTTATAAAAAGACACTTTGTACATAGCATCACATTTAATTAGGGGTAATGCTTGCGCAACACAGGAGATTTAGGACCTTTCAGTGATATATCCTAGTTGTTGGGGACGGCAGCACAGGCCTAGTTAAGTGACCTTTTCAATCTAGTTTCAATTCCCGTTATTTGTTGTGGCTTGAAGCAAGTCATGACTCTTAGATGGGGAAGAGATGGTACCAGGATGCACAATATGTGGAGGGCAAATCGAGGGAGGTCGTGTGATGGTTCTAGCATTGATTTGCTAGTAAACCTTGGGTTTTGTGGATGTTAGAAAAACCCAAACACTGTTGTAGGCTAACCATGACACACCACAAAAATGGTTTAGGAATGGTTTGAAAATCATAAAAAGCTATTTAATGTGTTGACTTGGCCTCCAATTTGGCAAAATCCCATGGTGCCTTCTAGTAGTATTGGGAAGTCGAATTTTCTGTGTTCCCGGTCTGAAGTTTTGACTGGAATGCCCCTTCATGTCGGATTTCCACCTCAAAGTTGGAGGTCCCCCACCAACCCTAACCTCATAGTCCAAGATGGCTTCTCAGGGTGTAAACAGTAAGTGGGAGTTCAAGTAATATACTTTTATTGACTATTTTGACTATTTATTTTATGACAATAAAACCAGGCATAGCTTTAGTATTAGGTATACTAGTTACTAGTGTACTAGTTGTCATCAACTAGTAATCGCTAACAATGACTAACAAAGTTAGCCTGGTTTACAAAAAACAACTTTCTTCTCCCTGTGAAATTAGAAGTCAAATGTAGTTTTTTAAATAGATTGCCATAAGCCATACAGATGAAGACAAACCGAAGATAAACAGTTACTCACCTTAGAAATCATTGATTCCATCTCATTTGCGGTGGCAGCAGTCAACTAAGGATATTCCAAATTTTCTTTCCCCAGCGCTCCAGATTATCCCAGATCACCCAAAAATATTCCCCTTCCAGTTCAGTTACTCCCTCCGGCGTGCTCTGGGTCTACCGCTGGGTGTCCCCACTGTTGGACCTGGCTTGAAAACCTCCAAAAGGAGGCTTCCTGGCATCAAATGCCGGAACCACCTCACCTCCTTTTGACAGCCCTCTACTCTGAATTCCGTCGGGTTGTCCGAGCTCAACACCTTTTCTCTAAGTCCGAGCCCAGACTGAGCCGAGCCTCCCTAAGACTAAATATATTTTGGACCCTTTCTACAGTATGTTATTCTGTAGCTCTGGTGCATAGTTGTGTGTATTTTCTCATCCACAATTGGAAATGAACCCAGGAGTTATGAGAAAGAAGTTATGGTTTAACACTATATAACTTTTTTAAATAGTTTTTTTTTCAAAAATACACTTGTTTTGGTGCAAGATTTTATTTTGCAGGACTTTTTCATGATTGTTATGATGATCATCATAATAGTACACTGCTCTACAAACTTCAATTGTTTTGTTTGCGTAAAAAGGATTATTTTGCAGAATCATGACAACTCCAGTCAACAATGTTGCCTCTGCAAAATGTATTTTCTGGAAAAACAGGTAGACATTGTCTAATAATTGGGTTGACCAAGGTTAGTGTGTCATATAACTCCAATTTTAAGCATTTTTTCGTTTTCCTCATTGCAGGTGACACACTTTAATGAAATGACAACAACACTAATAAGGAAACAAAGAGGGTGAATTGGGATATGATGTTTCTAATTAAAAGTTAATTTATTCCCTGCTCGAATACTGTTTCTTCTTATGTAACCGCAGTTATCAAGCAATTAAAAGATAACCTTGCATTGGAAGATCAATATTTTCCCACTCTCTCAAATAAAATACCACAAACAAACACCAATCATAAAAGCACAAACCATGGCCACATCGGTCCATGTTTTATTCATGCAGCGGTAGCCTGAAGTAAAATTGTCCTATAGTTCTAGGGGGTACTTTCAGGGAACACACTACCAAAGTAAATAAAGCATCTTTGACTGTCTGCTTAAAATTATAATCATTGATGTGTAAATATCATCAGTGTCCTGGAGAAACCCTTCATGTGAGGATAACAAGGTTTTTTGAGGTTATCAGATCCACATTCATGTTTTATCATCACATATTTATGTCAATAGCACTACACTTACAGCTGACATTTTAAATGGGCCGTGATATGGGTGGAAGGAATCTAATGTTGGCGTTCTTTTGAACCAATAGCGGGCAAGAGAGCTGAGCAAAAAGCAAATATTTGGATTCACCAGTTGATCTACATTCCAAACATCTCCATTGCTGATGAGTGTTGGGTAGTGACTGGAACGGTTGAGATTTTGAAAGGGTAGAAGGGCGGTTATCACCAGCAACACACTACAGCTCATCCTTAGGGATTCTCAGGTGTTTCCAGATCAAATGAGATGTATAGTTCATCTAGCAAGTTCTGGGTTTACCTAAGGGTCTCTTTCAGCTGGACTACCACCCTTCCATCTCAGGATTAATTTTCCCATAACTCGAGAATAAGACACAAAGATACTTAAACTCCTTTTCTAGAGGCAGTAACTCACTCCCAATCCAGAGGGGATAATCCACCATATTCCAGTCTCAAATTAGGAAGTGCTGAACCTCATTCCCATTGCTTCACTGCTGCAAATCCTTCTAGTGCTGTTAGAGATCATGGACTGATGAACCCAACAGAGCCACATCATCTGCAAACAGCAGAGAAGCTATTCAAAGCATCCCAAACTAGACACTCTCCTCGCCTCACCTGCACATTGATATCCTGTCATCAATGATTCCAGCACTGATTGAAAAAATGTTTGACTTTCCTCCGAGAATACAAGCACATCCCTCACTTTGTTTTATAAAGAGACTGGATCACCCACAGCAATGGCCCCAGTGCCCATTCTCTCACACTTCCCACAGCACCCATTGGGGAAAACAAGCTCATAAGCTTCTTTAAAATCCATAAAATACATGTAGACTAGATGGGGAAACTCACAGGACTTCATCAGCATGCCTGCATGAGTGGAAAGTGTCGCCGGCATTCCATGACTTGGGCAAAATCTGCATAGTTCCTCCTGAAACTGAAGTGCAACAATATATGCAACTATATCTGGAATGCATCCTCCGACCACCCTTTTAAAGGGTTGTCACTCCACAGGGTCTGTCACCTTCCGTCAATCAAAATTGAATAGACATGTCAGCCACGACAGTCCAAGAATATCTAAAGCATTCAAAAACTCAGGGCAAATCTCAATAACGTGGGGTTGGGTGCAAAGCAATACCGGTAGTATGCAAATCTTGATCTACTTGATTGAATGCTAATAGCGGGAGACGGTCACCCAATAGTAATCGAAACTACTTTAGCAGTGTAAAACATCTAATGATCGCTCAAACACAAAATTGTGAACTCATCTCAGGCATTAAATCAAAAATCTGAGACTTGGAGCCATGCTTTTGATGATGATGTTAAACCTTTTACAGTGCAAGACCTGAATGAAATATGTAGAGTTTCATCAAGAGACATGGGCTCATTAAAGAATATTACTGCTCCTGCCTTGTTGGACCCACAGGCATTAAGTCTTTGGCCCAGTTTGGGTGTGCACGGTTAAAGAAAGCATGATTCACTCTGAGACAACCAAGTAAATTAATTACAGCATTGCTTGATCTCCCTCTCTCTCTCTCTCTCTCTTTCCGTGTGAGGCCTGCATGATGTACAATATCAGCTATAATATTAAAACCTTCTGTCTGACATTGTGTAGGTTCCCCTTTTTCTACCAAGCTCTTTAATGCCATATGTCGTTTAATATCTTACACCACTTTCGTCGGTACTTACCAATTTCAGTCCCTCAGATCTTAGGGCTTACCCATTTTTTCTGCCTCCTCACATCAACTTCAGGGCAAGATATTCACTTACTGCTTAATATGTCCCACCCACTGACAAGTACCATATTTAATATGGTACTCAGGCTACCGCTGCATAATATAAAATTCCAGGTGTTCTCCCTGTTGGATGAACCTGAAAAAGATCCAAGCTCCATCCAGATGTCTAGGCTCTGCACCTTATCTCTAAGACTGAGCCTAGCTACACTTCGAAGGAAGCTCATTTCAGCTGCTTGTATCCTTGACCTTGTTTCTTCTGTCACTACCCAGAGATCATGACCATAAGTGGGGTTGGAACATACTGCTGATGCCGCACCGCTCTTCCATTTTATGGTAAATTTCCCCATCACTTCATAGCAAGCAAAACACCAAGATACTTAAACTCCTTTGCTTGAGGAAACAACTCAGCCCATAGCCGAAGGGAACAGTCCACTGTTTCCAGGCAGAGAACGATGACCTCAGAGTTGGAGGTGCTGACTCTCATACCGGATGCTTCACACTCAGCTGCAAACCACTCCGGTGCACTCTGGAAATCTCAAATTACTAAAGCCATACATGGGGGACTTCAACATTGCCTGCTTGGAATCCTTGCCGCTGACCAACCCCGGGATATGTCTGAAGTTCTTCCAGAGTTGTGAGATTGAATACAAATTGACAGGGTCCTCCGCCAAACGTTTCCAGTTTGAGTACATTTGGGTTTACAAGGTCTATGTGGCAGCTTCCCACGCTATCTGAACCGAAAAACTCATCACCAGTCGTTGATCAGCTCTGCTGCTATCTTCAGCTGAGTGACCTAGACATACGGCTAAAGATCTGATGATAGGACCACAATGTTGATCAGAGATCGTTGGCCACCTTATGCTCGAATGTTTTTTAGTTATGGAGTGTCCATGCCAAGAACGTGAAGCCCAATAACAATGCAAAACTCGGGTTCAGTTGGTCAGACAGTTCCTCCGAATCACGCCTCGTCAGGTTTCTCAGTTGTTGCAAACCGGGCGTCAAAGTCACCTAGAACTATAGTGCATATAAGTACACTCCATTTAGTCCATACACAGTTGTGAATTCTCTTTGATTACATACATTTAAACATTCTGGATTACCAGAACTGGAGAAATTATTTGGATCCAGAGCAGACCTTTCCAAGCCTTTTACACATTATTCATTTAGTTAGAAGAAACTGGCCATATACCGCACCGGTGAAGGTTCTCGATCCAGCTGATTATAGATGTCACCAACAAATTTTATTAGATGAAATCTTCTATCATACACTACTTCTGAAATTAAAAAAACAGCAACTTTTTAATACCATTATTAGAAATCCTGCTAACAGAAACACAGGCAAACACAAGTAAAAAAAAAAGAAGTAATCTCCTAAGAGGAGGTAATGAACAAAAAAGAAAATTAGAACTTATGCCAGAACTGCTTTGTTGAATTGAAAAGGCAAATTTAATAAAGATAAGTGGACCAGATAAGTAGTGTTATCCATATAACAACATGGATTTTAATTTGCTATTAATAATGAGAGCAGGATTTTGATTGTTATTCACACAATGTTTTTTCCGCTTCGCCTCATCTGCATCAATCTCCCTTTAATATACATTATAAAATACAAATTGAAATACAATTTAAGGTCAGAAAGTATAATAATATGAAGTTTTGAATATAAATATAGTAACATGAAGTTGTGCTGCTTGTATTATTTTTTGAAACGATATGAAACATAGCAAAAAAGTCAAAATGAGGCAAAGCTGACACTATGAAGGAGTTACAGGGCTAAAAAGGAAAGTACAGAAAAAATGTGGGTATCACTTCAGAATATGACTCCCCTTATTAAGGATTGTAGTTATAAAGGGTATCAGAGACCTGACGCTTGCCAAATAGTGAGCACACTTATCGGTGCTGCTAAATTGATTTAGCCAAATAGTGACCCACATTGATAAATTGAGATCTCCCTTATAAGCTAACATTTATAAACTTTAACTATTGACTTATGCAGTGGCTAAAGCCTAATTTATAACTTAATTATAAAAATGTAAAAATCCCTTTTAAAGGTATTTTTATTGTAAATGGTACCAAAATATGGACTTCTGATTAAAAAACTCATAAACTGGAGGAGGTTTTCAATGTGTGAGATGTTTTTTTCCAATTGCAATAGCTCCGTGGGCTCGGCTCGGCTGTAGCTCAGTGGGTAGAGTGGCCATCTCCCATACAGGTTGGTAGGTAGCCGGTTGGAGTCCCACCAGGGTCTACTTGTCGTCTAGTTGAGCAAGACCCTGTTACCCCAACTCCCCGGGCGCTTCAACGGGGTAGCCCACTGCTCCCTCAGGCATGGGTCAAATGAGAAAGGATTTAATTTTGTTGTACTGTGTATGGCTGCGTGTGATCAATAAAGGATTTCTATATACGATATATTATACGATATGCTTTATTATCCCAAATTTCTTTCGGCTCAGTGCTTCTGCACACATCAAAGACAAAAAGGAAATAAATAAAGACACATATTGCAGAGCTAAGAATATTCTACACGACCACAGGTTAAACATTGAACCATTTTTAAACAAACCATCATATTGTTGTGTTCATTGTGCTTTATTAAAACCAGCAACATTTTTAACATAGTTAGGTTTCAGGTCCAATCTATGTCTCTCTGCAGGAAACGGCACCAAGGAGTTTTTGAAATGGCTGAGCGGACATCTGGACATCTTTATGCTCTTTTAAGTTCAGACCACTCATAGAAAAATTAAAGAGACTGGTGTTCTTTCCTCCTAATGAAGAACAACTCTTGTCTTCTGATCCTTTCAGAAGAAAGTGTTGTTAATGTGGAGGATTAGTAGCTTGATGAGAAGCGGTGTCAACACATTGAGTCTCAGTTGAACTTAACTAAATTAGTTTATTACAGACTGATCTTTTATAACAGAAGTGATCCAGGTAGGTTTAAAGTAGTAATTTCTCAATTATGGCCAAGTCAGACCAATTCAGACCAAATTCAGTGCGTATGAATCGAGTCAAATATATCATTTATATCTTTTACTGTAATAGTTCATAATTCATCTTCACTTTGGGAGCTTTTTATGAAACATTTATCACATGATTTGGTTGATTTCAATCGACTGAAGGACGTATTTCTTGTAAACATGGCATTTTACTCTTGTAGTTCTTATTTTACTGACTAGGTAAAATTTGTTGGGTCCTGTAGATAATTATATAAAGAGTTTGGTCTAGACCTGCTCTCTCTGGAAAGCACCTTGAGACAACTGTTGTTGTGAATTGGCGCTATATAAATAAAGATTGATTGATTGATTGATTGATCACAGGTCTTATATTTGACCCTAAAGCTTTGAGCTTAATTACCATCTACTCAGTTTATTCACATTTAGTAAGAGGTGGTTAGCATCATAACAATCTGTTTGAAATCATGTCTGCTATTTCTGTATATATCCGTTTAAAGGAGCCTCATCCCTGAACAGGTGACTGGATGTGGTCGTAGATGATGACATCTTTTTGATACTGGAAGGGTACCATATAGTCTTGCTTGGGAAAGGGTGAGCAGATATTGCAACCTGGAACTTCACTGCTAAATATTTCTTAATGTTACATACTGTACATTTAGAAGGAAAATGTTTGAAATCCTCAGGAAATCCTAATCATTTTCTTCATCCCAACTGTCTTCAGGTTCCTGTCTTTCTTACCTGGATGAAGCTTTTGGATTTTGGTCTTCCATTGGTTTGATTGCTTCTAATATAACTATTTGTTCTCCTATTGGCATCTATTTGTCACACAACATAGTGTGTGGAACATTTTTCTGGCTTGTCTCCTCAAAAAAACAAAAAAAAACACCCACATTTGGCAGGTGATAGGTGCTAATTTTCAAACCTGGGCATGTTAGAATATATTCTAGCCCTCTCTCTAATCAACAGCTTTGTTGTCCTGAACTGGTTTTCCACTGGCAGGCGACGTGTTATTTCACACCCTAAAACTTGTTTTAGAATTAGAAAACATTAAGAAGATGAAATCTCTACGTATTAAAACTTTCCTCTGAGTTTCAGGTGTTTTGTGAGGAAACTGTAGGTGGGTCTACTATATTGTTCATAATGATAACATGCAAGAATGAGCAGCGTGTAATTTTCCAACCGGAACATTTAGCAATATTGAAATATAAACCTATGTTGTCAGTAAGAAGGTGCAGTCAAGGGCCCAGAATTGTATTTATGTGCCCATTTGTGAACTATGGTGGCCCAGAGATCCTTTGTATCCTTCCTTGTTTAGAGTTTTAGTCTATAATTAGTGTGTGTTGATTTGTAAGTCCGTATGTCTGTGTGCATGTACAGACCTCAGACAAGGTCATATGGTAGCTAAAGGCTGATAATGATCAAAATGAGGCAAATTACGGGAGACACTCTGGCTGGCGAACAAACTGGAAGATAACAATAAGAATGAAATTAATTTTAATTAAGATGGAAAAGAAATCCTGAGGTCCACAGCGGACGTACTCGGGGAGAGTTGGTGAGTGATTTGTCTCATATGTTCTAATTTGTTTATTAAAAAATGAGGGCAGAGGGAAATGATATAAGAGATGAACACTTGCATAATGAGAATACCCTATCACCATCAGCTCTCCTCACTAACCTCTGCCACCTGAGGACACGGCACACATGCAGACTCACGAAACACCATCTGCTCCTCCGCCTGATGTCAGCTTTCCACTCCTGGTCCAGCTCCACCCTGGACTGCCAGCTCACACATCAACATCCATGTGAATTTTAGCCCAGGTAACGAGCAGCTGGAGTTTGTCTGTTCGGGCTGGAGATGGTAGCTTATCCACCATGTTATGTAAGTTCCTGTCAAAACCGGCAGCTGTTTAAAGCAGCAACAAAGACGGTACATTTTCAGTGTTGGATGGCAGTTCAAAACTGAAGAAGCCTCTTGGATGAGAAGAGCCAAAACAAAAGTCCACTTACTTTGGATTTTAGAGCACTAGGTGGGTTTATATGGAGCGCTTAATACCAAATAGATTTGGAAAAGATGTCTCATCAAAAAGAAAATGCTGCATGTAAACACTGCTTTCCAAAAGAAAAATACCTTGTCCGAATGAAATTTCATTCCTTTGAAAGGAGGTAGTCTAGGTCTTTTGGAAGGCCTTTCTGATAGCCAGTCGCTGCTTTTAAATATGGTGACTTCAAAACAGTACTGGTCTGCATCGGAGAATCATTTACTCATCGCAACTTTGAAAGAGTTTAACATAGTTGGACGGTTAGATGGACGAAAAGTAATTTCCTTTCCATGTTCCCTCTTTGTCATATTCTTCTCGGCGCTTGTTGGTGGTTGGCACCCAGATAATCCAAGTATTATTTCCACCTTATGAACTGGAGTGTGGATCATCTGCGCTTGTCAGAAAGCTGTTTCCGATTAGATGAGCATGTAAACGCTGGGATTGAAAAGATCACAGGTCATTTGAACAGGCGACCGCCTTTGCAATTCGGAAAAGTGTCACATGTAAACCCACTTAGTGTTTCCTGAACTTATTTTCTGGGGACCCACTATTTAAAAATGGTAAACCGGCCATTTCACAGGGACATATTTCACAAATCCCAACTCCCCTTTAAGCAAGTTGCGTTGGAAATATACTCTATAATACTTTACAGATGATATCAAATCCATGCGTTTAGGTCGAGTTAAGATGCCAAGTTAACAAGCACATTGCTTTTCCTTTCAGTAAAACTTCACACATATAGAATACTTTTTAATTGGGGCAAAACATGCATTTAGGAGCAGATAACAGGCTCTTGTTTCTTCTCCTTCTTAATAAACAAACAGAATGTACACTTAATTTAAAAATAGAACAGGATAAGCGCTCTGTCAAATTCTCTCTCTCAGTGGTTACAGAGTGCTAGAAATCTTGAAGTATAGTCGATAGCCAACAAGCTCTCATATGACTCAAGGGTGAACTGCAGTTATCACTCTGAAGGCAATAGAATTAAATGTATTTGGCGACCCAAATAAAATCTTCCGAGAGCCTTGTGCTGGTTCCGACCCAGTCATTGGGAATGACTTTAATAGAGATCTTCGGCGTTAACTTAGATTGATCTTTCAGTAAATATGATTGATTGAAAAATATTAATATTTAAAGGCACAACTATGACCAAATGACAATCTTTATACAACATTATTCCATGGAAAAAGAAATACATATTAAGTAAAATAATCAATATGAAAATAATTTGAATCAACAGAGGAAATCCAGAAATCAGTTATTTTAGATGTGATCTGTATGACTGCTGCTTGCTAATTGGGAACATTTATAGTGTTTTTCAATTACATTTTCTTGCGGTGGTAGTAGGACAAACATGATAACTTTAAGATGTCCCTCTCCATCCAGCAATGCTCTCCAGCTTACCCTGGTGCACCCTGAGGCAGTACTATCCCGGTGAGCAATGTAATCATCCCCAGTTCTGTGTCGCCCTCTGAAAAAATTGCTACCTGAGACCAGGTTGGACCGGGCTTTAGCCTATTGCAGGGTCTCCAAAAGCAATGTGGTCTCAGAGGAGGGGTCGGACTAAGAGTTTTGGAAGACACCAGCAATGTTATTTGACACCTTGCCTAGAGTAGGGAGACCAGAGCACCCTAATGGGACCAGACCTGGGCGGAGAGCTAGTTTGCGAGTGTCCTGTGGTCTGGCCTTTTTCCATGGGGCGTCGCCCGGGAAGTCTCACGGAGCTAACATCCTGTGAGCACACCCCATACAGGAATAGGCATTGGGTTTGGGCGCAAAGCAATATGGGTAGCAGGCAACAAAAAGTGACCTGGGCATGCTGATCCCTGATTAAGATTAGAAATAGTCCTCCTTTGTATTATATTCTAACAACACAAAGCCTTCAGGATTGGCCGTATTCACAACAACCAAATGCAATACATTGTTATTCATCAGTATTTAACTAGACATATGCTGTTGCCAATGACAGCAAGTCGTCACACCAATGACAACAAAATCACACCATCGATCAAGAAGTTATATCTGATAAACAATGTTTTTCGTAAAAAAGGCACCCTTTAGTGGGTAAAATTTGTACTATTTGAGTAAAACACGGTGTATATGAAATAGATCCCCTTGAATTGAATCATATGCACCAAATCTGGACTAAATTGGACTAACGGTTGAGAAATTATCGCCTGACAATGGAATTATTAGGAGATAAAGCTCTCCCTAGTATCAGAAATATACAGCCGAACTTTTCCAAAAACACTCCCTATCTCCCCTGCAATAAAGTATATGTGGGTAGAAAATTTGAAAGGGATGCATATGTTTTTCAGTTATCCCGTTAATGTGAAGGATCTGCGGCAGCAGCGATAACGATTCCGTAATATCTCTGACCAATCAGGCATATAAATATAATATGTCCATATTCATCACGCAGTATTTGAATACAAATAGACATATTAATTATTAATCAACCTTAATATGAACTTGCTAAGTTCATATTTATGTACCTATAAACCACTGTCGGTGTGTTTGGGTCCCATTGACCGTCTCAGAGAGCTGAAGACATGGCGAGCTGAAGAACAACAGTGTTAATGGCCGACTCTCTTCTTGTCTGAAGTGTGTTTCATTCACTGATGTATAATGAGTCTTCTCTCAGATCAAACCAGACTTGTGCCCCAGAGAAAGTGTAGTTGAGTTGTGGTGGCCATTTCCAAATGGAGACATACATTTGAGATGGTCATAGCTGCTCCTTCCACTCAATCTGTAGTCTGTCACACACGCCTTCATTTCCTGTATGCCTGTTCACTCGCCTCATCTTTCTGCAGATCACAGACTCTATAACCAACATCGTAGAGTTAAAAAGAACAAGTTTTTTGGTGTGAATTCCTCTCCCACATAAACACAGACCCATATATGCTGTTGCCAGTTTGTCTGTAAATCTATGGTCTGTTTTACATCCTCTCTGCAATGACCGGTCCCTTTTAAAACGGCATCCAACCCCGAGTGCCAAAGTGAAACATTACACAGCTGCTCCCTGCCATGCTGGCAGACATCTCCCACGCTCAGATTTTAATTATTCTGCTCACTGTGGCGGGCATCAGAGAGAGCATTCATTTGTGTACGCACACAGGAGATGGAGAGAGACCATGTGTGCAAGGGTTTTTTTTTCAAACAAGCCGAAACTCTCCTAACCACCCGGATTCAATCACAAATTAATTTAAACTGTCATCTGTTGTGAAAAATGTGATGTAATTGTCACATATGTCATGGTTCTTTGTGGTTTCTTTTGTACTTATTGTCTTTGTTATTGTATTCTGAATGTTTTTTTTCCTCTTCCATTTCTCAGCTTCTCCCCACTTGTCTGAGTGGGTGGGGGCGTGACTCCCGACTCCTATGCGTGTCTCCACCTCGACTGTTGAATGTTCTCACCCATCCCCAGTCCTCACCTATTCCCAATCTTCTTCATTAATATTTGTGCATAAGTCTATGTCTTCTTGCCTGTTTTTGTCTGTTTATTAGTGATTTGTGGATATTGATGTCTCTGGATGTCTCCCATGCATTCAAACATTTTTTTTCTTCCTCGTTTTCCCGTATTCTGATGTATCGGATATACAGGATTTCACCAATGTTGACTGTAGTATCTACATTAGTTTTTGGAGTCACCTGTTTTTTCTTTTTGAAGATTTTCTTTGGGAGTGACGAGGATGGACAGGTATCAGAGGGACAGACGTCTAAGAGACAAAGTAAGAACAGTCGTACTTGGATGGTTTGGGATCTATTTGAGGAAGGATGTTGGAGGTGAGGATTGCAGGCAGGAGAAAAAGGGAAGCCCAAAGAGGAGGCTTCTGGATGAAAGAGGACATGCTGTGACATAAGAAGATGCAGAGGACAGGGGAAGATGGAAATAGATGATCAACTGTGGTGATGCCTGAAGGGAAGAGCTGAAAGAAAAACAAGAAGCAGGAGACGTGGGAAAATAAGATGGAGAAGGAGAAGAAGAAGAATGAGAAAGGTTTTTTCATTATCACATGGGATTAGGTTGCCTTTTTAAATCACTCAACTGCAATCTAGTCTCCCCTGTATTATCTGTATTTATGGTCTTTATTTTGAAGGTAACACTTGAGCAGCATTAATATGATCAGATTGAGATGAAAACCCTGTTTTGAATACAATTTGAATGGACTGAGTATTCAGATCTTAACCTGTTTATGTTTATACAGTATATACTGTATGCAGAATCAAACATTGGACATTTTCTTATTCAATTGAAGTGGAAACTGTGTAACATTTATTATACACAAACGCTTTTCCAAATGCTATCCAGTTCTGTGACAACCGTGCAAACTGCTGAGGAAACAGCAACAATCATCATCTCTTCTTCATTGGTTTTCGGAGGCAAAACGTTTCTCCATCATCTTTCTGCAACTTCTAACTACCGAAACAAAATAAAAACCAAACGTTACTACAACCATAGTTTGGTTTGTCTCCTCTGGCTTCTGTACAAACACGGCAGCTCCCCCGCTAGAAATATAAAGTTTTTCCAAAGTAATCCCAAAAATACATTTATATTTTCAGCTCATTATGGACTAAAAATCTTAGTCATGAATCTTATATGCCCTTTTTGTATACAAAGTATCTTTAAATTAAAATTTTATATTAGGAAGACGGGATTCTTTTGGCTGTAGCACACAGTGATACATTAATATTTTATGTTTGCAAGACCAACTGATAAAAAAAATTGTTTTCCCACTGCAGTAAGACCTTTTATATTTAATTGAATCCTGCACATATATCATATCTATATGTTTCCATCTTTAGCTTCTCTGTGTATCGATCCATAACTTATATTTACATGTATGCGGTTTTGTTTGAATTGAACTGAATCTGGTCGATAGCTACATAATGGGCTGCCTCTCTTCCTCTTCTTCAAATCCCCAATAAAAAGAAGTCTGTGTTGAAAAGGTGGCTTATTTTTCTAAGTAGACGAAAATATCTTTTATATTAAGTTTCTCTCTGAGCTCTTATTTTTCTTTTTTTCTGAATCAGAGAGCAGGTGTAGTTGGGTTTTCATTAAAATACTGTGTGCAGGAACACAATTAGCTGGCAGACAGGCACACAAATGCTCACACAGCAGATGTTACTCCGGCGCCTGCGTTTAATGTTGTGATGATGTGTGTGAGGTAAACTGTAAGTATTTTGACTCCCAATTTGTCATAACAGCTGCTTGTTTGTGTGTATTTTGGTACAGATAATGCCATTTCCAAATAACAAAGAGGTGTACACTCCTAGGGGGTGAAGAAAAGCGAAATTAGCATGAATAAATGAGGAATAAAGGGAAAGGAGACGAGGAAATTAAGCAAGAATAAATGGGAATTGGAAGAGATTCTGGAGTGAGTGGGTGAAATTAGAATAAGACATATCAGGACAGGAAGAGAAGTGCGAAACATGAGAAGCAGGACGGAATAAGAGTAAAATACTGGCAGCTATGGAGGCTAAAATAAAAAAAAACACTCACCATGTACAAGACATTGTGGTAAATTACCATAAAAAAAGGTAATGTTAACCTTTTGCATTTACATAATCCATTTTATGAAATAACAGTAAATTACAATAATTTCAGACTTTTGACCTAGAAATCAACGTTATTTCAAAACGTGTATTGTATTTTGTTCGCATCTTCTGTCCGTAGTTATTATAGTATGTCGTTACTAAATGGTTAAAGTTGTTTATATACATTTTCATATGAGAAAAATCAAGTTATTATTATACAGAAAAATACTTTTGCAGTATGATTTGCTTTTGACATAATGGCACTGTTGCTTTAATTTTATCAAAATACACTATTTTCATACTAAAATTCTGTATTTTCCACATAAATAATACATTTTTATTGTTATTTATTCATGATAATTAACCTTATCTATTACAGTGATATACTATTTTAAATGTTACGTCCTTTTTTTTTCATTCACAATAATCTCAGCTGTCAATTTTTACAGTTGACGTGATAAAAAGTCCAAATAAAGTCATATTTTCCTGTAGTTTTTAAGTAATTGACTATGTAACTGTCGACAGGTTGACAAACAACCTTGAGACAACTGTTGTTGTGAATTGGCGCTATAAAAATAAAGATTGATTGATGATTGATTGACAATGTATGTTTTTCAAATGGTAAATTACCGTTATGTCTTGTGCAAAAGAAAAGTGACCTTTTCTTTTTCTGTAAAATCCCCACAGCTGCCGATATTTTAGCATCAATTATAGGGGATTTATTTATTTTATTTATATTTATATTTGATTTATTAACAGTGTGGAGGAATGAAGGATGCATCACAATAGATAAACAGAGTTGGAGGTTAAGGGAGCATGGGTCACCAGAGGAGGGAGTAGAGATAGTGGAGGAAGAAAAAACAGAGGAGAGGGAGAGATAGTGAGCTCCCACAGCAGGTAAACACAGCGATGGAGAGGCAGGGTGGAGGAGAGATAGTAAACCTCCTCCAGCGGGACTGGGTCATTATAATAAGAGAGATTGGAAGAGCTAGAGTAGCTGTTTGGGGATGGAGAGAATAAGAGAAAATAGTGCCTCTCAATCTTTTTTGCAGACTACGTTAGCTCCCTAAGGATGGAGCATCTTAGAGTAAACAATTAATAAGGGATGAAGGCGAGAGAATGGAAGGATGAATGGAGAAGCCGTCTGTCAGATAATTGTTACTCTTCACTTTCTTTATTATGATTCTCTTTTCCGCCACTCCACTGGTTGGTGGCGCACATGGGAGGAGGAGTGAGACTGCAGCCCTGTGGTGCTGACAGCTCCTGATAGAGCTGTTCTAATGGGAGTAGATGATGATTGACGGCTTTGCAGCGAGCTGACAACACATAAAGGTCACATTAGCTCCCACTGCAAAAAATAGAGGAAACGATGGGAAGAGACAGAGAGGGAATGAGAGAGGCAGGTACACCTGAGAGGGAAGCTGAGGAGGTAAGGGAGTAAAGACAGTTGGGCACATTGATGAAATGACAAAAAGGAGTGGGAGATGATATGGAAAAAAAAATTGAGAAAAGTCTGCCATCAGAGGCAACAAAAAGATTCAATTCAACAAAAAGATGGTTTTCTCCATCTTCAGATTGCGTGTGTTGCTCTGACAGTAATCACCCGGAACTACTTCACCGCAGATACCATGAACTCCAACATCAGAGAAAATCTGTTGACACTTTGATTGTTTAATTCCATCGGGCTACTGCTGCTGATCGCCACAGTCGTGGCATAGTCATCCAGATGACTTTTGTGATTCTACCTGTTGCAACTCTCCGGTCCTCTCTGTTTTTGAGACTATAGAGCTCTGCTAATACGGTGAAAACAGTACAATACGATGGGAACAGGTGATCGGCTGTGGCAACCCCGAAAGGGAGCAGCCGAAACACCAAAGAAGAAGAGAGCCCCACTACTACTTCTTCTTTTTCTTTTACAAAAGTAAAGCGTTTACGGTTTATATCTATTTAGCATTAAGCAAATAATGTACTTTGAGGAAACTTGTGGAACGGTTTAGTCGTTGGGGACGACAGAAGAATGTAACATTTTGCATAAATTTTTTGGTGTAAAGGTAAAGTCTAATGGAATGAAGATCTATGGAAGGTTCACCCAGGAAGACTGATTTAGTGATCCTTACGCACAGGAGCCACTTTTACTGCACATACCACTTAATCATTCTCAGCATTCACACATGCTCAGTCTCAATTACGAGTTTTATAGTCTGGACGTCCCTTGATATCATCTGGCCACATCAATCCAATATTATCGTGACACATCACGCTTAACATCATCATCTGCTGCCTTTTTTAAATATGTTTATTTTCATTCATCTAGTTCTATCGTGCTGCTGGCTTGTGCCCAAGTGAGATCATACAGTCATTTAATCTAAGCAGAGTTATCAGCCACCACCGCCAGTATCCAGACTGTGAAGGGGAGATTTTTTGTGCTGCAGCTGAGGGCAGATAGCCTTTAATTTCACTGAAGACTCTGGGTTCCAAAGACTTTCTGACAGACTTATTATTACACATCATCAGTTTGAATTATTCTAATTTGATATTTTTAAGTTGGCATACATTACAAATATAAAGAGTATAGAAAAGTACCCAGCACTTGGCTATCACAAACATAACTTGTAGCTAGCGCACGGTGAACACACTTACAATTAACGTGAAGCACAAGGCTAAGACAAACATACTAGCACACAAGAACAGGGTTAAATTCACAAAAGAAGCCAACAGTGTCATGCTGAAACTCAGCCCACACCATCAAAATCGACTGTCAAATGAAGAATAGGGACTTCCTGGTTGGGCGGGGGCTATATAGGTGCTTAGGCCGCATCCTCTGGATTGCCCGATCGGTGGCAGCATGGTAAGTAGTCAGCCAATCCTCTTCTGAGCTGGTACCCATCACTTAATGTAGATCTTAGTAAGGGAACATGAGGTCTCACTCTCACATCATTTTCATATATATAATAAATGTACAAATATATACATATATATATATATATATATATATATATATATATATATATATATATATATATATATATATTTATATATATATATTTATGTATGTATTTATGTTAATCATATTTAAGCCGTGATAGGTTTATTGTGTGATAGTACATCTGAGTTTTTGATTTCCCTGCCCCCAAAACGGCCAGAATCAAACAAACTAACAAACGAACAAACAAACACAAACATGTATTAATTCAGGTTTGTGAAGACATTTAACTTGTTTAACACTAATGTATTTTTCATCTTCATCGGTACATAGTTAGCTGCTTGATTTGAACATTTTCCAGTGGCGCCAGTTGAGAATGTTATGGTCTAGAATTATGTAAATGTTAAGCATTTCAGAATATTTGGCTCATTAGTTTAATTGCATTTCTCGCTCAACAACGCTGGAGGAATGTGTGGAGTGCATACTGTATCTACAGCTGGACACCCACAGCCCGCCCACACAGGATTTTTCACTAACTGTGTTCTCTGTAATTACACCTATCCTCAGCAATACGTGGGTGTGTGCGAACCGTGTTTGACTTACGTCTCCTACTGTTAGCTTCATTACACCTGTTGGTAAGGGGCTCACAAGTGTATGAATCTTGTAAGCCTGTACATGGGTGTTATCAGGCAGTAAAAGACCATGACAGTCTTTGCATTATTTGTGTTGGTTGGTTGCAGTGAAAATATGTTTTTTTCTGCCTTGAACTCAGAAACATGTGGTTTCTGATTGGAAGCACAGAGAGGAAAGGTCGTTGTGGAGGCAATTGTACCAGATGTCTAACAGAACATCTGTTCATCATAACACACAGAATGTCTGCTACTAGCGTCACAGGGTGTCATTTTTTCTTTCTGCTCATCCACTCGTAAAGGTGCATTATGTACAATTACATATGTACAAATTATGTACAATTAATATGTACAAAGGCATATAGTGGAGAAGTTCCACAAGATTCAGGTTTGCAGACGATGGATGACCCAAACGTTGGGGCAACCATGGCTCAGTTGGTAGAGCGGTTGTCCACTTAATGAAGCTCGGTGGTTTGATCCCCGGCCTCTGCAATCAAGTTGCTCCCAATGGTTGTTCCATTGGTGAGTGTATGATGGTGTGAATGGCAACTCCTCCTGATGAGCATGTGGCGCCTTGCATGGCAGCCTCCTTCATCACTGTGTGAATGTTTGTGTGATTGGTTGAATGCTGACTCTTGTTGTAAAAAGCACAAAGCAAAGTACAGTTAATTTACCATTTCATTTACCAGAGTAATTGTCTCTCCAGGCAAGATACATTGTACAGCAATCACTCGGTCCATGACCCCGGTAACCGGCAAGGTCTTGACTGAGATTAGCTCGTTCAGGTCAGGCCCTTCCTTTGACTTTTTCTATACAACCCACCCGTGCAGATCCTTCGTCTTGCGAGGAAAATCTGGATTGAATTTACGAACTGTTGGCTATGTATTTCTCTTCTGGCTTCATCACCAAATGTTTACAGGCCATATTTTTCATGACCGTTGGTCTACTTATGCCCACATTCGGTGCATATGAACCGAACAGAGGAGATCTATCTTGTGTGTAAAATATTTAATTCTTAATACTTCATATTTTACTCTAAAAGGGGAGCTTTTTTGGGAAAACAAAACTTTATTTTTGGACGGAACTTCCTAACTATTGGTCAGATTAAGACCAAATTTGGTGCTTATGGATAATCTCAATGAGATCTATGTCGTTTTTATCACATTTTACTCTCATTCTATTTTTTCTAAAACTAACTAGGAGGAACCTTTCTTTATGAAAGATGCTGTGAACATAACTTTACATTTCATTTCAGAAGTTAAATCAGGGAGATTACTTGTGCAATGCAAGGGACTGGGGACTTTTGGGGGATATCGCTTTGCTGTTGGGGACAACAACGTAGGTCTAGTTATAGTGTGGTGTTATTGTAAATTTTTGGTAGCTTTCCAAGCTCACACTCTTTATCATCTACGTTTTTTCATGTGCAACTGACAGTGCATGTATGATAATTTGAACCTGGAGCTTTAACGGGTGAATCTCCCAATTTGGGATCAATGAAGTATATCTAAGTCTAAAATGTCTATGTGATATCTATTCATGATGCAGCATAATGACATTCTGTCTAACAGTAGTACATCCCTGATGGTTTCAGTACTTGTCTATATCATTAGTGTATATCCCTCAAAGGTGTTGAGCCTTGTTTTAACCATTTATTTCCACTAGATAAATGTTACTGTCTCTTTGAATCAGGATGGTTACGTAGTCCAACAACAGCCTGTAGCTGTAGCGTCATGGTTAACTTATTTTAGGACATTTTGACTGTTGGAGTTAAGCACTGAAGATGCAGTTTTTTCATTTTTTTCATTTTATTTTACAAAATACTATACAACACTTCTCATTGAGATCCCTGAGAAATGGCTTCAAAGACTTCAGTATGTTCAAAACAGTGCTGCAAGGATCCTGATGAGGGTGCGTAAACATGAACACGTCAACCGCTTTCTTCATTTCCTTCATTGGCGTCCCGTCTCTACCAGGATTGATTATAAGATCTCTCTCCTCGCTCACCATTGCATCTATGCCAATGCACCCCCCCTACCTGAAAAAACTTCTCACCCCACTGACCTCAAAACGATCCATCCGTTGTTCTCACTCATACCGCCTCCTCCTCCCATAGACGACTGAGACTTTTAATAAAGGACTTAAAACTTTCCTTTTTAGGAGAACCTATAACTTTCAATAAACATTGCTGCTTTTTTGTCCTATTTTTCATATTATTATTATTATATTTATTTATTAATGCTTTTATCTGCTTTTACCTTTTAGCCCCTTGAGATTTGATCCAAATGTATGGTGTGTTAAAAATAAAATGTATTATTATTATTATTATTAATACGGTACATTTGAGAGCTTGTAACTTTTCACCTTTGCATGAGAAGAGAATTAATACTCCTCAAACGTTTTTTCCTTCTACTAAAGAATGTGGGTACTTTTAATTTTGTTGTTTTTTGGGGGGCTTTTTAAGCCACTATCATCGCTCCATCTATCCATCCATTTTATTCCACTAGCAATATTTAAACAATTCATTTCACCATATTTGCTTTCCATTATTCACACCTTACATTGACCGTACACTGCTATATTGTACTAACATATTTACATGTATATTTCTTTCACATTTCAAATCTGATGTTCTTAACTTTCATTCCTCTCTTGCAAGTAGGAATTTTAAAGAAGTGGTTGAGCCGCCATATCCTTCCTGTGAATATGATAACAAAGATTTTGAATCTTTTTCGTACCTCAGGTGTTATGAGCTGCTTCCTTCAAATGGCAACCTTTCCTCATGCAGTGTTTCTGCTGTTTCTCATTACCATAAACACATACCAGATCATTTTTTCTACATTCTCTACCATCCTCTCCTTCCTCGGCTGTTTCTCAAACCCATATTTTACTTTTCTCATGCATTCATACATATTGTATACTCTGGTTATTCATGCCTTAAAGTACATGCGGGCTGGCAGGACCCATATAACACTATCCTGACATTTCCTGATGGGTATGGAGATGGTCATGAAGGGTTACCTCTGTTACTTCCTCCAGCTGCGTCTCACCTTCCCTTTTCTCACCCTCCCATGTGTGCGGTGCTGGTAGAAAAACAGAGGCAGATTATTTTGTATGTGTGTGTTTGGAGTTTATGAGTTGTGTGTTTATGAAGTGTTAGAGTGTGTTAGTGTGTACCGCGTGTCTCTCTGCAGGCTGTTTAGTTTTCCACCTGTGTAGCTAGAGTTGTCGTCCCACAAACCAGGCACACACACCTTCACACAGATGAAAACGCACACTCAAGAACCCAAACCTTTCATTTACAGTGTGTGGGTGTGGGTTTGTGTGTGTATGTGTGTGTTAATGGCAGAGACACACAGTTGCATTTGCATTAAATGGGTTTGTGTGTGACAAAGAAAAGACGGAGACAACATTTGTATAATTTTTTTTTGCTGGAATGTTTGATGTGGACAGACAAAGTATGCAAAGATGTGTGTTTTTTCAGGATGTTTATGAAAGCTTTTGTGCATCTAAGTGTGTATGTGTGTTTGTGTCAGAGGCCAGATGCTGGTGAAAGCTGCAGGATCACTTTTAAAGGAGAGTTTAGAGAAAGAGATTATAATAATAAAAGGCTCATCAATAGTAGACCTGAGGATTCAAAAGCCCAATTTATTAGAAAAAGTCCTTTAAAACTGACAACTTGAATGACCATTGTACCTCTTTATGTAAGAGAAAACATCCAGAGGAGTCGTCCTACATATTATTCATACAATAGGATATGGTATGAAAGGAGAGAGGCGACGGAGGCAGTGGTATCCGTCTACAATTTTAGTTTTCCTTAGAAGGACATTCCCAGGTAATCAAGGCAACCTGACTTGTAACGTGGTTTTAATTGAATTTTTGAATTTCAAGGTTATGGACTGGACTGTGGGAGGAACCCAAAGCACCAAAACGGAATCAGAAAACAAAGGGGGAAGCGTGCTCACTCCATACTTCCTCAGGCCCAGTTCTGGATTTGAAACCAGGATCTACTTGCTGTGAGCAGCACCACACGTAGCCTTGCCTGAGGCTAAACAGGTACATTTTCATCAGCATCAATGGTTGTTTAACAATGAAGAGGGCATCAGTGAGCCCCGGGAGAACCCAACAACACCTGCGGTTCTGGCCAGAATGTCAACTTCAAGAACAACATGTTCTCTTGATATTACATCCCACCTACCCGTCAGTGGTTATAATGTTATGACTGACCGATTGTATCTTTGCGGGGAGATTTAAAGTGATTGAACTGCACTTCAGTACCTTATAAGGCCCAATTAAAAAAAAAATTGAATCTCCTTTAGATGAATAATGATAAAAAGAGTAAAATGTCCCCACAAAGAGACTGGTGAACATGGAGAATGAAGCAGTGACGCAATGCCGCAAACAGCATTTTTCATCTTCACTAATTCAATTCTCATGATGAATGGTTCGCCACTGCTCCATACGCTGGCTCCCTTTTGCCTAATTAATAGATATGAAATAGCCCGATCTTACAAATCACAGATAATGAAGTGAAAAAATACGAAAGTTTGAGAAATTGAGAATTACAGAATAAATATTGTGAAAGGTTTTGAATGTGAGAGAAAGCCAAGATCACACCACATCCTGCTTGTCTCGTCTCTCCTCCGCCCGTGCTTACCCATACTCCCTTGCTCACGTATGGACACATATAGGTTCTGTAAAAGCCCCTGGACATGTGGCTGCATAGTTTAATGACTCCTAGGAGGGTTGATAGGTGGCATAGTGGCGAAATCGTTATCATAAATAGTGTTGAAACTGACGGAGAGGCTTTTCCAGACATCCTACACATTCTTTCTTTTTCGTTTGTGTAGGAGTCGCTGAAGCGTTGAATGAGAAAAAACACCTTTGTTATCAGGACCCAGTTTTCTTTTATTTCTTAGTTTATTTAAGTAATTGTTCTCTGCTTCGCTGTTTGCTTTTTTATTTTCAAAATGAGTCTCTCAGGCAGGGATTCAGGTTTGTGATCAAGGATTCTATGACATGTAGGCCGCAGGCCAAACTGGGGATTGAACCAACGACCTTCCAACTACGGGATAACCTGTCCTTCATTAATAAATAATATATAGCAACTTGTGCTACTGATCGAAATTTTAAGACATTAGTATGTCTATCTGTCCATCATCTTCTCTTGTCTCAGATTTATCTGGCAAACTATAGATTCTAGCTTCAAAAAACTTTCTTGACACATTTAATAACCAGATTTTGTTGTTGTTCCATCTTGGATTTATGCACATTATACATTGCTAAAAAAAACCATAGATCAATCTCTAGGTGAAATATTGAAGTCAATATTTATTGATATATACAATGTAGTTTACTGAGAACAAAATGACAAAAGAACGGTCAATGGAAACTAAAATGATGAACCCACTGAGGACTGGATTCTAAATCTCACCCACAATCAAGGAGAAAAACTCTGACCACAGACACTTTCAACTGGAGTAAATGCCATTCCAACAACTCATAATGTGGCCCAGTTGTGTGTTTGGCCTCCATGTGCATGTATACACTCCTGACAACATCTGGACCTGCTCCTGATGTTGACCGGATGGCGTCCTAGGAGAAATCCTTCGAGATCCAGTCCAGGAGTTCAAACTCCTGGATAGTCTGTGGTGATATACTTGGTGGTGTTTGATGCAGTGATATATAATGCCCAGGAAGTCATTGGCATTTATTCCTTCATCTTCCACTTCCCGCCTACACACTCTGACCAAATGAGGCCGGACATTGTCCTGCACCAGGAGGAACCCGGGGTCCACTTTACTCATGCAAAACTCATGGAGTCTGTTTCAGACAGTTTGTAATTAACATCACACCAGTAGCCCACTGGTAGTAATTTTGTAGGGATCTTGCCGAACTCCTGCTGTTCCTTCAGGCACTATGGGGCAGGTATAAGTCCTTCTGCTGGGTTGTTGTCCTTGTATGATCCTGCCCATCTCTCCTTGTGTTATTAATTGTCTCCTGGTGTCTCCACTATACACTTAGATCTGTACTGGGAGATACAGAAAACCTTATTTTGACGGCACATGAATGTTCCATCCTGGAGGAGCTGGACTTACTGTGGAACCTGAATGGACGGCAAGTATGAAACAATGCTACCAGTAGTTACACAAGCAAAATACATAGATTGAGAAAAGTCATTGAAAAAGGATGAGAAGAGACAAATGCTCTGTGGCCATCACCTACTTAACCAGAACATTTTTTGGGGGGTTGTCATCTTGCATGTCCATCCGTTTGAACTTTCATTTACACCAGAGCAGGCGATTCGTAGTCGCCTATGCTTCCTATCCAGACATAACAATGACCCAAGAAGAAGTTTAACTTTCTCTACTCTATGTTATACTCTGATGATTAAGAGTTCCCTTAATTATTTTGAGCAGTGTACTTTTGGTACATATCGTCTCAGATATAATTTCCTGTACATCATGGACTACATATGTTTTTATCACCCCTGCATAAAAAGTAATCTTCAGAACTGAGCCTTTTGACATTTGATTTTTCTACATTGACAGACTGATAAATAAGTAGACAGTTACCCAGATACTAGTTAAAAGAAGGAAAGTCCATTATTAAAATGAGTTTACGATAACAGCTAGTACAGCTTGTTTAGAAAACCACAGCTGAAGGAACAAATAATCTAAAAAGTTGGATTTTACTGGGCGAGGACAAGCGCCCCTTTCCCCCCTTATAGCATTGCGTGTGTGTGTGTGTGTTTGGTATTCACCCCATTCATCTCTGTGTTTATGCAGTTTTCTTCGCCCTAAATAATGATGCAATTACTTAGAATTAATACTGTCTTCAAATTGCTCGAGTTATTGTCTGTTAGAGGAATATTTATGAGCTGGAAAAAGTCTTTATCCCTCATTTGATGTAAGTAGCTCCAACCTCAACAAAAATCAAACAGCTCATTAAAAAGCTAATTTTTCATTTCTGGTTGGAGAAACGCTGATTCGACAGAACACTGAGCTGCAGTTTTGTGCACATATTCTTAACCGGCTTCTACAACCTCTCCTGGTCTATATGCCAAATGATATCTTCCCATATATACATTTAATGTAAATCCTTCCATTTATGTGTTTTTGTTTAACAGTTAAACTCATCTTATCCTTTGATTTTGTCCATACCTATTTTCATAAATTCCTTTCTTGTTTGATCTCAATTTGATGGCATAAACATTCAAAGTTTGTTCGGCAGCAACTACAGAGAAACAAGAAGTAGGAACCAAGCCATTAGGCAAAACAAAAAGCAAACAAAAAAATCTGAAAAAAGAGGAAGTTTAATTATGCTGAACTAAATTAATTTGGTCAACAGGCAAAACCCTACAATAAATAATTTAGTCAGGAACTTTTTCTTGTTTTGAATGTTTTACTAAGGATACAGCCTGAGGATCTCTAGCGGCAAATCCAGGATCCTGCTAGAACGCAGAGGCAGCCAGTGAAAGACAGCAAGGATTGGCAGGACGTGTTAACTTATATTCATGCTTACTAAAAGCCCAGCAGTACGGTTAGGTATCAGCTGCAGCCTTTGGATGTTTCACCTTATTGTACTAGAAAGAAAGTGTATTGCACCAATCTAGTCTGGAATAAATGAGAGCTGGGATGAGATTTTCTACGTCTGAAGTGGTGAGAACTGACGTCAGAGGACAATTCAGTCAAAACTAGGCCAATGCTGTCCATGAAAAATTCGAATCCCCTGCATTGTAAAAGCATCCCCTTGGTTGAACTTCTCGAATTAGGTGTGAAGTTATGTCGACGGTACTTTTTTTGTAAAGAGAAAAAGATTTCTTTCATTGTAAAATATGATACACGCCAGATTAATCTTCTTGAGTTCATTCATATGCACCCAATTTGGACTAAATCGTAACAACAGTTGAGAAATTATAGCTCAAAAACTTTTGAAAATAAAGCTCCCCCTAGTGTCCGTAATTTCCAACTGACCTTTCCGAAAAACAATCAAATTCTTCCTCACACTAACATCTAAGAGTGTATGAATTAGAAAATGATCCATGGAAGAGACCTGGAGCATTTCTGTATTGAATTACCTAAATTCCTCTAGATTCCATTATGATACTCTGCTTCACCAAACACTGCAAAAACATGCGTAAAAATATGAATGTAATTTAGACTCTAAATTGGGCATATAGATGTGAATGGCAGTGTGAGTTGTTGTTTGTATCTATTGTTTGTCCTTGTGATAGATTGGAGACTTGACCATTGTGTAACCTTCCTCTTTACCAAGGTCAGTAGGGATAAGGTCCACTCCCCAATGGGACCATGGAGAAAATCCTTCACATTGCAACTTAAAGGGGTAAAACGAGTCTGAAATCATTTCTAAATCTTTTAACTCAAATCTCCATCTTAAGGTTATTCTCTCTCGTTGATCTCTCTAGTTGGAGAAAAATTTGATGGCAGAAGTCAAAGCCGTCCACTTTTCCAGGTGAATCTCTACAGTTATGAGATTCTTCATCCATCATTCTCGTAAATGTCAAGCATTAATTGGCTCATATTGATTATTTTTTGGTTGGTTCCATATATGGTTATTTAATTGTGGCCTTTTTGGTCTGTAACTGCACCTAATGGTAAGACAGGCATAATATACAGCTCAAGTATGGGCTGACAATACTGGCTGACCCATACAGCTGGATTGATGACAGGTTAGGTTTGGTTCTATGATTATACATCACATATGAGTCAATGGAGTGTCATCACAAAAAAAGAGAAAGAAACAGCACTGCAAAAAGATATGTGGGCCAAAAGGTGCCAGCTTTGATAGGTGTCAAAGAGTCAACTGTGAGGCATATCCTCTGTCAGCTGTTATTGATTTACCTCGAGGAGAGTGGGTGGGAGAAAGGGGAAAGGTAGAAGCAAAGGCGAGAGAGCAGGGAGCCAAGAGAGATAAAAGAAGACGGGGAAATGGGAGAGGACGGGGGAATCTGTCCAAGGTGAAGGAGGCAGGCTGTGTTTAAGGCAACGTAAGGTGGCAGAAAAGTCAAACTGAGAGTGGATACGATGAGGAGGCGAGATGAAAGGACAGGGAGTGGGAGAACAAGTGGATTTTGCAGGAGAAGGAAATTAATTTTCCATAATTATCAGTATTTCCGTCAATCTCAACCCTCTCCTCCTGCATCATTCAACCACTCCACTCCACTTTTTCCCCAATAACCGTCTCCTTTTTCCCTTTCATCCTCCCTCTGTCTCTCTCACACTTGAAACACACATACATACACACACACGCATGCAAACACACACACACACACACACACATACACACACACACACACACACACGCACACACCCCTTCTGAATATGACTTAATCCTGCAGGCATGTTGGAGCATTAGATGAGCTCACCAAATGAATCTGAGCCCAAACATATACAACCTTTTCTGTCAAACAGGATGTAATATTAGTGCTTTGCTCTTTCGCTACATCTTTTGTCAGACAGGTGCGCATATGCCGATATATTACACATGTACAAATCAGCTACAACTCTCAAACCATGACACTAATGCAGTACGGGGTCTCTTATTTCTTTCACTTTGAGTAGGCTTCTTTCCCTCGCCTGTGCTCGTTATAATGCTTTTTGCTCCATTTAACTGGAGGGGGACCGGAAATCATTTTGTGAGAGAGAGACAGGCAGTAGTGGGCAGACGATAGCGCCGTCAGATATGAAGACGAGCTGTGAGTGAGAAGGAGACGTATTGGGTTGGGGTGGTTGGTGGGGGTCTAAACGGCAGTAGTAGTAATTATAAAGGCAGAGGAGCGCCATCGGAGAGCCTTTTAATTAGCCGTCTTGTTTGTCACCGTTGGCAAACCCGGCCAATCTACAGTCTGAGGTCGTGTTAGGAGAGAGTGCAAGAATCGCTTTTTCTCTCTGGCAGTGTTGAAGGAGATGAAGGAGGAAGATATGAGACAGGAAGAAAAGGCATGGAGAGAGAGAGAGTCAAAGATTTAAAGAAGAGTAATGCTGCATTTCCTTTTACAGATAAGTCATTTCTATCATTGTGTTACTTTTGGAACATCCAAACCACAACAATACAATCACACGCACACAAATTCAGGCATTATCATTTTTGGAAATCTATTTTTAAAAAACAAAACTAAGAAATTTAATTATAGTTATTAGTTTGAATTCAGTTATAAATTTTTTTTAAACTTCAGTTTCTGCCTCTTTCACTATCCCATGTATTATTTATATATATATATATTTTTTTACTCATTGATATTGTCTTATTTCAACCCTGTGTCACGCTTAAAACTGTCACTTTGTTGCAGCTCATCATTGAATCTCTGTTAGCTTTCAAGTGAAAAACAGTGGCTAAGAGAACTCACCACAGTGTACCTGCGGAAAATTTAATTCAATTATTTTATTTAAGCATTATTTTACCAGGAAATAAAAATCTCTTTTTCAAGTGCATCCTGGCAAAGAAAAGCAGCAGCACAGAGTTTGAAACGTACAGAATCACATAATTACACAGGAATAAATCAAAATGAACAAATGTTATAAGTTTATCATCCAGGTCTTCTAAGATGCCCTTGAATACATTCAGTGAGACCAGCTCCTCTAAATTCTGATCATTCTATAGCTGAACCCAGGAAGAGGGAGGACAAAACATACAAATAGACAAACCACCATAAAAGCAAGAATTCTTCTTTTTTAATTTGACTCCTAATGGACAGCAATTTGAGGAAGTGGAAATGTCTGTGTAGAGTCTCCTTCATCCGCTTCAACGAACAGCTGCACCAAAATGAAGAGCGTCAGTCCCACAGGATTGAAATAAGACAATATCAAATCCATATTCTCTTATTTCAATCCACATGGATTAAGAGGATGGATTTGAAAACACCGATCGCAAACTGTAGCAACAAGCACGTCAATGATGACATCAACACTTCCATGGACTTTTTTTTTCACAATTTGCAGTTATTTTCTGTATTATGTGTAGATGCAATGATTTTATGTTTTTCTGTTCTTTATATTTACATGTTTAGCAAATCTGCATGTGTTGTCCAATTGAGGATATTCTGCTAATTACTGATTGAATTACTGATTGTTAACAGAATAACAGATAAACACAGACTACAACCTCCAGAAACTGTATTTAACCTTAACAATAGTCTAGTTTTATGTGAGTTCTCGAGTTGACCTATTTATGTTCTAGTGACGCCCGGGTAACACAAACTAACTGTGTCATCTGTCTAAGAACATGCCCGCGTGAGAAAGACATGTACTTCTGTCTGGAAACCTGTCTGTTTGTATTGACTGGATGTAACATCTTCCAGAAGCTCCTTCACTGTGGGTTTCCGTCCAATCCTTTGCAAACGCTCGCTTCTCAATGAAACTCACAAAGACGTCTTGGTACCCTTTATCACTTCATCGAAAAATTTAAAAACACAGGAAAGCACATGTTTTTATGAAAGGTGGTAAGAAGGTGAGGCATGTGGAAAAGAAAAACTTTGATCCGGGTGCAATCCAACAGACACTAAACTAGCAACTAAAAATGGAAAAGAAAAACATTGTTCATGTCATGCTTTGTAATTAGTTGTTTAGTTTTCACATTTTTTACCGATTGTTTCTCCACTCTGATTGTCAAAACCTGCGTCTTACTAAAACCCTGCTTCCTACTGTATTTAAGCTGTGCTATCCCCTCCACCTGTGCCAGATCGTGTTGTTCCCTTGTGCCAACCTTTTCAGCGTGATTCTTCGTGTTCCTTGTGATTTACGGTTCTGACCTCTGTGCGTGTACCAAACCTTGTATTTTGCCTGCCTTTATGTAGTAAAGAGTTGATTCATCAGATGTTGCGGAAGTCGTGCTTTTGGATCCTAATTGTGGTGCCAGCTTGACAGTTCAAACAGTTAGGAATACAGGTTGATGATTGTACCTCACATTGAATCCAGTGCTCTGCTGTCTTTATTCTTTATCTTTGGAATTTTTGATGCTTCATGTCCCCCATCTGTGGTTTACATGTGTGAACATGGCCCTACAGTCTAATGCCCCTTTATGGGGATTGGTGGTGCTATTAGGTATGCTAACTAGAAAAAGCACTCAGAGATCTCAAACCTCTGCCAAGGGCCAAAACCTGGCTCTGAACCTACCCTTAAGTAGCAATTGTTGCATCCGGTTCCTCCACAGAATAAAACATCTAAGGAACAAGGCACAACAGTACCCATGGTTTAGTAAACTTTTTTGCAGATTTCTCCACTAATGCAGGAGTTTTAGCTAGCCTCTAGGTCAACTGACAACTTCAACAAACTCTCTGAGTAGCTCTCAAAAACTCTGTATCCGGTAGTGCCTTCCACTTCAGTGTCTCTGTTCAGAATACATCTCTGTTCAAGCAATACATTTGAGAAAGAATCTTGGCTGATGAACAAAAATACTTAGAAAGATATTCATTAAATTTGTTCTTAAGTAGTCTCCCTAGAGAAGACCTAAGAGAAGAGATGAAGCATTCTTAAAAAACGTAGACTTTAGTACAGGGAAGAACAGGAATGATTTGGGGGAAAGATCAGTTGTATAATTCGGACACTAGTGGGAGCTTCATTTGCAAAAATTTCAGGGCCATGATTTCTCAAACGTTGGTCCAATTTTTTTATTCTTTAAATTTTTTGATATATATCCTTCTCCCCCAGGGGTTGGGTCAAATGCAGAAACTAATTTATTTAATCCTTTTTTTTTTTTTACTTTACACCAATAGCTCTTATACATAACAGGACTCTTTTTTTAATGCACATTATATTCATTTTGTGAATATAACATATTTATATATATTTTTTGATTTTGTGAAATTTTGTGTGTTTTAGTATGTATGTGCTGACATTGCTTTAATTTTATTTTTGGATACCTTGATGGCGTTCATACTGTCACATACAGAACTACTGAACTGGGAAGTAAACAATAAAGGAAACGTTATTTACATAATTTCCCTCCTTGTTACGAGAGCAAATAATGTTGATTGCTGGACTGTTTAGTCAACAAATGGAGACTCAATTTTCCGTAAGCAGAGATCTTGGTCCTCAGAGCGATGCAAACCATCTTCCAGCCGCACAATGCACATGGAAACAGCAGCTATAAGTGCCAATGAGCAAAAACACAAACCCTTTTATCAGCTATTAGCTCTGATTCAGGTTTGTGACTCTCTGTAATTGTAACAGATGAGTGTGTGTGTGTGCAGGACTTCCATCTGCATGTGTTTTTATGGGCAAGCACTGAAAGTACATCTGGGATGTCGGGACGCCATAATACACCCTGTGGTGCAGGAACATCTATGCTAACCGTAATCTTTATACTAGCTAGATCTAATTGAATCTAATTGGGACAATTAAAGTGAAATTGGACCAGAAGAATTTATTGAACCGGTTATCTGTAGTAATTAAACGGTAATTGGCCCATTGTTATCTTTACACGTCTCCTGGAAGGGTTGAAAAAGACCTAGCACACGGGCCTGTAAGTGAGTTTGGCACACAGTATGGGCTTCCTGTTGGTCTGTTCCTTCCTTTCAAAATATACATGACATGCTTCTATGGCATATAAATACTATAAATAGACATTCAAAGTATATAAAAGATATTTGTATGTTTTCTATTGCAGTGTTTTTTTGTTCAGTGGATTTTAACATCATCCGACTTTAGATTTGACTTTAAAATCAAAAATACATATATTAAATAAGTCAATGAATAAATCATTAAATCAATAAATGTAAGTAAAAGGTTGTTTTTAAGATGTTTTTTTAAAGAGAGCGCTGACTTTTAAGGACATTCCACAGCTGAGGGGTTAGATATCAATAGGTGAATTTACATGGACAGCCTAATTCCGATTAGACTCGGAAAAGACGTTTAATCGGAAAGAAAACGCTGCATTTAAACACCCCCTTCGGAAGGGAAAGAACCATTCCAAATAAGATTTCATTCTTTTGCAAGGAAGTAGTCAAAAAGTTGAAATAAAAAGCTTTCTGTTTCAACATTTTTGGACGGTTAGATGGGCGAAAAAATCACTTCCCCGCAGACTGTCTTTGTCATATTCTTTTTTCTGGGCACTTGTTGACGGTCGGCATTGAGCTCACCGAATTTTTATCGCCACCTTATGAACGTTAATGTGGATCGTCTGCGCATGTTTGAAAGCGTTTCGGATTAGGTAAGTTGATGCATGTAAACACCTGGTCGGAAAAGATCACAGCTCATGTCCACAGGCGACCCACATTGCAATTCGGAAAGGTTTAAGTTTGGAAAGGAGAAAAGTGTTCCATGTAAACCCACCTAATGTCTCAGTCTCCTTTGGACCCTTGTGGAGCATTTTGAAACATTATCAGAGCCATTATCAGGCTCATAGGGAGTTAGTAAGTCACAAAAAAGTAGCAGGAGCCGAACCACTCAAGGCCTAAAAGACAAATTATACGATTTAAAAATAAATTCTCAAATGGCAGTCAGCCAGTGAAGGTCACTAAGTATCAGTGTTAAACAGTCGCTTCTCTGAGTGGATCTTGCAAGTCAGGCAGCAGAATCCTTAATTGGTTGCAGTATTTTTTTTTCATGCTAATATCAGAATAAGGTATCAAGAAAAAAGAAAAAGTGGAATGTGAGGAATGACATGAGTTTGTTTACTTGTCTAAAAAAGAATTGGTATTTGTTCTTCATCTGATGTGAAAAATATTTTCTGCATTTGAATCATCCCTGAGGAACAATTGGAAGCCAGTGTGAAGTGCCTGAGGACCAAATTGGGGTTTAGGGTTTTTGCTCTAGCACCTCTTGTCCTAGAGCAAAAACCCTAAACCCCATGGTCTACGACATGTAGACCTCTCCTATCCTATCTCTTATCTTTGGAGTTCCGGTTTGCACCAAGGGAGGAAGGACGACATAAATGTTGCTGCCATTGAAGCAGATGAAGCATTGCTGAAACTCTGAAAACCTTCCAATATTTCCAGCTAAAGTCTGGTCGCTGGACATGTTGATTTCAACAGTCGATCGATTGATATACGGTATGTATTAATATGAAATTCATGCAATGACCCACTAGATGTGGAGGATGTGATGCAATGGCAGAAAACCTCGATTGATTGCACGCCTTGAAAGTGGCTAGCAGTGGGTCTCTTCATAGAACTTTTATTTTGGTGCTTTCGCTGAACGGCAGCGTGCGTTCGCATATTGGCTAAATATTTAGTTTTCCTGCCAAACATTTCATTTAGACTTTATATTTATGTATTTACCATTTCGATTAAACATTTATAATTATATTTAGCATTTTGAATTATGAATTTATATTTATATTAAGGGTTCAGCAATTCGATGAAACATGTATATTTATATTTATATTTAGAATTTAGATCTAGGTTTGACATTTAGACCTACCATTTATATTTATATTTAATTAATATGCATTTTATTTTCAATATATTCCCTAAAAAGGTAAACATGACTAACTTCATAAATATTGCTGTAAATGTGGTAAAAAAAAGAAAAGAAAAGTGAATTCAGAAATTTTGTATAAGTGCGGTAAAAAGTTGATGTTAAATTGACCATGTAGGGGGTAGGGGGGACATACGGTTCCCCCTACCCCCTATTGCTTTTATATTGATTTGAAACCTCCTGAAAATTTGACAGAAACTGAAAATTGTAACTAAAAAACACAACGCACTAAGAATGAGGCAGGAAACGAGGAGAGGAAAAATCCGCAGGACGCTTTAGGACAGAAAGACAAATGGGAGTGAAACCGTGTGAGGTAATGTCTCCACGTCAGAACCATAAACCAGTTCTGAAGCACATTTATGAGCAGAGCTTCCAAAGGTATCATAATAAACAGTTTGAAGTATTTCATTTGGTTGGTGCTTTTAACAGAAGCCTCACAGACTGTAAGTGCAGACATTCATCAGGACTGGGCAGAGTCGCTACAAGAAGCCTTGTTGCTTTAATGAAACTCGTCAGTGGGATTGTCATGGCGTCGCTTTTCACTGACCAAAATATTTCTGAATATAAGGCCCTGAAATTAAAATAAGTCACACCAGCTCCATACTCAGATGTGAATGTGGACCTGATGGAAGCACTTAAGTGTGACGTCATGTACCGATCTTTGGGCTGATACTTATTATACAACAAAACAATAAAACACACAGCAGTGTATAAATAAAATGAGACAGGTTACAGAATAAGATAAGATAAACCTTTATTAGTCCCACAATGGGGAAATTGCAGAGTGAAGATAGATTTAAAATAAACACAAAGATATGAATGTAAAAGTAAAAACCAATTCGGATATGAATTAGGGGGGTTTATAACCTTGCTGTCGTCCCCGACAGCAAGGTTATAAACCCCGAAGAGTTCCCAATACCCCTGATCGTACTCCTCAAATTAAATTGAAAGTTTTTTCTGAAACAGTGTTTTAAGCAAAGAGAGCTTGCCTTGTGAGTAAAATATTAAAATACGAGATATCTATCCTTGATATAATTCACAGGCACCAAAGTTGGATCGGATCAACAATTACAAGGTTTATGGCTGAAAAACATTGTTATGCGTAAAAAAAAAAGCCCCGCCTATTGGGTCAAATATAAACAATTTGTCAAAGTTTTACATACAAGATATATACAAGATAGATCTCCCCGATTCTCCCCGAGTCATGACTCTCCCCGAGTCATTTGTTCTAAATTTTGACTAAATTGGACCAACGGTTGGGAAATTATGGACGGAAAATCTTTGAAGCTAGTTTCAGAAATACAGTATAAAAGTGACCTTCTATGTGTTTATAAAAGTGGATGATAATCCATGATAATGTTAGTTAATCACAATGTATAAAAGATTGAACTCCTTGAGTTGATTCATGTGCATGGTTCAACTGAAGGTTGAGAAATTACGTCCTGACAATTTTGGAAATAAAACTCCCCCTAGTGTCAGAAATGTACAACCGAAAAGGTGCATATGAATTGACTCAAGATATATCTTATATATATATATATATATATATATATATATATATATATATATAAATGCAATATGTTACTCTAACAGGAAATATTTTTGCTCACTAGGGGGAGCTTTCCTTTTCCGAAAAGACTGCTTTTCGGACATAACATAACGGTAAACTTGACCCATTACGACTCGGGTTAACAAATACCATCACTGGTACTCTTAGCCAGCAGGGTACTGGCGGTAATTATGGGTGGAAACAGATGATCCGCTGCCGCAGCCCAAAAAGAAAGAAGGACAGAAGAAGAAGAAGAAGAAGAAGAATCACGTACGACAGCAGGGACAACGGCGTAGGCCTAGTTATGTATTTTAATTACTTGACCGTTAGTTTGACCTAACCATGTCTCTTTCAGACCATACATAGCATTAGATTATTTTTAATCCTCGCTTTTTAGATGAGTTATTGACATAAGGGAAAATCTTGAGTGACGTACGTCCGCCCACACCTCTGGATCCAAACAACATCGGCAAGAGATGAAGCGGGGAGTCAACAAACATAATCCAACCGTACGGGATAATTTAACAAAACCGAAACACCTCAGCAAGCTTTACCCAAATATTCCTGCTACAAACTTGTAGATTACTCCAGGATCATTAATGGCCTCAACAAACATTTGTTTTTGCACAGTCTGTAGTAAGTAGTTAGAAATGTATGTGCAAAGTAAATGTGAGCTTTTGAATATGGTTTTGTCACTTAATGATTATGTTAATTAAAACAGAAGGATGTGAAGCAGATAAGGAATGTGTATGCCTCTAAGGCTCGGAGAGATCACACTGAGGAACAAAAGAAAAAATAGTGCTGCATTAATTAGTATGCTGTCTTAAACAGTAGATATTCAAATCGAATGCAAAATACGCTATTAAAATGCCTAATGAGATGGAAACAATGGGGAATGTGTGTCTGGGGAAATGAAATATCTCCATTGCAACCCCAAAGTAGTGCCGAGCACAAGCTGGAAGGTGATGACAGCAAAAGCTCCTTTAAGATGATAGAGTACCTGGATCCATGATGAGAGTGTACGCTAAAGGGTGCATTCTCTCTCAAATGAGATTCGAGTGCTGATTATATTCCAATTTCAAGCCATACAGTTGGCTTGTTTGTAGTATTATGCAAAATTTCTGGACGGATTTTCACAAAACTTGTTAGGAGCCTGGGCCTTGAGCCAGGAAGGAGCTCTTTAATATTTGGTAAGAATAAATGGACAGATCCAAGATATCTTTCACATTTCTATCATGTCTTAAAATTTTCTCCAATCATGCAAGAACTACTGAAATTATTATTTAGGATGGGCAGTGAACTGTACTGAGCGTCAATCTACTGGGTTTTCACTTCATGTTGAATTTTACTTATACAATTGTATTTTTGCTTTACTTGGTAGCGGAGGAATTTTGATAATTAAGGACTTAACGAAACCAAGTATGAGTACTTGCCCATATCGTGTGGCACATACTCAACCCATAAGAATTCAGACCCATTTCTCCTTAAAGGAAACTAATGAAGGATATAAAATAGATTAAATTGACCGAAGGAAACATATTCATTTTTTGTTGTTTCAAAACTGCCTCAAAAGACACAAATTGAGAAAAGCTTAAAAAACATAAAAACAAATAAAAAACAGCTGCAACTGAGTCAAAGACTTAAATGCTAAACCTGATATCAGAATCTTATTTGAACCATTGGGAGTTTTTATGTCTGTTTTTTGGCAGTTAAGCCTTGGTTTAATGAAAACATCCTCTCCACCTCCAAGGTGAACTCTTTTGCGTGGAATTGGAAATGTGGCAGTTCAGTAGGTTTCTCTAAATTAGTTAAAAATCAAGAAATTAACTATGGTATTTATGGGTTGATAATAAAAAGCAGCATTAAAAAATTAGCAAAGTCCTTGAACTTCCACTGGTGTTTCATCAAATTAACTGGATTAATGGTGATGATTTTTAATACCGTCCTTTGAAAGTTTATTAGATTCATCGTTAACAGCCTGCTTTACTTGTCATCATCACTTACATTAACATTTCAGTGAAGTGAAGTGATGTCATTGCTGTGCAGGGCTGTTGGGTGCTGTCGTACTGTGGTAATTGCTTGGAGTATGAGCACAGAAGTCCAAATCACATTAATAACATGTTATAGCCAAATGTCTAGATACAATTGTAAAAAAATATAAATCCATCTATTTATGGGAACTCGTGCAACCCTTTATATCTTCAACATCCTGCATCATGCATGTTGTGTGACCCTGAACCCTACCTCTAACCGTTGTCTCAAAGCAATAAGGTTCTAGTTCAGTAGGTTCTCTACAGGGACCCCAGCTTCCTCCCGAGGTACCCGGCCAAAAAGCATGCAATTATGGCAAATTGGTGACTTTGAATTGGTATGAATGTGCTATCTGGGACAGCTTCCAGCTCCCCCTTGACCCCTGAAGATGAACAGCGATCGTGCCAACTTTACCTCAGACTCCAAAGAGTTAAACCTGGCAAAAAACTCTTTGTAACACACGAGGCCACATCTGTAGCACAGAGTCACAACTGGTGGGCAGAACTGTACCGTGATGCAGCCTCACGTCCCGATCACATCTCACACACGCCGCACACACGCCTGGAAAGGTGAATGGCTGGTTATAAGTAAGAAAGCTGAAAGAGGCCATAGTCTGCCAGTCCCTGACAATGTGTTTAAGTCAGTTGCTTGCTATAATTGATGCAAATTGTACTAAATACCTCTGATTCGTCATCGTCTCATCTCACTCCAGCCCTCCTGACTGCCGGATCAGGAGGGATAGGAGCTGCAGTCTTCAGGCTGTGAACCAGGAGGTAATTTTGGGGATTCCACTGACAGCTGTACTCATCTTTGATTGTGTGAAAAGTCACACTGACTCAGTTTAGGAATACCAAACTCTGAAGAGTCGCAACACTATCTTTGAATGTGGAAAGAGGCTCACTCTGACTTAATTTTGGGAAACCTTGGGAAAGACCTGAAATCACAGGAAGTGCTGGACTACAAATCAGGAAACGACTAAAAGACTGAGATAGTAACTCTGGGATTCAGGTAAAGGGATTGTTGCATGTTTCTTGGAATTTTCACCGACACAAATTGCCCACACACTGTGGAGAAAATTGAGTTTTATCCTGACTGTATGTCATTGGGGGGTTTGCTTGTGGAGTTATTGCTGTGTGCCGCTGGTTAAAGGAGTTGGCGTCTTAATCAACGCATGTGGTGGGTTTGGGCTGTTATATAAAAGTTTAATATATTTATTTGTCAGACAAAGATTTTGACTGGTAGCCTGGATAAACAGCCAGAAACCGCCACAGTTCCTGATTCAAGATTTCTTTGACTCCATTTTGGCTCATTCTGATTTCACCCAGGAAGTCATTGAAAATAAATCTCTTAGGCAGCTTCCTAATCAGGGTGCTCCTTCCTTCCTTCTTTTGCCATCTCCCTCCTCCTCCTCCCTCAATTTCCCCCACCATTTCTATCGTATCCCCATGTGATTCCTGGGCTTTAATTATTCAGTGTAATTTGTAGATTAATTCTGCATGGCTACCTCATCTCACACGCGCGCGCACACACACACACACACACACGCAAGTACGCGCACACACAAACACAAAGGAGTATTCATTCCTTCGTCTCTATTTGTTTCATTGCTCCACCTGAGGCACCTCTCTGCTCCTCACCTCCTCCGTTCCTTCATCTTGATTTCATGCCTTCTTTTTTCCTTTCTTTCCCCCATCTTCCATCAATAGTCCTCTTTCCTTCCATCCCTTTCCCTATCTTCTGTTTTGCTCTCTTTGCAGCTCTACCTCCGTCTCTTTCCTCTCCTCTCAGCCCTCCCCTCCAGGTATAGACTTCTCTTGTTTCTTTCTACCTCTACCGATACTTTCCTCCTCTCTCCCTCCCTTCCTCCCTCGTTCTTTTCTCCCTCCATGCCGGTGACAGGTTCCATTATCATGTTTCTCACGGCTCGCCTGCTTTCCTCCTGATGGATGACCTCACGCGAATATTAATTTACTGTAGCATTAACAATATCACATCTTATTCTACACTTACCTCTCTTCCCCTTCCTTCTTCCTCCCACTCTGCCTGCTCTACCCTCTAAACACCCTTCAGCAAATTCTCTCATTTGCTTTTGTCACTTCACTCCTCTTTTATTCTATTCTCATGTATTCATCTTCTTCTCCACACTTCTCCAAGCTCTTATCCAAAGTAAATACCTTCACATTATTGCATATGCAGTAATAAGTCAATGAAATATCTCCAGCTCTGGAGCAATATTGTTAACTCGTTGCAGCTTATCATCTTCCCATTTTTTAAATGCCAATCTCCACACAAACACAAATCCATACTGTGTGCATATTGCAGGAAGACAAAATAAAATTGAGTGGCATTTAGTGAACCGGTGAAAGTGCTTTTCTTCAAGCAATCTGCGTAATTCACGTTGTGCATCACGACACACAATGCGAAATGGAAACGCTGGCCGAAAGGTGTTTCCATTTTATAGAGAGCAGTTGACATGAGAGGAGTGGCAGGCAGGAGTGCTGATGAATGTGAGAAGAACAGGCTGTTGGCTCTGACACTTATAGCTCATATGCTCTTTATCCACTTCTTTATCTCACGCTATTTTTTCTACCTCCACCCCTCCCATATACCACCCATTTCTCACTCATTTCCTCGCTCCGTGTTCCGTAAACCCCACTTTTTATCTCATCATCTCCTTACTTGTCTTGAAAGCTCATGTTCCCACTATTTATCATCCCCTGTCTAAATTCATTTGATCAAGAAGATTCATCTAAGGTCTTGGCTGCTGCTGCTCTGAATCAAGATTAGACCTGGACTTTGGTCAATACTGATTGGGGCTATATTGAAAGTCAAAATTGGAATGGTTTCTCTCTGAGAGTAATATAAGTGCAAATACTTACATTTATATATAGATAATACTAAAAATGATAATAATAAAAAATGTCGTCCCCGACAGCAAGGCTGTATCCTCTTAAAGTCACCAAATCTCCTTCATTGTACAAGAAATCCCCAAAATTGAAATCCTCAACTGAAATGAAATGTTGGATCCCCCAACCAACAATGAAACATTATTGTTCATATTGCCCCCGCGTAGTAAGGACAATATGATAAATACAAGATAAATCCCCTGGGGTCGATTCATATTCACCAAATTTTGATTTAATTGGACAAACGGTTTGGTAGTTATGTAGAAAAAACTTTCTAAAAAGATCCACTTAGTGAGTTCATCAAGTATAATACCATGTATAGATAGATAGATAGATAGATAGATAGATAGATAGATAGATAGATAGATAGATAGATAGATAGATAGATAGATAGATAGATAGATAGATAGATAGATAGATAGATAGATAGATAGATAGATAGATAGATAGATAGATAGATATCCCCTAGTTGATTCATATGGACCAAATTTGGACTAAACCGGACCTACGGTTGCAAAATGATTCTAAAAATTGTTGGAGATAAAGCACCCTCTAGTGTTCGGAATATGCAACTGACTCTTGCAAAAATCACTACAGTTCTTCATTGCACAAAGGTCTATCATGTTTACACGAAGGATGTACGTCAATGCGGCGGATATCACAGACAATTGCAGGTTAAATCAAATTAAACAGCATTGAAATGGACATTTTGTTCATCAACTTTGTTGATAAAAATTCTAATTTAAATGAAACAACTGATACAAAATAAACCAAGAAATAACCAAGAGAAATCAATGTAACGTTTCTTTTATGTTTCATTGAGCATCCAGCGGACGTTTGATTTTAGATGGAAATGAAAATTTTATCTTTGTTAAATCCCTACTCCCTTGGGTTACAGTCTCCGTCCCTGGAGTTCCCAGTTTTTCACAAGTTTGATTAGTTTTTTACTCTGCCTGATTGTCTAGACTTTTTAAAATGTTTTGTTAGACTGCTGAAAATTAAACTTTGGAAGTAGATCTATTTTGTTTCAGCCTCATGTCGGCACTTCGGTCTCCCACTCTGTACAGCTGAGAATGCGAGAAGTATTCAAGTATAAGTTGGGGATATTATGGATTGTCATCACCGTCGTTGATTATGGGAGAGGTCGGTTGTATAGGTCTGACATTAGGGGGAGCTTTATCTCGCTAAAGTTCTTCTGCCAGAATTTCTGAACTGTTGGTCCCATTTAGAACGAAGATGGTGCAGACGAATCGAGTCTATCTTGTTTGTATCGTCAGTAATTATTCTATTATTTGGTATTTTACTGACGAGGAAGAGCTCTTTTACAAAATGCTGTTTTTCTGGAATTTGATTTAGTTCAAATTTGGTGCGTATGAATTGACCTGAGGTGTTCTATCATTCATTATCTACCGCTTAACCTGGTCAGGTTCATGGGGGTCTGGAGCCTATCCCAGCTAACGTCAGGCTAGACGTGGGGTAAACCCTGGACAAGTCGCCACTTCATTGCAGGGCAAACACATAGAGACATGCAACTACACACACTCACACCAACGAGTAATTTCAGTGTCACTATTTCACCTGTATCACATGTTTATGGACTGTGGGAGGAAGCTGGAGTTCCCAAAGAGAACCCACGCAGACACAGTGAGAATAAGCAAACTCTGCATAGAAAGTCCGGCAGACTTGGATTTGAACCAGGTACATTCTTGCTTTGAGGCGGCAGTGCTAACCACTGCGCCACCATGCCGTCGATAGCTATCACGTATATAATATTTTACTCTAAAAGTTCCAATTTTCCTCACAATGGGGAGTATTCTTTATGAAAACCACTGTTTTTCAGCCATAATATTTAGTGTGAGGAGTTCATTCTGGGAGTTCAAACTGATATTGTACATGATGTTTTCTGCTTCCTGATTAAATTGCAGTCTATCCCACATGAACGATTGACAGAAGCTCCGAGGTCTGAAAGTTCACAACCTGATTTTAATTTCCTCCTGTCGTGAGATGTTTTCACTAAACATCATAAACATTAGGACAGCAAAACTTTTAGGGTAAGAGTTTTTCACAAAGCCTTTTAGCTCTGGAAGTACTTTACTAAAAGAGTAAAAGTAAATCCCAGACTATCTTGAGAATGGCAGCTGCTGGCAATCTCTCGCCTAATTGCGTCAATAGGTGGGTTTACACCGACAGCCTAGATGTGAGGTAATGCTCCGCTCAGTTCTTTCAGCGACGCAACTTATTTTGAATACGGCGACTTCAAAACAGTACCGGTCTGCATCGGGGAGGGATTTATTCATTGCAACTTTTAAATATTTTAACATATTTGGACGGTTAGATGGGCGAAAAGTCATTTCCGCACACGTCCTCTTCTTCTGGGCGCTTGTTGGCGGTCAACACCCAACTCACGGAAACACTATCTTCACTTTATGAACTGGAGTGTGGATTGTTTGTGCATGTCTGAAACCGTTTCCGATGAGATGAGTTGATGCATTTAAACAGCGGGTCGGAAAAGATCACAAGTCATGAAAACAGGCGACCGACATTGCAATTCGGAAAGGTTTAATTTGGAAAGGAGAAAAGTGTCCCATGTAAACCTACCTACTGTTTTGGAAGCCTTCTTATGACGCGGAGCTTTAATAAGGGTATCACTGTAACCGTGAGGGTGTGATTATCACAGTAGAGCTGGTTCCGCGATGTAACATCTGTTCCTGTGTCCGACTGTAGTTATTGTAGCGGGATAATTACGAGGTTCCTTCTATGGATAACCTCTCATTAACGAGCTGTCAGTCACGTCAGAGGCTGAAAAGTAGCTGCACAAATTCCCGACTAGTCAACAGCCTTTATTCCTCTTTGTTTCATGTTAAATCACCGATATATGAGCTTATGATCTAAAAGATTTTATTTGCAACTGATCAACAAACCTTAACCAGCAGCTGCCATTTATTGCTATAGCTATTTTATATTTAATCTTAATTTATTTGTATTATTATTACACTCTGTTAATGTTTTCTATCAAACTGCTCCAACAGATGAATTTCCGCCCATGTTGGTTTCATTTCTAGTGTAGTCCATTCTTCTCTGATCTCCAACATTATTTTTTATCATGAATTCAATGACAGTGGTACAAAACTCCCTCAATCAAAAAATATATTTTGCATATAAATAAAGATAAATTAGGCCTACAGTAAGGGTATTTACCCTAAAAGCCCCCAATGGAAAGTATCTTGACTGCTAAAATGTAAACCTAAACAAAAAAAAAAAATTATTGTATTTCCAAAATCTGAATTGTTTGAGGTACTTTAAGTAATTGTGGTTTTCTGTAAACCAACAACAAATTGGTTGAAAAAAGTTTTTATGTATAGTTAGTTTAAGATATAATATTTTTTTATTGTTCCTGGAAGAATTTGTAAAATATATTTCAAAATACTTCATTGATTACAAATTACGAATATGAATAATTACGAATATCCTCATGTTTTTGGGAGTTATTTGTCCATAATTGGAGCAAAATAATAAACAAACAAACAAACCAATACTACCAATAATGAAATGAGGATAGGGTGTTTACGGACGAATGAAAAAGTTGAATTTATGTGTAAAAGACAGTTTTTGGTTTCCTATTAGAGTGTAAAATGGACTGGCACGGGGTCTGGATTTAAATGACATCATATCAAAAATATGATGGTAAATTTTATTTATTAGTTTTACTAGGATACTCAGCATGATGGTATATACATTTTATTCCTTCTGCTGCAAGGACGTACCTTATTATTACCAACCAACCTGCAGTTTACCCTATAAAAGCTGTGGGGCTGTTTTAATCAGTACTTTCTTACTAATAAATCTCTGCAACTGAAGGACATAACTCCCTGAGCTGAAGTGAAAGTATTTTGCATGCATGTTTCTTGTAGCAAAAGCCAAACTAAACGTTCAATAACTTTAAAAAAGGAAGAAAATGAGAATATTCTGCGTGTGAGTGAGTCTGGTTAATGTATCTGTCTGCCGTCTGAACCAATGCTCTGAACACAAATCTCGTCAGAATTATTCTCGTAGGTGCCGACAAAAACAGTTAAGAAAGTAAAGTTACCGAGACATATCATCAGGAAGTAGAGGGTGGTCTGCTGCAAGGGCGGCTTGCTTGTCTTAAGCATTAAGACATAGACCTGATTGATTTAATTATTCTTTCAGTATAAAGCCTCACTGCTGTTTATTCTTATAATTTGGCTAATAACAAGCTGATGTCACAGCCACTGCAGGTATCTCCCAAAAAACATTGAATTCGACCGTACTGTTTCCCTGTGGTGAACAAAAAGAAGTGATTGTAGACCTCTTGTAACTGCAGATGGTGAACATGGCTTGCTTCAAGGACGCCCCCATTATCACTGTCCCCAAAGAACAAGGATCACAGGACTTAATGACTCTAGACGGATCGCCTTGACCTCTGTGGTTATGAAGTCCTTTGAACGCCTTTTACCGACTCATGTAAAGAAATTTACAGACCCAACCCTGGACCCCATGTACAGTTTGCTTACAGAGCCTGTAGATCTGTAGACAGATCTGTAGATGATCTTTACAGATGATGCTGTAAACTTGGGCCTCCACTTCATCCTTCAGCACCTAGACTCCCCAGAAACCTGGAGCTGCACGGGGTGAAGACAGTGGAGACGATTGGGGACTTCAGGAAGAACACGGACCCGCCCACAGCCCCCCCACTGTCATCATGTCGTTCTTTCACTTCCTGGGAATCAACATTTCCCGGGACCTCAAATGGGAGCTGAACATCAGCTCAATAATCAAAAAAGCACAGCAGAGGTTGTACGTCCTCAGACAACTGAAGAAGTTCAATCTTTCAAAATCAATGGTCGTGCACTTCATAGTGTCCATCTTCACCTCCTCCATAACCATCTGGTTCTCTGTTGCAACCATCAGATACAAGGACAGACTGCAGCGTATCAACTGATCAGCTGAGGAGGTGATCGTCTGCAATCTGCCGTCCCTCCAGGACTTGTACACCTCCAGGACCCTGAAGCAGGCAAGAAAGATTGTAGCCAACCCCTCAAAACCCGGACATTATCTATTCGAGACGTTCCCCTCTAGCAGGAGGCTGCGGTCCATCTGGAGCAAAACCTCACGCCACAATTACAGTTTTTTCCGTTTGCTGCTGGACAGCGTTGGAATCAACCCGCTCATATTACTCTGGACTAGAGGTTCTGCCTCTGTCGGCATGAACTCACATTTGCACCTTTAGAATAACTTCTCTAGGTATTTGCTACTGCCATGTTACTTTTATGCACATATGCATGTATGTGTGTGTGTGTGTGTATGTGTGTGTGTATGTGCACGCATGTGAGCATGCATATGTAAATGTGTACATCTATGGGTGCTCACGTGTGCCCTTAACATTATTACATCATTGGGCATCCATATTTACTCTTCCTGTTACATATTCTTAATTCATATTTTACCTTTTTTTTTCTGCACTTTTTTATTTAAGCTTAGATTTTTGTGACTGCATTTTTGACATGATGAAGCGAGGTCAAATCCCTTTTAAGTATGACTTACTTTGGCAATAAACCATTTTCATATTCTGATTAGACTGAAGTTATGTAGAGGTCTGGCGACATTAGCTAAAGTGGCAAAATTAGGCAACCAATATCAATTTAATTTGATTGGAACAGCCGCACTGAGTGGATTTTTTCCAAAGTCTCTAGACTTTTCCTTAGGAAAATATTGTATCCCGTGTCCGTTTGTCTCTTTCTTTTAGCATGACTGGTCAACAAATTCCCTATTTGACAAAATATTTCAGTAAGCTACGCATCTAATGGAAAAATTGATTAGATTTTTATGGCAAAAGGTAACTTTTAATGATTCTTTACCATCATGGATAAGCATTCATTCAAATTTGTTCTTTGTTGAATAAGTCAAACTAATAAAGATACTCACGTGATTCCAAATTGTGAGGGCAGTTTTTCATTGTCAATGAGCCATAATCTTCTTGGCTGACCATCTGATGGGCTCGTTTCTAATCCTGTCCATCCTCGTCACTCTTGATGTACATCTGAACATTTTCAGATCTGCCTCCTGTCTTCTGGTCAATGCCAACGTTTCTAAACCAAACAGCAGAGCTGCTCTCACTACCATCTTATAAACCTCTCCCTTCACTCCTGCTGCTACTCTTCTGTCACTGATAACTCCTGACACTCCTTCCACCCACTCCCCACGCCACACAAGAAGAAGGAAAATAAGTTTTGATGGTCTGGGAGTCATAGTAAGACGAAGCCAATGTTGCTTTAAGGTACAAAGACATAATAGGAAAGTGGAGGTTTGTGCTTTGTGATTGCTTCAACATTTTACCGCCAATACTAGAGTCTTAACTAGGACTTCATTTCAAAAAAGACTTAGACAATCTTATTAACAACGAGAACGAGAGACCTTGCTCAAAAGCAAATCTTCACGGATGTTTTTGTCATTTTGGAAACGTTTGGCTAACCTTCATACTCTAAAAATCATAAAACGGGCCTAAAGTAACATTTTTCAACAACACTGACCTTGGAATCAGAATGGGGAAACCTACTGCAGCTCCTTAGCTTTGTTGGACCATTTTAGTTAGATTATGTATGAGCCAATAGGTAGGGTGTTTCTTTCGTAGGTCCAGTCCAGTTTATAAGCTTAAACCGTTTTCATTATAGGCAAACTGACTGAGTCAGCATTTGGTAAGTTTTAGCAGGTTATGCTGTTCATAACATAACATAACATTATGCTTTAATACTTGTAAACAACACTTCTTCCTCTTATTGAAAGGAGCCAGATGAAGTGTGGGCAAATAATTACGTTGCCGCCATATCCAGCTGGAAGAGATCTGGGAGACCCAGAATCAATCAATCAATCTTTATTTATAAAGTGCCAATTCACAACACCAGTTGTCTCAAGGTGCTTACCAGAAAGAGCAGGTCTATGCCAAACTCCTAATATAATTATCTTACAGAGACCAATCAAATTCCTCCGTGAGCAAGCATTTGGTGACAGTGGCTAGAAAAAAACTGCCTTTTAACGGGCAGAAACCTCGAGCAGATCCCACACTCAGGATGGACGGCCTTCTGTCATGACCAGTTGGAAACTTGCAGGAAGATTGTCTTATATAGCCTTGGAACAGCTTGGGATCCCTCAGGATGAGCTAAATAGAGATGTTGGGGTACATCTGGAATAACGTACTTGGTCTGCTGCCGTTATGATCTGATGAATGGTGGATAGTGAAAGCATGGATTGTGTGGTTGGATTCAACGCCTATGTTTACTTGCAACATTCCCATATGCAATTAAAATTCAGCTATTGAAATTTTTTCACAAGTTGCACTAGGTCCAACTACGTCACTAAGGGAGAAGTGGTATCAATATGCTCTCATTAACAGCTTGAACAGACTGAGTCACATTTCACAAGCTGTAAAATGTGGTAAATTGGTCCAATCTAATTTTATCCCCAAAATCTCTATATATTATGGAGTCATCTTTGCTGCAGCGTCAGTCACAAACCCTTTCTTGTTAGATAAATCAAACTATTTAATGGATCATTTTCAAATTTTGTAACCACATATACCCTGGGGCGAGGAAGAATTGGTTTGGATTTGGGGATAGGTCGGTTGTATATTTCTACCAATAGGAGAAGCTTTATCTCCAAAGGTTTTTCAGGTCATAATTTCTCAAGCTTTGGTCCAATTTAATAATAATGATAATAATAATAATAATACATTATACTTATATAGTGCTTTACACGAAATTCAAAGACACTTTCCAGAGTTTACAAATAATAAAAGAGAAAATAAGGTCAGCAGAGAATTGGCAATGGTTGAACAGGTGAGTTTTGATTGATTTTTTGAATGTGGAGAGTGAGGAGGAGTCTCGGATGGCTTTTGGGAGTGAGTTCCAGAGGGTGATACTGCTCCCAAACCATTGGAGAAGGCCCTGTCACCCCAGACTCTGTACCTGGTCAGGATGGGGGGACAGGAGGTTGACAACTTGGTGCATTTTTTGTCGGGACGAAAGCACAGGCTGAGTTTGTCCAATCTTCTTTACCTGTGGAAATGAAAAACTGTGCACATTGAGTCGTACAAGCCTAATGAGGAGATTCCATAAGATACTCTATAACATCTTACTCTATCCCCAATAATTTCATCTTTTACATCTGCCAACATACTAGCACACCTCCCTCTGTAGTATTTATACAGATAGCTTCCCTCACATGACAGCCTTCTCATCCCACAGGCTTTTTGTTTTTGTACTTTCCATCTCTGGTACATACACAGCGTAGACTTACACACAGTAAGCCCTTCTATCTTTTCACTAATAACCCATTTGTGATTATTTTCCCCATCAACCTGGCATGTTTGTTTGCTTTGTTGTCTCCTGGATTTTCTTTTTTTAAAAGTCATCACTATAACTGTCACACAAATTGACGAATACACTGAAAAAAGAGAATAGCAGGCAGTTGTTCCTCATTTCCTAATGAGGGTGTATGTGTGGTCTCATCTCTTCTGGTATTTGTCTTTGTGGCAGATGTATATAGGTTTAACTATATCCCTGCAAAGTCAGAGTGGGTAAATGATTCTTTTATGCACTGCTGGGCAAATCCCTTTCTAACGTTGTTTGCAAAAGCTGTTAACACATTATTATATCCCCAAAAATCGGGGATATTTTGGAATGGCCATTGCAGCTTCCTGCCTAGCTTTGTGTTTCAGATCCTTCGTGTAAAACTATTTCATGGATCAAATTGTATACCCACATAGACCTTCCTGTGAGGAAGAACTGGATTAAATTTGGGAAAGTTCAGTTGTATATTTCTGGCAATTGGGTGCGCTTTTTTTCCAAAAATAATGGGCCATGATTTTTCGTCGTATGATTTAGTTACCGATCATAGATCTACCTTGTGTTTATCATATTTTACTCATTTGGCCGACATTATTTTGCACGGTACTTCATTTTTAATTTGAGGAATTCAATCATGGGTATGGCTTGTACAATTACTTATAAATGGGCGATACCTCCTATTTTTATTTAGTTTCTGAGCTGTGTTTAAACTGAGCTGTGTCAATTTTTGAGAATGGGAAGCAATTCTTCTTCTCCTTCAACCCCCGGAAATCTGAGATCACACAGTTCTGCGAACAGATCTAACATGATGTTTTCAGGTTCAATATCCCCCTCACAAGGACATACAGATGCATACCTACGTAGTAGACTAATAAATGACACACACTCCCAGTGATTTATTATACTGATTTTTAATGATAGTCGTTATTCCGATGCATTTTGTTAATTCGTCCCGTTTACGAGGCTTCACGCTGAGCCTGAATCCCGCGGGGGGAAATGTGGAGTAGATTACCAATTTGATATGAGCAGGGGTCTAATCACCCTGGCTAGATGGCCCAGGTGAAGGTGTCTGATGATTTAACACACGAAACGCCCTTTGACCCTGGATGCATCACTTAAGATGATTCCAAGTAGAACCAGAAAGTGTTTTTCAGATGGCATGTCTTGCGAAAGTCATTCTATTGTATTTTCTATGTATAATGCTCATTACTTTGAATATTTGGGTGGAGCTCATTCCTCACGGTATGCTATTAGTCATCCTCGATTCTGCTTGTTTTATTCTCTTTTAAATAGTCTTAAATAAAGATATAGTTTTACACAATAAAATATTAAGTGTGGCAGGATGGATTGGTCTCATTGACTACATCGGCAGGTATTTCACCGTGAACTCTTTTGTGTGGCAGTGCTATATGTAGGTCAGCGTCCGCTGACAGGTGCGTGATTTCCCCCTCGATGGAATCTGGTGTCAGTGTGACGGCGTGCGTTTTGCGTTCTGTTTGAAGTTTCTTTGGACCGGTCAGGAAAAGTCAGCTCTGGTCAACGTCCAGATCCCGGCAAATCAAAGACTGCGGTATGAACTTGGCCAATCATGTGATATTTCTGCGTTGCTTATTCCTGGTGTGCAAACTTATTATGTACCTGTCTCCGCAGTGAGACAGGCCGTTTAGAACTACAATTTTTCAGTTGCTTTGCTTTTGCCTTTGGCTGGCACAGCCCTGTTTCCGTGAGGTAGGCTGACTCACATCGTACCAACATGTGCAGCATTTATAATGCTATCAGCTGACTCATGACCTGAAAACTGGTAGTTATAGCTGTGAGGGAGTCCTGGCCTCACTCTGCCTCTGTCCTCCTCCCGTGTGTGAGGGACATTGCTTTTGAACTTGTGTATATAATAAAGTAAAATTTCTTTCATTTTTTTTTTTAAATGTAATTAAACATAGCAGAAGTAACTGTAGTCTCCGCTGCATTTTCATAGACAGGTGCGTGACCCGTTAATTATTGAGTATATTTCAAACTCTTAAACAGGCTTGAGTTTCTGCTACACACAAATTCTTGTTCGGACTTAAAGTCGTGGACGCTGTGTTGCCAACACTGCCTGTTGTTGGACAGCCCTGATGGTCCCGTACATGACTTTGAAAACTGTATTGTCTTAAACACTTCGATTTATTTAAATTATCTGTTTGATTGTTTTGATTAATTGATTAGTTATTTAAAGTTTTGATAACTCATTTGATTTCTTGTTTATTTGTCTGATTGGTTATTTACCGGGGTCGACAGGGGCAAACGGACTGCAACTTAAGAAAACACAAGCAAATACATACAGTGTGCGTTTGTTGTCAAATTGATGAAGATTTGTTATTTGCTTGTTTTTTTTAATCTATTTTCAGGTGTTTTTTTAAGTCGCAGTGCGTTTTGTCGGCCACCGTAGTTATTTGATTAAGGTGATTATTTGGTTAAATTCTTAGATAACTTTATGATTCTTATTCTTGCTTTTGTAAATTGATTTCAAAGATTCTTTTGCCACATTTTAATGATCGTTTTCTCTGTCAGGAGACCCAGCCACAAAGGGGTCACAATCCAGTGTCCTCCTGGTGCCGGTCCTGAGCCCAGATAAGTGGGGAGTATTGTGTCAGCAAGGGCATCCGGCGTAAATCCTATACCATATACATATGCGGAACACAAAACCAATTTACAAACCGAGTCGGTCGGGGCCGGGTTAACAAATACTGTTACAATTACTGTTAGCCAGCAGGCTACCGACCTATGGATGGAAAAGATGATCCGCTGGCGACCCTAAAAGGGAGCAGCTGAAAGATGAAGAGGTAAAAGTTTTGGCCTATCGAGAGCCAGCCTGGCCTGTTGGTGGTGGTGGTCCCCTTTACTGTCCCTCATTTTGTTCTTGTTTGGTGTCAGGTGTTCATGTGTGGTGTGTAGTTTTCAGATCCCTTTCTTTTTGTTCCATCTGCTGTGATAAGCCCCAGTCCTGTCCCTAGACTTAATATTTTTGACATTAATATTTTAACTTAATTTAATAAAGTATGCATTTTGTTATCATGTTTTATATTGCTTAATACATTTAAATTGTTAAATTTGAAAACTTGCCTCTGGCCCACTGAGTAGAACAAACTTCTGTTTCCCTACTTAGTTGGAGGTAGCTTACTCAAAAGCTTTAAAAACTATTTCTTGGGGCGAAGTTCCCAACGTGGCATAGTCAGTTTACCCAAAACAAGCAATAAAATAATACAGATCTCCTCCACATTACATCTTAAATCAGTCCTACTACCACCACCTTTCCACTTTAGCAAATCTAATTAACACTTTAGTAAACTGTTTTCTTTTTTCAATATTTCATGGGGCATTCATTTTCCAAGGGGTTCTTTGGTGAAGTTGTTCCCGTATAAAATGTCATTTACCTTCCTCTGTATAGCTTTATAGCTTTATAGCTGAAGTCATAGACCTTACGCTTTATGATATCAGAGTTGTGACTGCTGATTTCATCTCCCACTGTAAGAATGAATAGTTTGCGGTAGCTCAACATAGCTTTGTTGGGTGCTCACACTGCATGGTCTACGTGGTCCAACCATAGCGCACGACTTGAGTTCTCACCCTGTTCGACACGTTTGGTCCTGCAGCCTGTTATTGCTAATGAAAATTGTCAATTAAGTGTTGTTTTGAAGTTCTGAGGCAGGAAGACGTTACTATGCTAGCAGCATTCTAACAGGACCGAGACAAGCCTTCCAGATTACTTTTCAATCCTGATTGCTGAAACACCTTTAGAAAAAGTGGCTTAGGCATGTATTGGCTAGAAGGTGACTAGGACAAAGTGGGCAGTATGGCTGATCTTTTTTGCAAAGAGAATTGGAGGTCAAAAAGCTACATTTGACTGTATAGAGTGTTAACGTGTTAGCTAGCACCACTCTGTCAGCTAAGAATATTTATTTTTCTTCCTTGCTGTGCAGTAACTACCAGCAACAAACTGCATTCTCCATTATGACTACTTATTATTTTTTATCCACATGACAAGCCACATCTCCAGTGTAGCACAGACCCTAAGAAGCCACTTTTCACAATGGAAGTGAGAAAAGAGGGCGCTGAAGTCAGCCGATTGAGTTTGGGCCATGCTTCAACTGTGCGAATGCCTGAGTCGGTCGACCACATTTTCAAACATGTGAGAAAAACATCCGGTGGCCCGATTGGTCGTCCAGGAGCTGCTTAACGGCCCTGGTGCCCCCACTTACACTGAATGTTAAACAACTCCCGTATAGCTCGAAATCTTAAAGTCTATGCCCTGCTTAAGGCCTCTTATGATGGCAAGGAAACAGGTATTATTGATTGGTGGCAATATTCACTGAGAAAACCCTCCCCGCCATTTGACTGAAGTCAAGTGCTGGTTGGCTGTATTGATTACTGTGAAGGACCAAATTTGCCCGCCGACATGCACATTACATGACCACACATGCTGCAGTGTCAGACGTGTCCTTGTCTGACACTGCAGCAACGGACACTCAGGGTCATTAATTGAATAATCCCTGGAGCGAGCAAACAGGCTGTCAAAACATAAAACCATAGAAAGCTCAACTGAGCATGGATAGGGAGAGAGAATGTGATAATAATACGTATGTTAAATTGATTGATGCTTTTCGATAAATGTCCAATTAATCTGCTTCATGATAGCAGGATGAAAAATGTATGAGGGTCCTTCAGACAGCTCTGTGCTTAAAAATTCCTCCCATCCCACACCTTGAGGATGCGTGTCAGATTAGCTTCTCTGTGTGTGTGTGTGAGTGTGTATATGTGTGTGTGAGTGTGTCTCGAACTCCTCTCAGACCTGTAGGAAGCTCCCGCTTAGGGACACAAGCGAAAAGGTATGCGGCCTTCGTTCCTAGATACATGCAAATAAAAATAGACAAAGAGTGAAAACTGTGAGCCTCTCTTCTCTAGGATCACAAAATACAAACAAACCTAAAGATACAAACAAACCCACAACCAAAACACAAGATCTTCAAAAGTTTCATCTGTCTGCTGACAAGGGTGATGCGGCCGATAATACAAACCAATTCCAACAGATGAAGAGCAGAGCAGATAGTGGTTCTCAGTCCGTGAGATCAATCGATCCTGATTCCATCTAAAGCCAATAATGGGAAAAGATCCAGAGGCAGGGTGGACAGAGCGATCATTGTGTTAAGTTACGCCACTCCATTATCTCCTCTGTACACACATTATTGGAGTATGTATGTGCGTGTATGTATGCGTGAATAAGGAATAGTCCTAGAGCAATTTCATTGATTTGTACAGAATTATGTTTCCAGTCCAATCGATTGATTTTCTTGTTGAGTTTAATCCATTTTGGAACAGACTAGCTCACAAGTCTGGGTACCATTTGATTCAAACACAAGGATAGGTCATACTGTTTTGAACCTGCCTGGTCCACGATCCACGCAGAGAGTTTTGTGGAATTTTTGTGGAACAATTTTTGTCAAACTTGTGAAAATGTCACAAAATAAAGAAAGATGAGAAATTAAATCTTGAGGCCATCTCTTTATCTGGATCAGTGCACCATGTTGCACTTACTGAAAGTTCTTCCTATGCTTCATTTTTACGACAACATTCAAGGAATACCTGCCTTGTTTTTGAGTAATCCTGCTGACTTATCTGCTAATCAAACTAGGATGCACATGTCCTGAAACTCAAACTAATACTCACAGATACTTACACTGCCAATACTACTTCACAACCATAATGCAACATTTTGCCAAACTCAGTTTCAATTTGTAAGCTTAGAAGGCAGGTGAAGTCAGTGAGGCAAAAAGATGACTTAAGTAAACCAGGCCTTACATCCCCCAGCCCCCTGTGTTGTGCTAGCAATCCTCCTGATCGAACGCCTAAAACTAAATGTGAAGTTATGTCTGAAAAACGGGGATTTTCATCAAAAAAAAAGTTCTCCCTGGTGAGCTTTTTTTAATGAAAAATAAAAGATCTGTTAGGGTAAAATATGATTCATTCAAGGTAGCTATAATGAAGTAGATTCATCTGCACCATATTAGAACTAAATTGTATCAACGGATCGGTGATCAAAATAACAGTTTGGAAATTACGGCCCGAAAACTTCCCCCAGTCCGAAATAACAACTGACCTTTCCCAAAATCATTCCGCTTATTCCTCGCACTAAGGTCTGTGTGGGTATATACAATTTGAAAATGATACATGAAATAGTCTTTGAGCAGACAAAGATAACGACGCAGCGGCAGCGATGGCGATTAGATAACAATATAACTTGTCAGGGACATTATAAACTATGCTCTGTTTAACTCTGCGGAGGATGTTTGAAAACATCCTTTAGTACTAGCACTATGATGAATTACCTGTGGTGAGGGGAGAGCTGGGTTGCACGGCGAAGCTCTTCGTTTGTCTACATTCCAACATTCACCTACGGTCATGAACTCTGGGTAGTGAAAGAATGAGGTCAAGGGTACAAGTGGCTGAAATGATCTTTCTTTGTAGGGTGAGTGGGCTCGACTTTAAAGATAAGGGGTGTAGCTGGATAATCCAGAGGGGACTGAGGAGCGGAGCCTGTTGAGGCTGTTCGGACATTTGATTATTATGCTTCCAGGAGAGTGTTGCTGGAGAGAAGGACCTCTAGAATGGCGTTGCATGGCGTTGCATTGCAGCCTCTATCATCACTATATGATGAGAGATAGCTGAGTTGTGTAGTAAAAAAGCTTTGAGTCATCAAGCAGACTAGAAAAGCGCTTTATAAGTACAGTCCATGAACCATTCTTAGACAGCTGCAAAAGTGGTAAACTGGGTAAATCAAGAAATGAAAAAAATATATTAATAAAATAATAAAAAAAATGATAAAGGTAGACACACATAAATATTAACAACATCCGATACAATCTTTGTATTCAAAAGTATATAATAGCCATATCTGGGAAAGACCCACTGACAGGCTCATATTTCCTCATGTAACGAAGAACATTAAAAACCTTCAGTTAAAATTTATAGTCACCACCGCGGAGGGTGAAGTCATTTGGAAACCTTGAGGTCCGATGTATGTGCTCTCATTTTGTTTTTCTACCTAAATCATGCGGGCTACCACTTAGAGCCACTTCTTGCTGTCTTTTCGCAGGGAAACACAGATGGTCTATTTTGGCTTCGACGGAGATATAAATGCACAAAAGAGAGGAGAGAGATATAAATACAAGAGGAGTATGCATTAATGCATTCACTCGCAGATTCATCTCAATCTGCTGGAGAGCATGCTGGAGAAAATTGTAGTTTAATAAGTTGACAATAAAGGAGAGCTTTTTGGTAGATATTGCACAAATGGTAATTTTTTTTTTTTTAATTCTAAAAAGCTCCCTTCAATCTGTCATACCGCGTTTCACATATTAGAATAATGTAATTACAATATTTCCACACCTCTGGCTTGATACCCAGTTTATTTGATGGCAGCAAATTTTGAGAATATTAAAACCCCTTATGGTACTTGATTACATTTACACCTCCACTCCTCATCCTGCTGTGTTTCACCTGAATAATTATTGTCTGATTGTAAAACGTAGTGAGGGGTTTCTGACCAGTGAGCCTGAAAGACTCTGATCCTCTTATCTTACAAATCCAACATCCATCTCTGTCTTTTATTTCTCCGGTTCTGCTCTGTAAACTTCTACGTGCGCCAGTATTTCCTTTGCGCTCTCTGCGTGTGTCTGAATTGGAGAAGCCATGATATCTGGCATTACGCTTTTATTTCCATGGAAATAGGTTGGAGGAGAGCTTGCATAATGAGCTGGGAATCTCAGAGGCCCCAGCACACAGCATTTGGAATAAACCAGCCTGCCCGTTCGGTACACGGCATAAATGAAAACGCACAGTGTCTTACTCATGCTGTGTCAAGACGCCATTATGAACGGACACATCAGGAATTATTAAAAATGACCCGCTTGTTACTGAAACTGATTTATAAAAAGGATTTTGAAGAACCCAAATATTTTCCAACCCTCATAAAATTAAACAATGCCGCTGATGGAACAGCATCAGCAAAAAGCGTCCTTCTGAAATGCGCAGTCTTATTTGACCTGGCTCAATAAGATCTGTTTCCAATATCTTCCCCACACCTGGTGCCTCAGCAGTCACGCCAAAATTACCCTCAGACACCGCCTGGGAGGCATGTAAAGCACTGTCTCGCAGACAGCCTCATAAGAGGTGAAAATAAGGACATCTACATGTAATGGATTTAAATAATAAAAGTTTAAATATTAACAAATAAAATGTGCTGCAAAACTGAGGGAATGTGAGAGGGGTGTAGCACGTCAGTTAGTTAATCAGAAGTAAGGAGTCATTTGAGTTTCACGGTGCAGGCAGGGTGACCAGGTGTACGGCTTCCCGCAGATCTGAACAGCATCTCTTGTCCTCACATCACACGTATTGAGATGATGCCCCACATTTTAATTGACTCTCATTTTTCATTAATCCACACTGCCGTGAGACCCTTCTCTAAAATCAAGAATTTATCCAATGGCTGTAAAGTAGGCAGTAATATAGTTGTGAACCAGCTGTACTTATACAGTGTAGCGTGTTCTAGCCTGCTCAACTACTGAAGTTCTTTAAATCACAAACCGGCGTTCAATCATTCACACAAACATTCATACAGTGGTAACAGACACTGCCATGCAAGGCGCCAACTGCTTATCAGGAGCGGTAACCAATCACGCCATCATTCACACACCAACAGAGTGCCCATTGGGCGCAACTTGGGGTTTAGTAACTTGCTCAAGAAGATCTCGGCATGTAGACTGGGGAGGCTGGGGATTGAATAAGTGAAGTTCAGATAAGTGGACGACCACGCTACCAACTGAGCCACCATCACCCCAAACAGGTAAAGGAAGGCTGCAAGTGTGACGTCAATCAAACTGCACCCATGGGTCAAGCACACGCCAAACTGTCACCGTCCATCTTGCTCAAAATGCAAGAAGTGTATTCAAATGCACACAGTGGAAAAAAAACTGTGGTTTACAACAAGCAATGAAATCTTTACTTTGTCTCCCTTCACACAAGACATTAATAAAAAATTTAATAAAAATTACGACATAGAGGCGAAGAAATAAGGCAAAAAAATGAGTAGTAAAGGAGTTAAAAAGTGAGGTGCTTAGGGCTTAATGCAAATATTGCAACTGACCTGGTTTATCCTTCTTAGAAAATCGCAAGTACAAAGTCACAAACTGAAGCTTTTGGCTTAGTATGATGGAAAGAAATAATTCTGTAGAATGAGTTCCATCAATTGTTCATATCCCGTAGAATTAAATACTTGAATTAAGTGATTAATGTCTGCCACGTTGCTTAACCGTGTACTATAATTCATTCTACAAAAACAAATTGTAATACCTGCAATATTATATAGAAATAGACTAGTTTACATCATATATATGCAGGAAAACCAATAAGTGAAATTCTATTTAATTTACGGACAGACAGAGAGAAAACTTTTAATGGATAGGAAAGTCCCACTAGTCCTATATGTATATGCCATATACCCCTAATAAAGCATAAGTACTGTACTTGAAAAAAATGCAAGCTATGATTTGAATCCCATTTCAGCAGCCTTTCTGGTCTGCTTTATTTACAGTTTAAACAGATACACTATTGAAAAGGATGAAATATAATTTTTAACAATTATTTAGATAGAAAAGGGGAATGCAATCAGTTATTATCCATAGACCCGAAGAAATGTGAAATTTTGAAGGTGTTTTTTTTTTTTTATCTTACTGTATTTGTAGTTTATTGATGGGATAGTTTCATTCAGATAAAATGTGTTCTCTCTATTTGTTAAGTCCTTCACATAAGGCTTAAACTGTAACCCGCAAAGTCTATCTTGTAAGTAAAGTCAGATAAACATTATATTAAAAAGGTCGGCTACTGCTCAGAATTGGTAATGTTTGTCCCAGACATGATTTGTTGGATGATTCGGTAGGAGTCTCCCTAATCGGCTGTTTATTAACACCCAAAATGCAAGATAAAAATGGGGAGGAGTTTGAAAAAACAACAACATGTGAACATCCCAAGGCCTGTAGAAGCAGGACTTTAATATTCATAAACCTGGATCAGGCAGGCCATTTGCTTTCATATCCTCAAGGATCCAAGAGAAGAAAGAAGGGATGAGTTAAAGCTATGAATAATGATAATAATACATTTTATTTAAGGCAGTAAAGAAGAAACTGGGAGGGGAAAAAAAGTTTGCGGCTGAGATTGAATAAAAGGCGATGTTAGTATCAATTACAGAACACATGAAAGCTTGAGCTTTTCACGTCCTTGTTCCTTTGTTCTTTCCCGTCATTCTGCAGTGTTTTTTTTAATCCCTCCGTCCCTTGTCATCTTTAAACAACCTCTCCCTTAGCCTTCAACTCTTGCACTCCATCTGTTTTCTCCGGAGGGGATCACCGTGACTGGGAATCTTGAAGTGAACAACAGGCTGGTTCATTTCAGTACATTTTCAGAGAGAGGGGGCAGAGCCAAACCTTGGCAATCATGTCTTAGAATATCAAGTCCATAAATGCATTGTCCTTTACTTGACTTGCAGACACATCAGTGAAAGTTGCAAATGAAAGTTAAATCTGAAACTTCCCTGCATGTCGATTCTCTTATAGCAGAGAATGAGTATCGGAAGAGAAGGAAGGAAAGAGCAGAGTTGGCAGAGTTTCAGTTAGACACAAGATCTGGTTTGAGAAGTAGCTGAACGAAAGGGAGAAATATTCTGGCAAAAGCAAAGTTAAACAAGTTATTTAATATAAAATGGAAATGGTGAAAACCACAATTCAACTAATCCTTTGTCTGTTTGGCTCAGTTCAGAGAAACAGGAAGTTGTTGATTGATTAGACTTGCAGGACAATTAGCAAAAATTGGTACACATGTCAAAGGTCATTGGGTTTGAGGAAGGGGATTATGGCTCGAACCCGCTCCCTAAAATATTTGATGAAACAACTCCAACAAGTATCACCTGGAAATATAAAACTTGGTTTAAATGTGTATCTGAATATTATCTACAAAATAGCCTAATTTTAGCCATGACCTAAACTCAACAGGTAGTTGGCTATTTGGAATCTTCCATGAAGTGTATTATAATGTTTATATTTGCTATTAGAAATTTGACCTAATCCACGTGAAATTTTGTCAAAAACAAGTCATTTCATTGAGGAGGAAAAGTTATCAAAGTTTTCCTAATTATTTGTAAGGTGAGTCTAGGACGGCACAGTGAGTTCTGATTACTCACCATTCAACACGTGTGCTCATGACCTCACTGGACGATGGTAGCTCAGTTGGTAAATCAGTTGTCCACTTATCTAAAGGTTGGTGGTTCGGCGCCCAGCAACTGCAGTCAACCTGTCAAAGTGTCCTTGAGCAAGAAACTGGACCCCAGGTTGCACCGAATGGCTGTTCCATGGGTGCGTGAATGACGGCATGAATGGCTACAACTCCTGATGAACATCTGGTTGCGATGGCCCATTGAATGCCGCATGAAGCTGTAATTAAGATTTATTCTCTTGTTCCTTGTTTTGCCATGGAGATTGAAATAAATGTGATATTTTATGTCGTATGTGTGACACCTATATCTGATCATGTGGTGTAGCTGTCACTTAAGCCACATTACTGTTTCCATTAATGAACTGTCATTTCCAAATGTTAACAAATGTCCCAGTTCAATGTGGCGGCTGACTATAAAAAATGATTTGTTTGATCAATCTTCTCTAACACAAAACTGCCAACCACATCTAGAGCACCTGGGTAATAACCATGCAGTATCATTACCAAAGATTAATAGGGCTTTTAATATAGACATTAAACTCCAGTCTGAAATATAGGTGACAATTGCAAGCCGAGATAATATTCTGTTCCGTTTCAGGAGAGCATTGGCGCTCCTGGAGGTTCTGGGGTTGTAGGTGCTGCTGGTGCCATCAACAGCTAACAACACCCTTCGGTATTTACACCTCACTGGATTCAATGCAAATTGGTTCAATCAATCTTTATTTATATAGCGCCAATTCACAACAACAGTTGTCTCAAGGTGCTTTCCAGAAAGAGCAGGTCTAGACCAAACTCTTTATATAATTATCTACAGAGACCCAACAAATTCCTCCGTGAGCAAGCATTTGGCGAGAGTGGCGAGAAAAAACTGCTTTTTCACGGACAGTAAACTCGAGTAGATCCAAGACTCAGGGTTGACGGCCTACTGCCATGACCGGTCGGGTTTGAAAAGAGAGAGAGAGACAGAGGGGAGGAGAGATACAGACGGGGGAAAAAGCATAAAAAATATCAGACATCATGCCTGCAATGAGCTTTGCAGCATTTTTAAAATGAAGCAAAATCCTATTACAAACAGGAGATTCATTGCAGGTTTCTTATTTAAAACACAATGTTTTATTCGCCTGTATTGTCTTTTATAGAACTGGCCAACTCTCGGCAAATGGCTTTGGCCCAAGTTAAAAAATGCCATGGCCAAATTGAAGTGAGTATGGCATTCTAACTACAAGGTCAGTATAAATAATCTTGATAGCATAATAAAGGTAACACTTGTGACATTTATGTAGAGGTTTATATATGTTACTGTGACGGAGTAAATAAAAATGGAACACAGCAGAAACGATTTCATCATATCCAATCATTGCACATATGTCATGTTATAAAGTGAGGCAGAGCAAAGTAACAGAGTTTTTCTTTTTTATTGAGATCACGGAATTCTCAAAATGGTCTTTTTTGGACATTTTGGCCACTGAGATTTCTTAGGTATCAAACTATAAAAAACATTTTCAACCATATAAACCCAGCCACCCCACGCAGGAAGCTCAATTTGTCGGCCTGTCAAACCTCATTCTCTCAGGCACTACCCAGACACTCCTCTGAGTGATTGTAATTGAAGCGTATTTTCCATGAGCCAATAGCACATATATTGTACTATTTGGAGTATTGATGCTGGTGGTGTTGGCTGATGACTCTGCTGAGACTGATGAAGGATGAAGTTGATAGGTCTATGAGGACTATTTGGAGAATTGAAGGTAGAGGGTGAGCGTGTTGAGGCGTGAACTGTGATATCAGATAGATGTGCATGGCTGATATCATTAGATGGCCCAGACAGTGATGTGGGGAGATCGATTGATCGAGAAAAATTGCTTGTTTTTTAGATAAATCAAATTTTAAATTTCACATACAGTACAGACTATTCATGGCCTCTATATGGTCATTTAGTGGTTCCCTATTGTACTATTTATTCTGTTGTTTCTGTCTTCACTCTCTAAATTGTTGTGCGCTCCATTGCTGAGTGTTGTTTTGTTCTTTATGGGTTTTGATGTTTTTTTGTATTTTATAGTTAGACCCCCTTGAAAATGAGATGGTTTTATCTGAAGGCACTCATCCTTATGAATAATCTTGTACAAAAACAATAACGACAACAACAACAAGTGGGTCACTGAATGTAATGTGGAACTCCTTTCAAAATTTATTCTGTAAAACTAGGCCTACGCTGTCATCACTGACACCATGGGTATATCCCCAAAAACTTCCCAATCCCCCTTGTTGTTCAAGTAATCGCCCGATTGAACTCCTCAACTTAAGTGTGGAAGTCATGTCCAAAGAAGTTGTTTCGTAAAAGAAAGTCAGTTAAAAATGAAGTTTGAGAGTGAAATGTGGTAAACGCAAGATAGATATCCATGAGTCAATGTGTGTTCACCAAATCTGGACTAAATCAACGGTTAGGAACTCGTGTCTGAAAACCAATGTTTTTTGTAAAAATATTCTCCCTCGTAGTAAAATATGAACTATTACAGTAAACACGATATCTACCAACAAGATCACCTTGATTTTCTTCACATACACAAAATTTGAACTAAATTGGACCAACAGCTGACAAATTATGATGCCAAACTTTTGCCGATAAAGGTCTCCATAGTTGAGTTAGTTTGAGTTATTGCGTCGGATCTACGACAGCGGTGGACGCGGCAACCTTGACTTTTCGGCATTATAATTATATTACAGCAGATTTATTTCTATTGAGATTTTTGGGGTAGTTTATTCTTTGCTGTAACCGTGCGATAAAAATTCAGTTGTATGAGACAACATCCTGTTTCTATGTTTCCCAACAGTCATATGTCGCTGATGAAATATAATGTGATCTTTCCCATTTTTAGAAGAACCTCCCCTTATGTCTTTGGGGCTCTCTATGTTGCTGGGATGAAACCCATTTTCCCCCCACCGAGTGAAATTACAGAGAAATAGCTGACACTGTATAACTGATGACCTCTGTCTCTCTGCCTCTCTGCCTCTCTGCTTCCCTCTTGCTGTCACAACTCTGATTGGATGAAAACCGCAGACAACAAGAACCACTTTCTCATTGTCTTTTGCGGGCCTCAGCTCAATAACAATGTCCCACAACATTGTACACAATCACTCTATCATTCACCCCAACCACCAATCACTCTTACATTATTCAGGACACATCCCATCTACACGACCCACTCCTCACAATCAATGTCTGGCAGGATGGTTGGGATTCTGTTTCACACAGGTGACACTGAAGAGGCTAGACTTAAGAGGACAGCGCCTCTCTTACAGCAGAGGGAAATTAACTCTGTGGGATCGTTGATTGGCCCTTTGGTTTTGGTATCATACCTCTCATCCTGTGTGCACAAATTTTGGGAAATATGGTTGATCTTTATCTCCAGGAGTAAGCCACAGTGGTTGGGGGAGTCATGGAAGAGTACGCTGGGGTCTGGGTTCTTATGGACTGAGGTTGATGTTCTCGCTCTAATCCCTACAAACGATTTATAATGTAAAGAAATTACCAAAATGTAGTCATATGTCACTTTACTTACCAGAACAACAAAGGGCAAATGATGAAAATCAACAGACTTCATCCTTTCACTGATGTCTAAAACTCATAAATGCTCGATGGCATTGAAGGATGAATGATATCTAGTGCTAAAACTGTGTGAAGAGATACAAACAACATCCTTGACAGCGGAGTGAGATTTATACGCCCTCCCATGAGATCATATTGTACCTTTGCAGTGGTCACAAAACGACTTCAACAAGATAAAAAATATTAACCATTATTTTACCTATGCTCACATTTACGTAGATTATCATATTATACCATCACATTGAAATAATGCAATTCAATGACCTTAAGGCCAAGGAGGAGGCAACAAGGAGGAATAAAAAAATGACTCTGTGATTGCGTGTCCTTTTAGTAAAATGTCAAATGAGATTCTTCTCACTTTTTTTTTAAATTACATATTTGACTCTTTATGTTTGCATTAAGAATCGGCCAAAGGTTTATATTAACATCCGGAAAATAAATACAATTATATTCTACTGGGCATTTCTTTAATTTTTTTGATTTTTGCAATTGAGTTCCAAACCACCTGATTTTCCCCAGGTCTCACATGGATCTAAAGTTTTACATAAAACACACAGACGTAGAACATACGCCTGTGGGCACATGCCCCTGCATACATACCGAACCTCTTATCTAGACATTGTTACTGCTGGTTTAATGAGGACTTGAGCCTGCACACTCAGATCGTCTCAGTTCCTCCACAGAGATGATTCGTCTTCCACTCTACCTACAGCGGAATTAATTCAATGATGGTCTGAATTACTACAGTCTTCTCCCAATCTCACTCTCATATTTAAAAGATAACCAGCTAGGATTTATGCGGAACATATTCTCATTTCCAAAAAGGGATCTCATCCATCTTAAGCAGAGGAAAGTCATATTTAAAAAATAAAGGTGTGAGATTCTTTAAGGCTAATACTAAAATTTTGTTAATAAGATGAGGGAATTTGAGCCTCTCACACACTTTTCTCATTTGCAATTAAAATGTTTTTCAACTGAAATAATTCCTCACACTATGCTAAAAAATGTGTTCCCATGCATAAACTGCTTAATTGTGTTTCTTCTTGCTTTCTTCTTTGTATATTCAAGGTTCTGGGAGTTTAATAGTTCTAAACTGTGCGGAATGCAGGATGTTCATTTCAATGTTCATCACCCTTACTTCACTTTGTGAATCAAAGGATTAGTAAAAAAAATTGCCTCTCCACGTCAACGCACTTGTTTGCATAGAACAAATGTTCCAGAGTGTTTTAGCCGACCGCTAATTGTTTTATATCAGCTTTAGCACAAGGGGTGGCTGAACCTAATGTGGTGGGGCTGTCAGCAGAATTCCTAATACACAGTATGGAAGCATCACTGTTTTCCAGTTTGTTGGAGTGGAAATGGGTGATAGGGGTCAAACCATGTGCTGACATAATTCATAGGATGCAGTGGAATGGCTGTGGAATTCTATGGTTGTTCCATCGATGTTTGAATGCTGGCATGAATCACTCAATACGCCTGATGATCAGGTGGCGCTTTGCATGGCAGCCTCTATCATCACTGTATGAATGTTTTTGTGAATGCTGACTCGTGTTATAAAAGCGCTTTGAATAGAAAAGCACTTTATAAGTACAGTCCATTTACATGCCTCCTTCTCAACCAAAGCGAACCTAGTGCTACTTCAAGGCTGTTGGTAGAGGCCTGTTCAGGTCGGTTCAAGAAGTAACAGAGTGTTATGTCATTAGAGACAACATACTAATGTTAGCACCTCTGCTAGTTGCAAAGAGCCTGTTGCTAAAGCAAACGGCTGATGCTAACAATACCGTAACCAAATGCAAAGTTAACAATAACTTTGTTCAAGTTCAACGGCCAGACTGCTGGTCAAAGAATCAAGAACGGTATCTATGTTCTCAGAACAACTGTCTCATTAGTAGAGTAGACTTTCAAACCTGGTTATCATGGCTGGTGAATGGGAGAAGATCCGAATCATTCAAGCCCAGCTGACCCCAAGACCAGCAGGAGCCTTTTTTTTTAAGTAGGTTGACATCTTTTTTATAACAGATTTAGTCACCAATGTCTTATGATAATAAGTGAAATTCACTGATGTGGTTTATTATACTACTATTTCTACTACTGCTACTTATGTGAATTCAACACATGAATTAATTAATAGGTAACTCTTTTTCTGCCTCTCTCTCTCTCTCCCTCTCTTTCTCTCTTTTTACTACTACCTAAAGGCGGCGAAGACGAGATGCTTTAGTCCAAAAAACTGACAAACCCCAAAACATACTGTTGCAGTTTCTGTAAGTATCTAAACAGCTTATTCATCAGGAATATCATGAGTTGGATCTCCCATATATTTAATCAGATATAAAATAATACATCATTATTATCTATTTCTAACTATCTGTTTTGTTGGAATAGAAATTAAGTTAATCCAGCGCAGTAGTATGTCCATTGATTTCTTTGTCAACTGCATATCTTCCTTCTCGGATGTTCTTTTTGTCTCCTATTCATGTCTGTCTCTGTTGTTTGTGTTCACAGAGAATATTGAGCTCCTGTTTGATTGCGAGAGACAACATGTCTTCTCCGAAGGGAGTCTAGTCACTTTGTTCTCATCACCCTCCAATAGATTCCTCCTCTGCAGGCCTCATGACATCGAAGCTACTTCATTTAGTTCATGTAGTCTGAGGGACTCTGGACATTGAGCATGTTGACCCATAGGATCTATATTTGTGTGTCACACGGAAAGTAGTTTGATGAATAAATTAAAGGTGTGAAAATCATCATTATCTTCGAGTATCATTATCCAGTGTAAAAATTCCGTACGTATTTGTTGGGGATGGAGGCTGCTCGATACACATGCCGACAAATAAAGACACCCTTATTTTTTCCAGTTGAGGTACTGGGTATGTCACAGAAGCACTAGAGTCACGTCATTACATCGCGGAGCCACTACAGGCATGTCTTTATGTCAAAAGTGGAGCCAGTGATGCACTGGTTGGTGGTCCAGGAGGTCAATGGTTTCAACATTTTTCAGAGTAAATGGTTCATTTATTTTCTATATGTTTCTCTGAATGTAACACAAATGTAATATAGGTTTCTTAATAATATAAAAAATACAAAATAACAGCCTGCATCAGGTTGTAGTGACTTCATATGGCATATATGGATGTTTCTCAGATCTTTGGCCTCTTTCTGTAGGTGAAAAGGGGGGATTGTGTTTCTATGTCTTTCTTGCACTGCTTCACAAATGTCCTCATAAACCCCTAAAGACATATATGATATGTTTGTTTCTGAGAGGATTCCTGAGGGAGTAAACGGACAAAATAATCTGTATTAATGTTGCGTGTCGCCTTTAAAACTGCATGGGGCCCCTGCTTCAGTAAGGCTCATCAATACCAATTTCCTTGAACACAGAAAGGCAGGAAGGACCAACACGATTTTGGTACAAAACATAAATGCCTGCACACATACACACACTCACACACACAAACACACACAGGCAAACCATTAGCATTGATCAAGACACTCTTCTGTTCTTGGCAAACATGATAACAGAAAAAAATGGATGACCCTTTCTTTCTCTCTCTCTCACACACAGACACATGCATACACAAACAAACACACACACAACAAGGACTTCCCTCACAAAATTATAGACCCTCAGTCACCATGGAGCCTCATTGGAAATAATTCATGATTGGTTCCTATTGTTGAAAGCTAGTTCTAACACTAGCCTTTGAGCTGCAAAATGATGAAGAGCAAATATTAACAGATATTCATCCTTCACCAGCTCTGTTCTAACTATCATTATTTATTTCTATGTCATTATTTTAGATAAAATGGCCCCAACAGTAAAGTTTGGTTAACACCCCTTTAACAGCGTTGGAAACAAAGCAATGGGATTGAACCACAAGACCTGGAGTTTATTTTAAATGTCAACGTAAAGTTCAGCAAAAATGTAAAAATAGAAATATTTGCAACCTTATTACCACCATTGTAATCATGAGTCTGTTTGCTTTTCGAGTAGCTGTATATTATTACATTGTTATTACTAGTTATTACTATGTTATTACTACTGAAATGTCTAAATCATCCCACCGGAGGCACACAAGTATTTCCAGATACAACATTACACTAATGCACTGTGAAGCAATTCAAAGAGGAGAACACAGTAGTTGCTTTTAAAAAAACATCTGAATAGTTGTGCTTATCAGTGTGATATATCGCATAGGCCAAGCAGCGGTGTCACTGCAAGCTATTATAGTAAATTTCTGTTTTTGAATATCCATTAAAATACCAGGAGGGAGAATGACGCTGCAGTAGAGCAGTAATTTAAACACTTTTAATTTGCAATAATTAATTAATTGAAAAGAAATATGTTTAATTACAGCAGCTGTTACCATCTAAAATTATTCATGCAGACACTGGGAGGAAGTTTAAAAGTACTTCTGAAGCCAGAAGGGTGAATGTTTGGTGTGGAGTCTTCTTCTAAATACCCATGGTTACATGTAAAACCTTGCTAATGGTATTCATCAAAGAGATCAGCCGCAGCAGGACTCGTGTAACTGTGTGACTTTTTTTCAACCTGTCGTCCCAGCTCACTCATTAATAATTTATGACATACCCCAGAAAATCATATCTTTAGAATCCTAGATTAAAAGACCAGGGACTTAGGGAGGTATGAGAAAGAACAAAAGAGGAAGATATGGAGAAAGAACCGTATTTCCGTCCGTTTGACTTGTCTTCATGATTTACTCTTGAACCATCAGCACGTCTGTTGAAATGAAATTGAGCACAAAATCTACTCTTAAAGATTTACACAGACAAATTAACATTTTGTCATGCCTGAGCAGCAGCGCCAAACCTGACCAGGCTTTCTGGCCACCCTTTGTATATCAGGAGCACTCAAATACAGATCTTAAAGGTCCGCAAAGACATTTTTTTAACCAGTCAAAGGTCCATTTATCATAGTCGGTGAAGCCACAAACCATAATACTGTTATATTAAAAACCAAATGTCCTTTTCGTTCAATACAACAACAAAAAATAAATATTAAAATAAAATAAAATGCCATTTCTATTTTGACATAAATTCAAATAAATACTCAAATAAAACAAAACCCTCCATAGAATGCTTTGGTAAACAAATATATCAAGATGCATCAAAGTGCAATGAAAAACTATTTTACATTGTGTCAAACTTTGCTGCTTAATGAGAGAAATGGCTTCTTGTGCTTACCCAACACCCACGCCTCTCTGAGTGAGCAACCTGTTGCTTTTTGTTGTTTTGTCATAGATGTAACAAGAATCCTGCTTAAGACAGCAAGATAAGCAAAATAAGACAGCATTTACCCATCCCGATCTCTCATGAACATGGACAAAACTAACAGGAAATTACTTTTTGTTTTCTCATTAACCTGGGACGATGGTCGCTTACATAACTATCTGCCCCTCTCGGCTTCCACTGTAATCAGAAAAAAAACAATACTTGAAACAAAAATCATTTTGGGACCAAAATCGTCAGGAGCCAGTTAGCTTTATTTCATCAGCTAATTGGACATCCATGGTTTTTAATCAGTACATACTGGAAGTGATGATCAGATGTCAGTTCTTATGATGTGTGTCATTTTATAATGTTTTATTTATTTGTTTGTGTGTGTGTGTGTGTGTGTGTTTTTGTCCTTTGTTAAATTGTCATTTAATGCTGTTGAATGGATGTTTCAAACCTTGCCAGAGGAACTGCGGATGAAAGTTAGCCTTAGGCTATCTCTGGTACAATGCATCAAATGGTAAAATGTTTATTTCCTCTCGTGCATTGTCTCTCCCCTGAACAAATAAATAAAATACAAATAAATTGAAAAAATAAAAAATATGTTTTTACGACAAAAATGTACTGATTGTTAGGATGCATTAGCAAACACTTTTCTTACCACCTCTCTTGATTTTTCCCTGGGCTCTAATCAACCCCAGCCCAGTTGAATAAATCATTCACATGCTCGAATTTGCCAACTCTGCTTATTCTAAGCTGGGGTGAAAGTAAATTCTGTGTATTTATGGTACCTTTTCACTGCCTCATTACCGCCATCTCTCCTATCTCCTGCCGTCTGCATCCTAGTGAGGTTGTTCTCTATGTGACATCAGCGGATAGAGGTTCCTTGCATACAACATAAAGCACCAATGAATTGAGGAGGGGCTGATTTCCATGAGACTTTTTTTTTTGACGGTAACATCCATGAAAGTAACAGCTGGCGGCCAGAGGTCACATTTCCGGAGGGATCTAGAGGCAGATTAAAATTAGAAGCAGTTCCACAACATGTATCACGCAGACTATTCCCCATGTTAATAAGACGTTGTGTTAGATATTTGATATTTTCTGCATATTTCCACCAAAAAGTGGGTGTAAATACCGTTAATGCCATGATTTAGTTACAAATCTTGTTTTTGGCTGAGTGGATCATTCTGTGAATGCAGCATAACGAGGCGTATGAATCAATATCTTACTCACCTATTCGTTTAAGAAATATGAGTGCATTTAGAGCGCAGGTATTGCAGAGATAAACACTTTGACTGTAATGATGTTTGTGTTGTTTATCACCCTCCTCTGTCTGCTAAGATACTGCATAGAATCGTGCAGCACATCTGTTCCTAAGGAGCTGGTTATTTAGAATAAACAAACCTGTGACTAACTGATCCTTGCTGCAATTATATATGTTTGGTTCTGCTGCCTCGCACCATTGGATGATTTATGTCTGCTGGTTGGTTGGAAACTTTGATGAGAACACTTACCTGCCTGCATCTAAAACAGCATTGCATTACCCTTAATAGTGTTTTCTTAGACCTTCATGATGGCATTAGCTTTGACTGAAGGTATTATGTTCCTTGTTTGTTTGTCAGTTCGTCTGTTTGTCTATCTATCTTTCCATTCTTGTGAACGCAATAACTCAGGAAGTCCTGGACAGACATTATTCAAATTTACCATGGACGAATAATTGCATATGAGATAGGGTTTGCTGTGACCCCACAAAATACACTAGTCAGCAAAAATGTTATATTACATTATGCCATGTGTTATGTCAGCTGGTCCCGCAACCCGTGCCTCCTGTGTTTCACCAATTCGTGTAGGTTTTTAAGGATGATCATACCGTGTGGTCTCTTGTGTGTGAATGGAGGCATGGCCTTGTCCTTCCTCATTGCAATTTTGCAAAATCATGACGGCGCACAGACCGAGTGGCACACACACCGACCCACAAATCTAGTGGAAACAGCTGAATCTGCCGGTCAGATGATTTAGGTAGTTTATGTATCGTGGTGATATTGCTTTAGTTACGTATGCAACTGTAAAAATGTGCTCATTGGAGCCGTTCCGCTCCTTTCTTTGTTCAAGTTGGTTACACTCTCACTAGCCACAGCTGTGTAGTTAATTATTAATTTAGTCCACATTTAGTGCATATTCATCTACTGGAGGAGATCCACCTTATATCATATCATATATACCATAATTCCCTTGTTTGAACCCCTAAAAATAAATGTGAAGTCATGTTTGAATACTGTGTTTTTCATAAAGTAGCTCCTCCTAGTGAGTAAAATATGAACTGATTTGGTTAAATAGATTCAATAGTTAAATACTAATAATTCTTCTAAAATATGATAAATACAAGCCAGAACTCCACGAGTCGATTCATATGAACCAAATTTGGACTGAATTGGCTCAAATAAATTGTTAGCTATATCCGAAGAAACAATGTTGTTCTTTTTTAAAAATTAAAAGAAGGAGCTCCCCCAACTGATTAAAATATGAACTTTTAGCATAGAATTAAAAGATGAAACTCCTGAAGTCAATGCTATGCACACATTGAAACTAAACTGGATCCAAAAACATTTGGAGATAAGCTCCAAGAGTAATGCAAAGTACATAACTTCGAGTAGATTCATATGCACCATGTTTGGATTAAATTGGAAGTTATGTTCCGGGGACAGGATTTTTCGTAAGCTCCTCCAAGTGGTCAATAAATGAACTTTTAGAAAATAACACAAATTATACATGAAAGAGCTAAATTCATATGAAGCAAATCTGTACATAATCACACCAACAGTATGAAAATTATGGTCTCAAAACTTCCCCCATCAGAAATATACAACGGACATTTATTAAAATAAATCCAGTTCTTCCTCGGGTTAAGGTGTTTTGGGGCATAAAGTTGGATAGTTATCCATGGAATAGTTTGGAGTCATCACGTTATCACAAAGGATGAGCGGAGGACTCTTCAACCGCACACACACACACACACACACACACACACACACACACACACACACACACACACACACACACACACACACACACACACACACACACACACACACACACACACACAGAAGTAGTGATCATCCATTAACCTAAAAGGGAAGTTTTGAGTTTGCTTTTGAAGGCGGAGACAGCTCTATTCAGAACTTATCCATCTGAGCGGACAATTTATTAGTTTGACAAACTTGAGACCAAACATGGGAACATTTAGTCAATAATGCATATTTCTTCCCTGTCCCCCTTTTGACCCCTTGTTCTGCGGATTTATGTGTCACCGACATCCCTCCTCTCCTCACTGCGACGGAGTGACAAGGCATCAATCTCGGCTCCACAGCTGAACGTCGCAGCACTGAACACCCACAGACTAGCCAGACGATCGATATCCCGTACAAATCCTACCCTCCATTTTCTACTGGCTCCACCGGAGGGACAGGAGAGAGAGGGGATGGAGAGAAAACACACACACACAGAGTCACAGTGATATATGCACACTCAGTTATACACCCTCATATCACACCAGTGTTAGCGGGGGCGAGGCAGTGGACATGTCAGCGGGCTGCAGGCAGACAGTGAGCACAGCCCCCCCCATGGTGAAACCTTAAAGTGTCATTAGCTTCCTCTGTTGCAGACACCACCTGCTTGGCTGCTGTTCAGAAACCTGCATGTTAACGGCGTGCCCTTGAATATAAGGAGGCATATTATCATATTTAATGATTAATGTTAGGAAAAAGAAAAACTTAAGTTACATCAAAGTTTGAATTCAGTCAATTTGGTGATTTATGTGGTGAATTATTCTATTATTCTATAGTCTGTTATTATATCCCTGTAAAGTGGGGCTAATTTATTTGTGTTAGTTAGTTAGTGTATATACAATATAATGTAGTTTTGTTAATTTAATTGAGATAAGGTCCAGTCTATTTTGGAAGGCTGGTCACACTGGTAGAGTTCCAGTCATTGTTTTGTCTGGTACCGGACCGGGAACAGTGACTCACCCAAAACTACTTTGTTTATGTTACTGCGTTTACACATGGAGAGAATATGGAAGCACCAAAGATAAACCCCTACCATTGATGGGTCTCAGCCCACCTAAGTTTTCCTCTCCCTTTGAGTGGAATTTGTACATGTTTGGATGTTAATCTGTTTTAACCTCTGTATATTTTTAGGTAATTTTCTAATTAAAAAAAAAAATACTATTAACCTTTAATTTCCCCAAGCAAAAAAAAAGCAATGGAAAAATAATTTCTTTCTATATTTGGGGCACTTCTTAGGTTAATATCTAACATATACATACGATACACTAAATTTAGCATTAATAACAAATCTTTTGGTCAAACCTTTTTTTAAATAGTAAAAAAAAAATCGGACTCATAACATGCTCATGATGAAATTTTTTATTACATGAAAAATAGTCAATTTTAATTAGATTAGACGTGTGGATTCGGGTAACTATTTTGACTTGGTTATATCAAGTTACAGAATTATGTTTAGTGAGTCTTCAGAGGCTTTAATATTCCAAACAAATCTGACTCACAGAATAGGACTTTCTCAATAGCCACAGGTAATGCCTCCCCCTCTGTGGCCCTTTTGACATGTGGCGTCCTCCAGGGTATTATCCTCAGCCCACTACTCTTTAGCTGCCACTTGGCCATATTATAATAAGGTTCAGTCGAGTAGCACAGCCACAGACACTCAAAATGTGCTCAACCAAACAGGTGAGCAGGACATAAAAGGGATTTATTAATAGCACAACATTCATTTCCTTGTTAATCAAATTTGAAAAGCTAGTCCGTCATTTTAAATTAATAAAACACATTATTTTGAAACACATCTCAGTCCTTTCAGTGCAGAAAATGATTTGCCTTGATTGTCAAAAATTCAAGATTGTTGAATTAATCCTTAATTATCTTGATTTCCAGGAGGTGAAATCCCCCAGGTGGTGTTGTTGGTATTTACATACGTCCTTACAAACATTCTTCCAACCACTCACTTTACCACACATGTTTTATGTCTAATTTATTTTGTGTATATTTGAATCATAATTAGTATGTCCTGCTTTACATGGCATAATTTGTTGACTGCTGTAAAATGTTGGGTGCTGTGCACCGTTTTATGGGACATGGTTCAGAGCGGGAAATGCTTGAGACATATTAGCTGATTTGTGTTCCAGCACTATTATAACTCAATAAAAGTTGAGATAAAGTGGACATGTGTAATGTGATCCTTCCTCAACAGCTTGTGAAATTTATTAGTGCTAGCCACACACTACCCAAAGCTACAGTAAACAAGGTGTATTGAACCTGCTTTAGAAAACCTTCAACGACCGCCACGCGTATTGTTTTCAGATGTCGCCATGGCAACGTGTACACGCCTCTCTAAGACCGTTAGACGCAAAAGGTATTCGGTTGCATCTTTTAGTAATGTGTATGTCAGGGTCATTATTAAGTTTATTTGTTGTTTTCACAATGTTAGTTAACGTTATATTCAGAGTCACATGACTAAACAACCCCTGGAAATTTAGCGAGGCTAACACGGCATATTAGAATCTCATGAAACGTTTGTGTATTATATCTGTTGTATTCATTAAAAAAGCGCTTTCGGGCCTGCATCACCGCATCATTTTCGAAGTGTCCTTCGAAAATGTTTCTGTGGCTTTTGCAGATTATTTTTCTCACGGTGCTTTTGTGTTGCTTTTTCTGCACATGTGTTGCAAACTGATGATGTTTCTTTATTTGGTGCACATGTGTTGTCAAACTGATGAAGACATTTCCTTTATTTGCCGCACGTGTTGTCAAATTCATGAAGATATTTTCTTTACTTTCTGCTCATGTGTTTTGTAGTTGCTTGTTTTTGAAATTGCAGTGCGTTTGCCGCTGTCAGCCAGTTTTGTTAGCCATATTGCAGAACAAAATTTCACGCATGCATCTGCTACTAGCGATTCCATCTGGGTTTGAGCTGTCCCACAAATATAATGCTTTTTCGTTGATGGTGATGCAAGTTATTCGTGCAAAAATGTGCAAATGTCTCGTAAGACAGATACAATCATATTGGAGGTAGACATAGGTTATTTGCTATAATGTATGGGAACCATCAAGAGACCCAAATTTGATCTGAGCTGAAGAAAAATAAAAACTGAGTGTGAGGATAGCCGTGATGGCAGGAGAGAAACTACACACATTAACAAACACAGAGACCGACATGGGACAGGAACGGTACGGAAGGTAGACACTGAGAGAGCTTTTCACTTCTGCTTTGTTGCCATCTCTTACTCACATCTCTTCCTCGCGTCTTAGCTTCTTCCCGTGAGAATGTGTGAGCGGGACCCAAAGAGGAGACGTGAGAACGGAGCAGTGGAAGCCTCCAAATGAAAAAAAATATCCATGGTTCCAGACAACAGCCTTGGCAGACATTAAATACTTATGTTGTGCCGCAGAGCCGTATCACCTGTCAAACCGCTTGGAACAAACTTTGGAAGCAGAAATTAATATAGAAATTGACAGGAAAAAAATTGGATACTATTATATAAATATAGTATAACAATACTATATATTTATCCATTCCCCTTAACTAAAACTCAGTATTTGGTTGAACTTGTGATATTTTTATTGTTATTTTTTCACATCCTTCCATCTCATGAGAGATGTGTCTCTCTCTCTCCTCAGAAGGACACTCACTCATAAAAAGGTGGGTAGGATTTCCGTCAGAAGTTGGTTTACTGACAAATAGGATTTGCGTCCGTACAAAAATAATTGGACAAACACGTTGTACGAAGATTTCCCTTTATAGACCACAACCCCACTGGAAATGTAGCATAGCATGAACAGGCTTCCATGAAACGCCCACGGTTTCCCGTAAAAAGTCAGTGAAACGCCTCCAATTAATGGTTGATAACGTCAGTCATGGCGAAGTGACACAGGAATAAAAAGTTAACTTAACACAATGTAAAATTGAAGTTGCTGTTGGAGAGAGTTGGAAACAAGAACTAAGTTGTTTGGATGACCAACTGTGGGCGTTACAAAAACCATAAAGGTCTAAGAGCAGCAATACGTTTTAAACCTTGGTGTCTGCTACTGATGGTCAGACTAACACCCTGCAAAGACGTCCATCCGACTTTTCCTAATTTTCTGACTTTGGCTGAATGAAAGAAAAAATAAATTGTCCGACTTGGTTGGTTGAAGAACAAATAAACAACAACAGGCTTGGCGCTGGTAGTAGTGGGGCCAACGTTAGCATACTTCTCTGACCACAGTATTATTGGACTGTCGGGAATCTGTGTCATCATCCGACTCTGTTCCGGTTCGCGTTTTCTTTGTGCCCTTTTGGAGACAGGCCAAAATGACTGTGGTGATTTAATTAGTCTCCTTTTCCAGTTGATTCAACTTTGAAGGGACATTTAGTTACCGTTAATGTGACGTTGAACTTTCGCGAGAACAGAAAGAGGCCACCCCCACATAGTGCACCCTTGATAATGTAGTTTAATTGAGGTTATGAATCACCAAGAGACAGACTCTGATATGGAGAGGACATGAAAGGGTCCAGGGATTCTTTGAGAAGTCCTGGTACGCTAGGGGCAACATGTAGAAGTTCAAAGCACTGGTCATCACAAGTATACAGTTGAGAAATACTAATGTTGCTGTATACGGGTCGTTAGGAACACAGTGTTCTTTTGTCAGTAAAATTTAAGAGTGGGAAGATGGGAAGATTTCCATTACCGTCTGAGGGTGTTGTAAGGTTTGAAGTTAACCAGGATTTTCTGTTTGGTGGAAAAGATTTTTTTCAGAAACTCCGTCTAAGTAAAAGAATGGCAATATTTTAGCACCTATCCTTTTGTGGAGCAGCTCCCCACTTGGACACAAGGTTGGGTCTGATCACGCCCGGTATGGTCGCCCAGGCATGGGGGTCTGATGATTAAAGACCCATAACACCCTTTGACTTCCGGTTCATCACTGAAGACACGTCAAAGTAGCAACCGAAACTGTATTTCAGAACAAACAACATGAAATATGAAAAAGCATAAAATCTAAGCCCAGAAACAAACAGGTTGAATGGTGGCGCAGAGACAAAATCTACATTAGACCATAAGTGGTTTAAATTGCATTGTGAAATGACGGAGGGTATCTATAATGGAATGTGAATATAAAGCCTCTACCTGAAGCTAAACAGTTGTGCAGGACTATTGTTGTCTCTCTTTCCCTTTTATGATCTGTCTCACCGTCTCTTTCCCTCTCCTCAGCTTCCTCTTTTCCCCTAAAGCAGTAGAGATCATCTCTCCTCCTTTTCTTTGATCCTAACAAACCACATCTGGGACAATTCCCTTGGCAGCGTAGCTTGGAAGCCAGAATGGCGCTGGCGTGCACATCCCTCAGAAGAATTTGCTGAGTAAATGTCACAGAGGGCACATACATTCACATGAACAGAAGCACGGCTCGCCCCGGCGTCACCTCTCCGTCACCTGCCTGAATATCAACCAGTTAGAAGAGCTGGAGAGTCAGAGCTGGGAGAGCAATCTTGGCAATAATCCAGACGTTGCAGATGGATGGGAGGTGTGAGGTGATGCTCCTTTGTCACTGCTAGCTTCAAGAGGAGCATTAATCTGATAATGCTTTGGGCCCAGAACCGTCTCAACCACAGGGGTCAGATAAAGACCAGTTAAAAAAATGTCCATTGTCCCGTCTTTTGTAGCCGCCAGGGTGAATTCCTGCATCGCAGAGGAACATGAAAGCAGTCGGTGAAATACTAGAAGGGCAGGGCAGCACACTATAGTTGTAGAAAAAAACCGTGCATGATTAAAAACAATGTCTGGTCCCATGCAAAACGGATCAAAGAGAGCAGAACCAATCATGGAGAAAAAAAATGTATATATATATATATATATATATATATATATATATATATATATATATATATATATATATATATATATATAAATATATATATAGTTTGTCTCACAGTAAATCAAAATAAGGAGCACTGACAAAAACGATTTCTTTGAAGAATCGGAAAAATCTGCAGTCCTTGTACCAAAACAAATTTAAACAGAGCAAACAAATAGATAGATAGATAGATAGATAGATAGATAGATAGATAGATAGATAGATAGATAGATAGATAGATAGATAGATAGATAGATAGATAGATAGATAGATAGATAGATAGATAGATAGATAAAAATAAATAATTAAACCTAATTATTTTTGATTCTTTCTGTTTAAGCGTATTTAAAACTAAACTATGTGGCAGTAGTCACATAAAATTTAACATGAAACAAAGGAAACGTGAGTCAGCACAAAATGCAAGATTTCAGCCAAAAAGGTTGAAAAAGTATTCACCGCCCTATTTTGAATTATTTTTTCGAAGATCTGGGGTAGTATCTCATACCCCTTTTCCAACATGTTGGTTTCAGGGCTAGTTCGGATTCAGAGCCTGACTTAGCACCAGTTCTTTGCTTTTCGACAGCCTGAGATCCAGCTCCCGGCCCTCAAAACTGGTGCCAGACAAGCACCAACTCTGTGTTGGTCTAGAGGCAAGAACCAATTACCTTATACTGTGACGAAATGGCGTGGCTCTATTGACATTTGAATCGCAAACAGGTTTTTAGGAAGTGCGCGAGGTTGAACCAACTAAGCACTGCAAAACGGGTATTAGAGGGTTTCAGGTCCGAAATGGGACCAGGCCTTTTGGTGGACTTGCTTTTCTGCTTGGGATCAACGTCTTGTTGCATGACACAGTGGTGCTTGAGCTCAAATTAACAGATAGATGACCCGACATTCTCCTTCAGAATTTTCTGGTAGAGTAGAATTCTTGTTAACCTCAATTGTGAATAAACATCATGGACCTGAAGCAGCAAAGTATCTCCCCGATATCACACCGCCACCTTCAGGCCTGGACTGTAGGTGTAACGTTCTTTTGTAGAATGCTATTTTGGATTCATGCTAGATGTAATGTCACCCTTGTGTTCCAAACAGTTACACTTTCATCACATCAGTCTATAAAATATTGTCTCAAAAGCTATGATGGTAATCATGCTGTGTTGTGACAAAGTGTAGACAAAACCACATGTTTTTATGGTTTATAATGGAGTATAATTGAAATGGCGGCAACTTCTATAATCTTCTTTAGAAACATATTTGTAAGCCTTCAAAGACAGATTTAATACTTCTCCCTCATGTGTTTTGGAATTTCTTTAAATTATGGCTTATCGTGCCACTGCTATAATTCTTTTGTGCATTTATTAATCTAATATCCTGTTCTCTCTAAATTCACCCTGACATACAAAATATTTTGTCATGTTTTTAAGCAGTAAAAGGAAATTAGTCTTATAAAAATGAGAAAAAAAAACATCTTATCCTTATTCGACCCTTATTTTTTGGTTGTATCGATTTACATAATTCTGGAGGTAAGTTCTCTCATGCTTTAATATTTAACCCAAAAAAATTCCTGCTAATCAATAAGGACTTTCTCAATAGCCATAGTACCTCCTCATCTATTGCCGCTTTGACATGTGGTGTCCAGGGCTCAATCCTTGGCCCCTTACTCTATTATTTTAGCATGTTAAATAATGGATCACAATTAGCTAAACAAACAGTTGAGCAGGACATTAACTGATCAGACTGGTCTTTCTCAGTGATTTGATTGATAGTGCTATTAGTAATCAGTTCTGTGTGTGCAATCATTTCAAAACTAACAAAGAAAATGCTGCCTGTATATATATTTTTTCACAAAATTCAACACAGTTTAGCATCATCTACCGAAAAAAAAATAGAAGACATTATGAGCTGCTCCATTATTTTTCACCACACTGCAGGATTTAGATAAGCTTTTCTTCCCCATTATTTTCTTATTCTTGCTGTTCGGTAAACACAACGACTCTCATTTCTGACTTGTTGACCAAGTCAGTGAATAGACCTGAGGTACTTTACGACTTTATGATACTTGTGGAAGTTTTCTGAGAAAGACGTAGAGTTACGGCGAGGAAGAGGGTGCGTGGGTGATTTTGTGCATGCCTCTAAGCTTGGGCAGCAGCAAAATGAAGTGGTGTTGTATAAGAAACACAAGGATAGAATAAACACCAAACTAAAGTACACAACTCCCTTCATTTCTTATCAACCGGCAAGACTGTCCTCTTCTTTCCCTCCGTGTTTACGTAACTGCTCAGGAGATGAGCCCGCCTTCTTATCATATTTTATGTCTCCAGGCTGTGAGTGGGCTTGATCAAACTTTACTCAAAATAAACGATTGAAACGGAATAGAAACTTTCAGTCCTCAACACTAGTTGCCCGCTATGCGAACCCAAAATGCTCAAATCCCATTTCTCCAGTGTGGAGAAATGAAGAAAAAATAAAAGTGGGGGGAAGGAGATGTGCATTGAGGATGAGGGGGAAGAAAAGATGTCGGGGAGGGGAGAGGATGGGGGTTGTCATGCTCAGTTGTCTCAGCAGATAAGAAGTAAACTCATATTGCTTGAAATCTCCTTGGATGTGCTTTCAACAAGGTGCATAAACAGATATAAATATATTAATGGCAGCAGCCTCCACATTTATTTACCGGGGGATCATCCATATTGCTCTGATGCACAGGATGGCACCCTGAGGGGCAATGAATGATACAGTGGTGCGTTTGAGTGTGTGTCTATTGGTGTGACTCTTCCAGACATCCTTGAACTGCCGAAGAGTTTGTGCGTCAGTGAAAATAACACCACATTCCCGCTTCACATTTGATCTTAAGGTGGATAACACTCTGTTGTTGTCATCTCGCGATCACGATGTGTCGGTTTCATTAACACCCAGTACTCACTGTTAAACAAAGTCAAAGTCAGCCCCGTTAGTTTAGGTTTACTGAGAAGCACATCCTTCATCCTCAGTCTCCTCTCAGATTCTCAACTCCCCCTCGTCATACAGGTTTTCATTTGTCTTTGGCAGCACGCCTATGGGCTCCTATATTATTCATGAATGCCATATTGTTTTTGGCTGATGCGGAGTACATGTTTTCCCACCCATACTACCTATAACTCGTATAGAATCTCTAATCCGAGCCTTATCTGCAATATAGTAGGCCTAAACTTCAGGAGTCCCCCAGGTTACAGCATTCATAATAAATGCTTATTTCAATTTCATTTCATTATATAGGTGGTTGATTCTCAGAAAGGAGGGAGGAGTCGCGTGAACGGGAGATACACTGGGACCTTCTGTGTTTTCACTGCTACTTATTTATGGGTGTCATCATCCGAACCAGACTGGTGAACCCAAATACCTCATCAGATGTTCACCTTTAAGACCTGTAGCAAAATAATACTTCTCACTATATTTAAGTCAGCAGGTCCACTCCGAGCTCTCTTCAGATGACCAAACTCTGCGCCGTATTTCTAAAGCTGAATCCAGCCACCCTGTGGAGGAAGCTCATTTCAGCCGTTTGTATCCTTGACCTCATTCTTTCAGTCACTACTTAAAGTTCCTGACCACAGGTGAGGAGTGAAACAGATCGACTGAGAGCTTTGTCTTACGACTCAGTTCTCTTTTCACCATAACGAACCAATGCAACACCCGCATCACTGCTTATGCTGCACAAATCCGGCCGTCCATCTGACGGTGCATGGAAATTATACTGAAGCTCTACACTTCCTTTAAAATTGTATCTGAAATATTATAGGATAGTAGGCATCCTGCAGACAGTATTGAGAATGTTACAAGACCACCAAAGATTGCATCAGATGTCAATTGGAGAGACGGCAAGGAGATAGTCCCTATCTGTGAGGAACATGGTCCGTAGATGGCTTGTTTGTGTTGAAAGTTTATAAAACTATCAGGAGTAAAACAGCTCCTGCAGACGTAGTTGACAGCCGGTAGCTCTCCTATATTTTGGGTCTTGACAATATTATTTTTCATTTCAGCATCCGTAGGGAATTTGAATAAAATAAAAGAGCTGCTCTGAAAATTGTGGCGTCAGGGAAGATGCTTTTGTGAGAGAAGTAGACATAGTTAGCTGTCGGACTCAACACTTGCTGCAAGGTTTATGAGCTGACAATGGAGCATAAAACTCACTGGCTAGTGCTGCAGCTTATCGTTCTTCGGAGGATAGTGGAGGAGTGGAGGTTGTCATATGGGAGGATTGGCCGATAGTTGTGAGGTGGTGGGGGCAGATTTTGTAGTACCGGCCGAGGTGAGAATATGCCCAATGACAAACATGAACTCCACTCCACCCAAATGATCACAGCAGCACAGCCTGGTTGCTCACAATGAAGTGGATTTTAAGGGCCTTGGAAAGAGCAATTCCCAAAGGGCCCAAAAACTTGTCTGGATTTTTATGCGTCTTTTTTTAACCTTCTTAGAAAGTCATTGTACAGTTTGTTTAATGTTTGTTGCATAGGCTTACGCTGTCATACCTGACAGCAAGAGAATATCACCGAAAACCCAATTCCTCATTGCATTAGCACTCCCTCACAGCACTCTGTCTGGAAAACACTGAAGAAATGGCTCACCTCGTGAGTAAAATGTGAAATATCGGAGTCAAATGTGATAAATCCAAGATAAGTCTTGATTAATATGAACCAGATTTTGACTAAACCGAAAAAAAAGTTGGGAAATTATGAACCAAAAACTTTTAGAGCTAAAGCTCATCTAATGTTGGGAATATACAACCGACCTTTCCCAAAATCAATCCAGTTCTTCCTCCTACTAAGGTCTGATTGGGTTTGCATTTTTAAAAATATCCATAAAATATTTATGTATATAAATATGGTGACAATTCTATAATATCCCCGAAGTTATAATCAGTAATAAACCATGCCATTTTTCCAGGGGGTCCTAAAAACACATAAGTATACAATGATACAGCATAAAACGTAACAGAGCAAGAGAAAATCATTGATATATCACAGAAAAAAATGTAGTCATCATCGATTTGCTGTTAATGCTGCTCATCAGTAGGCATCCCGGCAGAATCTTTTTTCACATCATCATTTATCAACTAATTCTGGTCACCAATGCGGACGTCCTGCCTCCGCAGTAGAGTCTTTGTGTTGACACAAAAAGTTTTTCATGGAGCATTTTCATTTTTATACCTACATAGACCTTATTGCAAGGAAAAACTTGATAGATTTGGGAAAGGTAGGTTGTGTGTTTTTGACAATAGGCGGAGCTTTATCCCTCCTAAGATAACATCTTAAGATAAGATAAGGTCTATCTTATATCATATTTGAATCTAATATGTCATGTTTTACTCTCTAGTGAGGGATTTTTTCAACACACCTTGTTTTTCAGATGTAACTTCAAATTCTTTTTCAGTAGTTAAAACATGGGATTTGTTTGTAAAACACAGTGGATTTGGGGGCTTTTCAGGGATTCACCTATTCTAACTCTTTCTGTCAGGAACAACCGTTTAGACCTAGTGGTGAATAGTATCGTACTTTGTGTGAAAAAAAATTGTTTATAGTACTTGTGTTACAAACCCATACTCCTAGACTATTTAATAACATTAGGAGGTCATTAATTTGGTTAAACAGTCAAAGATTCTAGTGAACCAGTGCGAGTTTCCCTCATCTCTGCCGAAGCAGTACATATGGTGAGTAAATGTAACTTTGTAATTCTGCATAGTGCTGATTTTACTTCTTTAGGAGACACACTCTATCTGTACTTGTATAGGGTTCCTGTTGCTGTCAGGTTCTCCTGCTTTAAGGCCTTTATTAGTATGAGTTAACTGTCCCTTTTCAGTAGAAACAAGTGAAGAAGAACAAATTTAGTTCCTCAGACTTTCCACGGGTGTGAAAACATAATTGAACTCGCGCGTCTGTAATAAGGAACAGTGAGAGCACAGCGCTACCTCGTTTCAACTCTTCATGGGTTGCAAACTGGTGCGAAGCTTTCCTCCTGTCACAGATTAGTTTTGTCCTCTTTGAGTCCTGTGACAATCCTGACACGCCCCTCGCAGTGACCTTCTCCATCTTTGACTGACTTCTGAGTGATTGCAGACTGAATGTCCTACTTTTTATTTTGAGAAGGAAAATTCTACTTTTGGTTAGGTCCCACTTTGTCTTTTCTCTGACTCTTTCAATCGCTCAATCACCCACTGATGTATGACTGTATAAGTTCTCCGTCCACCTCATCAAATTTGATGACATGCAAATGGCTTGATTAATACAAGACGGCATGATTATAACAGCTCAGACTTATTTAGCTACAGCATACTGGATCTAAAAATGGCGGCCGACCTTCTCACATCCTGCAGAAGTGATGCCCAGTGACTCATTATGTGTCAAGTGTGATTATACTGCAACAGATGGGGACGTTAATAATCCATATCATTAAAGTCCTATTAAAAAAAAGCATCTATTTCTGAATGATAAGCTCACAGCAGTGAAATGGATCTCTTTCATATTTCTAAAAGTACGAAATAATGAAAATGAAGAAGAAGTGTGGTTGCCAGATACCAAACGTGTCATTAAAGCAGAGTTCATGCATGAACCGGTTGCTTTTAATCACCGACACTCTCTCACTGATACACTCTTTGTGAGCGGGCTAAGGGTCAAGTTAATTATGCCGGATTTGTGGTCTGATTTTCATGCATCCTTAACCTTTGGCTCCTCTCCCGACCTCTTATGCAGCCGGAGTTTTTGTGCGTGTGTGAGTGTGTTTTGTAACCGTGCGCGTTTTTGTATGGGTGTGTCTGTGTGCTAAAGAGCTGTCTGTGCAGCAGACGCCGAGGCGGTTTCATTAGGACTGCCGGCTCCCAGGAGGGGGGGCATGTGAATAATTACCAATTAGACTGTTGTCAAGAGCCAGAAGTGGTGCAGAGCTATGGAAGGTGAAGGTGGGTGTCTGCATGCCCAAGTACTTGTTTGACACAAGTATGAGTATGTGTACATATCTGTCTGTGAGAGTGTGTGTGTGTGTGCCTCTCTAAGCACTGGAGCGTGCGGTCGTAGCTGTTTAATACGGAACATTGTTTAATCTAATGCTTCAGTCACTTGCTGGGGTTCTTGTCAGCTAATTATAAAGTAGCCTCATGGATTACATACTCTCTCTCTCTCTCTCCCTCTCGCTCTCTCTTTCTTTCTTTTTCCTCTCCTCTCCCGTTCCTGCAGGAACATTGTGAGAGATCAGAGTGTAATGAAAGACGTGTTGACATTGCTCTAAAAAAGCTAAGAGTGTTTTTTTCAATCGGCGTTCATAAGAGACCTTGCTTTTTTTTGCTTTTTACCCTGCTTTTAAATCCTATTTGCACGCCATTTGTGTAAGAACCTGCTGCTATAAACAACCTGACCTCCCCCGATAACTAATCACCTCTCTGAGGCGCGATGTGGTTCTATGTGTTGCTGAAGGTTTATTTGTTTGAAAAAAAACATTAAAACTTTTTTTTCATTTCAAGAAAATAACACACGTCAACTAGAATTTTTCATTGGTTTATTCAAAGGTTTATTTCCTCTTTTTTCCTCTCGTTCATATACTGGTTGCCCTTTTTCTTTCTTACCTATTTTTCATTTTATTGTTTGCCTCTTTATTTTATTCACAGTACCTGTGTTCGGTATTTTATGGCTTATTTAATTTAATGTGCCAGTAGATTTTTATTGTAAAGTGCACGGTAATGCTGCTGTAGAGGTGCGATAAAATCACTTGATGTTCTGTCATTTCTTCCTTGTTTCACTCTTCAGATGTCTCTCCAGGGGTTTCTTCTCTCTCCTCCACTCTTCATTCAATTGATAATTGGAACATCTGTTGAATAGATGATCATTATATTCATCCATCCATCCATCCGTCCTTAGATTCATCTATATAGATATCCATTCATTCATTCAGTCATCCAACGATCCATAGATCTATCTATCCATCCAGTTATCCATACATCCATTCATGGATGAATATATCTACTCATCCATCCATCCATCCATCCATCCATCCATCCATCCATCCATCCATCCATCCATCCATCCATCCATCCATCCATCCATCCATCCATCCATCCAACCATCTCTTGGTTTTCATTCTGCTTGGCTCATTCCTTTACTGTGTGAGATGGGATAAGTTAACAGAAGAGGCAGGATGGTCATTTTTCTATATCTCCCTGTTTTTTTTAACCTTTTTGTACTTAATTTTATTTTGATCACTTTTCCCCCTTTGTTTTGCAACACAGCCCTTTTCCTTTTTTTTTAACCAACAGATTCCCTGCTTCCTCCATGTCCCTCTGTAACTCCCTACATCGTTCCCTCATAACCTTGAGAGATTGTGTTTCAAAGAGATGGATGTACAGAAAGAAATAAACAAAGTCCCTGAAAGTGTGCCCTGGCTTAAACTGTTAGTTCTCAATCGTCACATCCCTTTTTAAATTTCCACTTTTTTTTAATATCCTGTTATTCAGGATAACAATACCCTCCTGTATCCTTGTACAAACGATTTATTCTGTCTGATTGTTTCCCCTGAACATCTCTATGCAGCATGTCCTGCCTCTACCTCATACAACTAAAGTGTTTAGGAGTGTTGCGTGCATCCCGTTCTCTCCTCTGCTGTTCCTTTGTTCCTTCATCATGTCAAGGACTTTGTTTGATCAGACTGCTGTGCGAATCCAAGAGCAATGAACAAGACTTTGTCTGGGGTTCAAATTTAAGCCTGAGAGATGATGTTTGATGTTTTTATATATATGTGACAACTTTTAGTCCATACTGAAGTAGTGCATGGATTAACATTATATTTGCAAAGACCCTGAAATGGTGAAGGCTTCGGTGATCCTCTGACTTTTTGCTCTTGCTCTGCCTTCATGATTGACATTTGTAGCACTGAGGGAGATCAGATAAGGCTTGGATGATTTGCAATGATATTTTGTGTAGCTAGCCATTATGCCATGATGATAAACTCCAACACTGATATCCAATACTGAATAATACTTACAGACTGCCTGTTTTTTGCCCAAGCCTCACTATCAGGTCCGAATTTGAATAATTCTATAATAATTTGAATTATATTATTATTTAATTGATTTATAGCACGATACCTGTAAAATGTTCTCACCAACCTCAGCTTTACTTTCTGTTTGGTGCTGGTTTACAAATCTTGATGCAGCAGTAGCTGATACTTTTCATTTAAAGGTGCAGTATGTAAAAACTTTTGGGGTTTTGCTATTAAGTTTGGGATTTCAACTTATTCTCATCTGTTTTCATAAATCAAAGCTATTATTTTGCACAATAAAAAAAAAACCATCTTTCAAAGAGGGGAAACTTGAAGACCCAACTCGTAGACCATTGCATTGACGGGATTATCCATGGGGTACTCCAAGTCCAGCTTGGGCATTCAACTTGAAAGGTGCTGCAGTGTTTTTTTTCCCTTGCAACAGAGAAACGGCGCAGAGAGCACTCTGTCAATGGCCATAGGATTCGGCCATTCCGTACGAGGTCCAGGGGCACTGAAAGGCTAACGGATAAAGCCATGACCAATCTTCCGCCAACCATTTCAAAGCTAATCGACTGCCACTCATCTTGAATCATGGAGCAGACGCGCCTTTTGGGGAAGCGACCACTCATCGTGAAGCTGTCCGTCACCTGCTGAGTTGAATCCCTTTGGCGGACTGTGTACACCAGTCTGTATGCAAACATTCTTTGTATCCACATTTGCAACAATTATCAGTGACATCTTTAAGTAATCCACTAGAAAAAAAAAGGGTGGTTTGATTTGAAAAGCACTTTTCTCAAAGCTTGAAACAATTCCAAGGAAAATCCTCGGAATACAAATAGCCTTGACCTCCATCTTCATTACCTCCTGTCAGTCAGGATGTGTGCGAGTATGTCTAAGTTAAAAAGATACACTGCTAGCAAGACTTAAGATTGTGTTTGAGAGACAAAATAATGAGTTTGATGTCAGGTGTGTGTGTGTGAGAGGGAAAATGTAGTACAAGATTTCCCCTGCTGGCTGAGCATGTCAGCCCTGTCAGGAAATAAACTCATCTCCAAGCCTCACGCCACCGGCTGCTGCTGTTATCTCCTCTTCTAACACCTCCTGTATAACCATCAAACAGAGAGGGAGAGAGAGAGAGAGAGAGAGAGAGAGAGAGAGAGAGAGAGAGAGAGAGAGAGAGAGAGAGAGAGAGAGAGAGAGAGAGAGAGAGGGAGAGAGAGGAATCTCACACACACTCATGTATCTTCTCGACCTAGCAGACACAAACACCCATTGCATGATATTTTTTTATCCAACAAATCAAACAGAAACACAGAAGATCTGTGTGGGATTGCGTGGCGGAGATAAAACGCGGTTCTTGAATCCTCGTCAGAGATTTATGAAGTGGTTGAGGGGATTGCAGATTAACATTTCCCAGATTAAGGCAGTGTAGTAGGTTACTGTTATTTAATTCCAAACTCCTTCATGACTCGCTGCCAGGATAAATGCGTGGACCCAGTGACCCCGTCTCATGCTGATGTGTTTCTTACTCCCATGCCCTATTTACCTTTATCAGCCGAATCTCCAGTGATAACAGGATTATCAGAATGAGCTCAGTTGGATGCTGTAGACATCCTAAACAAACCAGAGTAAACCATTTTCAGAACAAATTTGTTGTTTCAATATTGATATAAAGCAGGATTGGGGTCGCTAGCCCCCCACTGTTAACAATGGTAATATACCATTCTTACAAGTTATATATAAGAATGTGTCCCCTCTTCTAGTCCAAAATCTTTCCTCCAATCAGGGGGTAAACCTTTTTGGAGTCACCTACCACCAGATGGATAATATTAGTGCTTTAATCAATTTGCTGCAGGCTATTTATATTATCATTGTCACAGCTCAGTGGTGACTCGGGCGACATCGTCTTTTCCCCTTCCCCCCTTCCAGGTTCATGTTTGTGTAGATGGATCCGTACACCTTCAGCCAATTCAGCAGCACACCTGGACTTGATCCTGCAATCATCCTCCAGTTTATAGTCTCCGGCCATCAAGAAACTCTTCCCCAGATTATTCTGATTAACATCATCATGAAACAGTGCGTAATTAAATCCAATTTTAGTTGCTAGTGCAACAGAAGATGGAATTTTGTCTCCCAATGGGTCATAGCATGGCATAGCAATTAACATAACATTGTATTGCATTACTGTACAAATAAAAGTGTATGATCTCCCGCTCTGAACTTGACTTGGACTTTCCCTGATTCACATGATATGATGGGAAGGAATGACACATTCTGATCTTCACAAGACGGAGATGGGGCTGCGGCGCACAACAGGCAAGCAGACGGACGTCAGGTCTCCGCTGGAGAGACATTAACATTAAGGAAATATATGACGACCAGAATGTGTTAGGACAGATAAACCTAAATATACCTGATGTCTGCCCACCTACGTGCAGTACCAAGCCACAGTCCAGACCTAGACTTGAACACCACCGTAAATGAAGCTGAACATTTGAATTATTCATTTTTAAGAATTGTTACATTTTGATGGAATCTTTTGTTCGTCGGTGGTTCATTTTTCCTGTTGCCATAGGAAACTCACAGATAATAAGATTATTAAGACAATTAAATCTGTGCATTCTCGGTGATTAGTCATGTTGGTAGGTTACAGTCTTTATTATTTTATCACATTCACTAAACTATAATCATAATATGGACCATTTCAGCTCTCTAACTTTGCTGTGTTTTTTGTCAGTTTCCAGGCTGTCTCAGCCTGTGCCCCAGTGTCTTCCATGGATCCAGCAAGCTGCTGCAGATAAGCGACAGAAAGCAAATTAGTCTCTCTCCCTGGCGCCAGTCCTTGAGCCATTTTCTCAGTCTCAGTCCTCTGTCTGATCCAACAAACACCCACAGCTGCAAGACAAGAAAGGTAGAGCTTAGGTAAAGTAAAGTGAACAGACCCGAACATGTTCATTGTCCTGATGGGCAGCTCAAAACCAGTATGACTCTATTATAAAAAGCAGAAATGTGTCATATTTGGAAAAAACCACAGTATCTTTTGAGTTAACATACAAACTCATGCCTGAACTGGGGGCACAGTGAATAATAATTTGATGTTGTACATGTTAGGCCATATGATACTCTGCATGTGGAAATTCTCTCCAACATCTCATAATTTAAAATGTAAAATAAAAAATTGTGGAACCCAGCACAGATTACCAAGCTTTTTCCGGCTCAGTGCAAGTTTGACACTTGTGGCACATAACGTTATAAATCATTGTCTGAAATTTCAATCACCCACCGACACCCCATGTGGAAAATGTAGTAGTAAATAATTGAAAGGGTGCTTCGGTGTTTTGGCCAGTGAGAGAAAAAAAAAACCCAGAAGTTGACTAAATCCATTGAATTTTCCAAAGTCCTCCTTCATTTAATAATTATTTTCTGGATTTAGGGACTATCACTATCAATTAACTTCCCTCACATCAGTCAGAGCTGGCGTCGAGCAAAGGGGTGGCAGAGGGGTGAGTTTGGGGGAGATATATAAGGTGGGATATAAAGAGATGAAGGAAAAAAATGAGGAACCTGATGACAAGACAGGGACATACCCACATCATCTGCACTAACTAGTGGCTGAATGCTACTGTACCGTGGACAGGGTTGTGGTGGTTGTGGCAGCGGCGGGGGCGGGGGCCTATTGTATAATTTGATTTGGATTTAGTGTTGCTCGGAAGAATGACACAAATTCTACAGGGATTAATCTGTTTTTAATTCAATCTGGCTGCTACAGCCTGAAACAGCGCGCTCAGGTCCTGCTATTATTCTGTTACAGCACGACTGTAGCTTCTATCGGGTCCAGAGGCAGTGTGTGTACATGTGTCTGTATGAACACGTACATGTGTAAGAGTGTGTACAAATCTGTGTAAAGAAAGAATGTTTCAGCGTTTGTTGCAACAAGAAACAGTTATTTTTGTTGCCGTTTTCCAAATGGTTGACTGTACGTATATGGTACCTTTTCTGTGTTTTTAACCGCCTGTTCCGGGTTCCAGGACTTTGAGTAACAGGTAACAGGGAGCGATAACTCGCACGTGGGATGAATTCAAAGCAACTGGACATTTCAATTCTCATCCAAAAGGCTTTCTTCAACTCTTCAGTTCTCTCAGAACTTCAGTTCAGTTGTAAAGATAAAAATTGTACTATATAAACTTGCGTTAGAGTCCAATGTCTTTGTTCAAAGACAAATGACAACTGGCTATTTTGTTTTAGATTTGGGAACTGTGCATGTTAGGGTCATTTATTGTTTTCACGATGTTGATTAAGGTTTGATTCTTGTGCTTAATCTTTTTGGATGTGTTTTCTTAAGTTGCAGTGTGTTTGACCCTGTCGGTCCACAGCAACTTTTCATGGGACTTTCCTGCGGTTTGCAGTCTACGAAAAGAGAAGTTAAAGGAGCTGAAAGCAAGGCTTCAAAGACAACAGTCTCTGTTCACCAAACCTACGAACAAAAGCCAATGCAGCGACAGAGGCCTCGTTTAAAGTGGCACACATCTTAACAAAGCACAAAAAGCCCTTCACTGACGGAGGGATTGTAAAGGAGGCTAGGACCGCGGTGGCTGAAACGTCATTCCGGGACCATAAAAATAAGACAGAAATTTTGTCTGCTATTGCCGATGTACAACTTGGTGCAAATACTGTGGGAAAGAGAGCGTCTGCGGTAAAACAGCTGGAATCAGACATGGAAAGGTGCAAATGGTTTTTAATTCAGTGTGATGAAAACGGTAGACTCCAGTGATACAGCCCAGCTGACTTTTTTCATCGGATGGCGTTTGATGACTTTTCCAGTAAGGAAAAGTTTTTGAACGTACTTCCACTGAAAACAACAACTAAGGGAGTTGATAATTATACTGCAGTGAAAGACTACTTTGTAGGAAAAAAGATCCCTGCTGAAAAGCTGCTGTCTATGACGACTGACGGAGCACCGGCTATGACAGGTTGTCACTCGGGATTTGTTGCGCAATGCAAAGCAGATCCAGACTTTCCTAAGCTCCTGAACTATAATTGTATCATTCACCACCAGGATATGTGCAAAAGATAGCAAATTAGACCATGTCATGGCACCTGTTGTTAAGATAATCAAATCCATTCGAGCAAAGGCAAAGCAGCACAGGAGCTTCAAACTGTTCCTGGAGGAATGCTCTGCGGAGTATGGGGATCTTCTCCTTCACACTGTAGTCAGATGGCTGATTTGGGATAAGATACCATAGCGCTTTTTTTCCATGCTGGGTGAAATCAAGGCTTTTATGGAAACGAGGGAAGAGGATAACAGCTTATTATCTTGCTTTCCCGACAGACGCGACTGAGAAAATTAACCACCTGAACCTACAGTTACAATGCAAGGATAAAAACATATTTAATATGATCAGTGCATTTAAGGTGTCCAGTGCAAAACTGTCATTGTACATTCAGGAAGTGAAAAACAAAAGGTTTCAGCACCTCCTTCTCAAAGATGTTGGAAAGCCACACATCACATGTTGCCGGCGTTTTAAATGTTTACAAGTATCGTGACATCCTGTTGAGGCTTGGACAGGAGTTTGCAGACTGATTCAATGACTTTGAGAAACTTGAGCCCTGTGTGACATTTATGGCCAACCCCTTCATGGACATAGGTGAGATTTCAGGACAGATGGCTGAACTTTTATGTGTTGATCTTCTAGAAATAGATATTCAGGTTATAAAACCTTCAAAAAAATGTGCAGTTAAACTCTCAACACTAGTCATCTCACTTACTAAAAAAGACTGAAATGACATGTGGACAGATATGAAAAAATTACAAGTGAAAAAGGAGTATCTGAGTATTTGTATCTTTTTGTTTTTTCAGGTTTTAACTTCATAATCTGAGACAGACTAGACTATCAATGCCTAATGACATACAAAATGCACATGCAGGTGAACTAAATATTTTTGGTATTGTTTTAATGCAATGGTGTTGTGGACACTGTTACAAAATACAAGTAGCTCCCTGCCATTTTCATTTTTCAAATCTGGCTCAAATGGGGAAAAAATACTGGGGACTCCTGCCGTAGAGGATATCATACTGTTTTTCTGACGTAACTTACTAACTGTTTGTCAGATTCAACCCAAATTTGTAGCATAGAGATCATTTTAAGGAAATCATCTTTTATATGCCATAACTTACTCTAATTGTAGAATTATTACTCATTATCGGGAGCTTTTTTTTTTCTTTTTTTTTACAAAAAGCGGATATACCCTTGTTGTTATGGACGACAATGTTGGCCTGGTTAAACACTGTTAGTTCTGTTTGTTTCAGAACTGTTAGTTCTGAAACAAACATTTCACTGTGTGCGTATCACTTGTTATTCATCACCTCAGACATTTCACATACACAAGTCCACTTTTAAACATTGTCCTCTAACCTGGGACAGATGGTCACATTTAAACAGGTTTTTCAGTTCCCCTGAAGCATTCAGTTCAATATACAGAAATAAAAAACTGTAATTAAACAGACTACACTGACCTGTATGGCTTAACTCTTTTAAATGCAGAAGTAAAAAGTACTCACAGATTCTTAAGCATGAACATATTTTCATAAAAACACTTCACTTCACTTTTACAAAACGACAACTTTGTAGAAGTTTCAAAATCAATGCACATTCATAATATTAGCAACACGTCTGCATGGAAACGGTCAGGTAAAACAAACCTATTTTACAGCGAGGTCCGGGTAGGTGGCAGGTAATCCGCCAACACTATCTAAGACAGCGTTTGTTCTGGTGGTTCTCTCAGCTGAGCGGACCACCCTCCTGAGATCCATGTACTCTCATTTGGTATTGCTCCCCATTCAATTGATGATATTCCCACTCAGGATGTTCTCGACAGTACAGCTGTTGAAGTTCGTGAGCATCCCTCAGTCGTCTGAGACGGTGAGAGAAGGTGCTATAAGGCTTTCTTCGCTAAGCTGTTAAGATCTCAGTTGATATGGACACCGAGGTATCTGAAGTTTGCCACCCTCTCCAGCTGGGCCCAACTAAATTCTGAGGGGATCGAAGCTCCTCTGTAACATCCTTCTGAAGTCCACTATCAGCTCCTTGGTCTGGCTGACGTTCAGCTGGAGGCAGTTCTCATCTCAACAGTCCAGTAGGTGGTTGATCTCAGAACAGTGGGTTGTCTCATCATTGTCGGACATCAGGCCCACCAAAGCTGGTATCGCAGGGAACTTGACTATTGCGTTGGAGTCTGAAGTGGCAATGCCAGTCATAGGTGAGTAATGTAGCTTCTTAAAGGTATATCCTCTTGACGGCATTCCCAGGAATAAGCTGGTCACAGTATTTGCTTTGTAAGGTACCCCTCTGCATCCTTATCAGGTATCTGTGGATCACAAGCATTTCACTGCTTAACATGTACGCTTCGCAGAGACTTTCTTCACAAACCTGGTTTCTAAACCATTCTCCTGTAAGACTTAGGACACGGATGTAGCTGATTGAGGATAGGATTGGATCCTGGTGCTACTTCCTGGTCTCTCTTCAGCTTGGCAGAGATGGATCGTCTATGTTCCCCGGTCATTGTGAGTTTGACTATAAGGTTTTTTTTTGTGACTGTATATAGAGCAACCAGATCTTGTGGGATTGATTTTAATGCCATATCCTCTGGAAATATGATTTTCTTGGTTCCTTGGAAGTTGTTTTTGTTTTTAGAAATTATAACCTCAGTTTATTATTTCTCAGCTTTCATCTCCTGAAGGTCCAGTTAATTTACATATGGACTTTATTGTACGTCAATCTGTAGTTGTATCTTTTTTTCTTAGTGTAAGGGATTTCTTTTATATTTTAGGACTGATTTGTACTGAACCTTTTTTTTATTGGGGCTGGATTCTTTATTAAACTATGTATTGAACTTTGTGACTCTGTTTTGAAAAGTGCTATGTAATTATATCTATCTGTGGCATTTCTCTGCTTACTTTGATTAGTATAGTTTTTTAGGACTAGTGTTATATTCCACCTCTCTCTCTCTCTGTATCTCATCACTGCATCTGCCTCATCAGCTTTGTTTGGCTCAATACCCAGATGCAATCCACAGTTTGCTTTTGCTTCTCCTTAAAGGGCTTTTTTATCTGGAGAGCTGGATCATGCATTTGATGAGGAGCATTCCAAATCACTACTTAAATGTCTCTTCACAATTTGCAACTATACTCTAAAGGCATCTGGAAAAAAAACAGTTTATGGTGAAATCGGAGCAGGAACACTGTCAGTTTGGACTGTTTAATGTTTCCACTCGGATACACTGGGCAAAAAAGAATGTGGCATCAGTGCCAAGACTTATCAAACAAAACATTTAAATATCCACGCCAGCCCACTGTCTTTGAGCAGATGGTCAAATGCAAAACTGAAATACAACCTGTTTGTTACTAATTATTTTCAATAATTATTGACTCAGTAATTCAACATATTTATCCTCTTAAATTCAGGATGAAGCTGAAGACATTAAAATGTGATTACTCAGATGTGAGCACAGGTGGTTTCAGCTGCTAGGCAACTATGCTAGACTTGCGTCCAAGTGCGGGCTGCAGAGTTATCAGCAGGGAGCCACCCTTCCTTCATTCAATCCCAAAACATATCGCGGTGGTGCATCATGGAGAAAAGAGAGGGATAGGGGGTATCATCCATGGAACCTACCCTCGGATCCCTTTCCTTCAACTCGTGCTTTCCTCTGAGGCAGGGCTAGAAACGCGCTTATTCTATCTCTTCTCCCAGTTCTTCAATGGTCCCCTTTATCTGGGAGACTTTGATTTCAAGAGATGTCAGGAACTGCTGGATGAATGTTCTGGTCCTGGTTCTGGTGTCCCCTGCACTCAAACTCCACTGGAAACGCAAACGCTTTCAACCAAGCTTGTGTGCATTTGGCTTACGTAATTGTGTATTATTCCCTGTTTCTCTGAAAGTCAGCCTCCATCCCCTCGTTCCATGGAGCAGTGAACTCTGCTATGATGACTGCTCTAGCAGAAATGGACCTGAACATGATGTCTGGCCACAGAGATGTCATGATGATATCTTAGCGAAACTTCAGCTGATATGTACAACTCACCATCTAGTGACAGGAGAAACCAATAGCTCTAAAGCTACTGTGGTTTGTCAAAAATATCACAAAATGGATTCTTAGACATGAACCATACTGGTTTGAGCTGCCCATCAGCAGATTCAAAATGCTAGAGTCAGTGAATTCTTGAAAAAAGCTTTACTTTTCTCTCTGTAGCAGTGGATGCTGGTTGGAACCATCACAGGAGGATGGGGAACATGGCCATGGCATGGCACCAAGGAGAGAGAGACCTCATTTTCTTTTCTATCTTATCTATCTTCTCAGTGCCGCAGGTTCCAGGGACTGGGGGGTTTGTTGTAAATTGCCTGGATCAGGAAGCTCTGTCTTGCTAGGGCTATTGTCCACCGGTCTGCCTTTTGGATGGCGCTATTGGTTATAGCCTCCTAAGTTGACCTGCTTCCATGACTCTTCGCTTTGATATTGTAGCTCTCATTTTCCATCCTCATGATGTCAAAGATCAAACGTCTTTCCTCTCTTTCTTTGTGGCTTAGGACCACATCCCTGGTGCAGTTAAAGGTGCAGCCTTTACTTTATATTCCTGCAACGAGAGTTGACTGTCTGACTAAAATAACACTTGATAATATTTCCATTATTTGCATAGTCTTACCATTAGTGTTGCAAAAACCATGCAACTTGTCTTCATGTTGCAAATTTAATGTCAGTCTTTATAATACATAATAAAATAATTTGGGGAAAAGAATCAACATGTTAGCTAGAATAAAGCTGAAGAGGGACTTTTTTCTCTTCTCATTGAGATCAAATATGTCTTTGAGATATATATGTATATATCTCAAATAACTGTCATTACTAAATAATAAACACTCGACAACCAGTCACATTTACTCATACGACTACCAAGAAGGCAAAAATTCCATAAAATGTAAGAAGCACCATCAGAACTCAATGGGGTTTGCTTACAGCCTCCAGCCAAGCTGCTGGGCATAAACACAGATGCCCAGAGGCAAACTGGCACCACCAGACCACTGATTCTGGACCTCACTCAAACCATAACAGCAGCAATCTAAAGCAAGCAATAATCAACATCTATTTGAGATCAGTCAAAATCCACTAGACTCACCAAAGCTGGTCATCATTTAAAGAACGTCAGCTCTCCTTTGTTTCCTCAATAATAGTTCAATGGCACCGTCGCATAGGACAATGCTGCATTTCAGCTCCATTGGAATATCCTTTTCTTTAACATGGGGGCAAGTACTGACAACCTAGGCAGCCCAGTCCTATTTCTACAACAGCGTAAGTGGATGCTGAATGAACCACCTTCCACTTATGTAATACTGACATAGAGCTAGGTAAGCTAGAATTCAGGTCTAACAGGACAAACTGAAAATCTGATTTGTAAAAAAAAAATATGACAACCGACATCTGGAGATGCTCAAGATGTATCGTGCTACAGGTAGAGACACAGACATTAGCAAAATGGAAAACTACAGAAAAATCAGTCAGAAAGGATGAGGACAGAGAAATGTTCAGTGGTCAACCAGCTGCGAAAAACCATTCCCTTTTAGGGGGTCATCTTGCTCTTGCCTCTCCTGTCCACCTGATGTCCCTTTCATTTTCACCAAAGCAGCTGAAGCTGAATCACAGTGGCTTATGCTTCTTATCTAGACAAAATGTTATCCTAGTACTAACGGAACTAACTCTGTGTTATACTGCAATGATTAAGTGTACCCTTAATTTCTTTTTGATCAGTCAAAACAATATGCATAGTAGTAATGAAATTTTCCACCATAATATCGTTCTAAATACTAACAAGCAGCTTCATTATTTCTTCTCTCCAGATCAAAAGGATTCACGTTGGAAACTAGCACTAACTCACATTATTTATGGTCTCTCCCAATTCCCACTGGGGCCCCCAATATAAAAAAAATATTTCCCCATGATGCAAGGTGCTTTGGATACAAGCTTCTACTAAAGAGCTGAAATGGTGTTGTGTTAATCAACTTTGGATTCAATCCTGCTGCCTCCAGCCAGGATGCTCACTGTGGCTCATTACCAATGAGGCCGACGCTCGGGTGCCAGAGGCCTCATTTATGAACATGTGCCCGGAGATAAAATGTCATGATACAACTGTGTTTCTGCAGGAAGACATTGCATAGGACTGATTTATGAATTTCACCTTGATGTAAATGTTGCAAGCCAGATTTTCAATATTTTCCTCACTTTTAATTATTACCATGCAGTCTTATTGGCAGAATGCAAATCAGAATTTTATTCTTGTATATTTCACAAGAAAAAATTTGGTTTTAAAAAGGATTAGTCCGAGCAACATTTTGCAAGTCTGCCATGTTTCGATTATCAACCACTCATTCAGATATCACACCAATCCTGGCGCCCTTACATTGGCAACCAATTCAGTATAGAATTATCTACTGTCTGAGTGTTTTAAATGCTTAAATGGACTAGTCCCAACTCACCTGTCAGACTTGCTGCTTCGCTATGTTCCAAAGTATCTACCATCCTATTTTTATATGACTTTATGAACAGTATTTGACAACTGTTGACTTCTTATACGATTTCTCACCCCTATTTTTTTTTTTTACCTGAATGTCTTTCTTCAACTTCAACTGATTTATCTCTTTCTTAATGCTTCTTTGTCAGAGTTTCATAACAAGCAATTTAATGTCTTTCTTAATTTGTAGTTTTATTTATTTTAGTGCTTTCTTTTATGACGCACATGGTCACTCATCAAACAAATTGACTTGACATCTGTTTCCTCTGATGGATTCAGAGAAAACAGCTCTAAACAATTATTTATTTCCAGATGCTTTTCACATAAAAATAGCAGATAAAGAAGCTAAATAAAACCCACTTCTTTCAATTTTGCTTTTGGTGGATATTTACCACGACACACCTTCACACTCACACCTTTTTGGGAGAACATTCTATGAATTAATATGTGCAAACATGAAATTCTTGGAAGACCGGGGTCCCATTACATACTGGGTTATCCAAACAAATTACTCTCCTAAAGAACATTATACCAACTGTCCAGTTGTGTAACGTCAGTGCTAGCAAGCCCTTCTTTGCTAGCCCAGACATAGGCAGAACATAAAAAAGCAATCGCAATTTAGTTAATATTTTAATTGAGACTACGTTTTTTTGAATAGTTTGATCCCTTCTGTTCATGCATTCCATTGCATCTCTCCGTGTCTGCTTCCAGTGAGCTCATAAAAGCGAGCTCTGTTTTATCCAATCACATTTGTCCACTGGGCTCTCTGGGTGAAACGTGCGTCGCACTGGTGCAGGCATCTTCCTGTTTGTCCAGCGTGAAGGCCTCTGCAATTGAATTAAACAGGATGATTTTGTTGATTGTCATATTTTTTAACCAATCAGATTTCAAAATTACCATTTAGGGCCTGTTGTTTGACAACCTAGGGCTAGCTGGCTAGCACCAACAGCTGGCTGAGCATTACACCAAATAAAGGTTACTGGCTCTTTGTATACAGGTAATGGGCTTGTGACTCGTTTGACAGCAGCCGCTATCTGTAATGTAACTGTGAAGGTAATTCAGGGAAGCATAAGGATTGTAGTGCTGAAGGCCAAGGTGTAAAACCCTTTGCCTGCCACTGCTACAGTCAAAGATGGAGGTGGCAGTGTGATGTTGTGGAGATGCTTTGTTGCTTCAATACCAGGATGACTTGCCATAATGGAGAAAAGCATGAATTCTGCTCTCTAGAGGGACATTTTGAAGGGGAATGTCAAGTCAAAGGTCTCCAAGTTAATGCTCAAGTGCAACTGGGTCATGCAGCAAGATAATGATCCCAATTAAAGGACTATGTCTTGGTTGTATCAGGAATAGCATCTGGTGTAAAATGTGCTAATTTAACTATGTTGAATGAAAATCTGTCACCAGAAATTAGGAGCAGAAGAAGAAAAATTCTCTTGACTGTTCAATGTGGCTACATCAAAGAGGTGATGCAGAGTAGAGTGGGCCTAAATTACATCACAGTGATGTCAGAAGCTGTTCGCTAGTACAGAGAGTTTGGCTGATATTTGATAATTTGCCTTATTAAATAAATGTATTATCTACAATTGGAATTCTGTGTTTTCTCAGAATACCTTTGGTTTATGACACATTTGGTTTGAAAAGTCAGCGGACTTTAAGATGAGATGCACACCGAAATGGAAGAAATCAGGAAAGTAATCAATACAATTCCACAACACTAAACACAAGCATAAGCACTGTCCTTGTCTGTTAGTGAGGTTTTTAATCACTTTGTGCTTTCAGACTTAAATCTTATTACCTGCACGCATGCAGTAAGTGTTTAAATGCCCTTCGGTTGAGAGTAGGGCTGTACATCATTGCCGTATTAGTTCTGCATGGTTAAGTAGGTGACTTTGCATTTAAACTGCTACTGATAGCAGCACACTCTTCTTACTCTATGCATTTGTGTTTGTGCATGAATGTGGGTTTATGCATGAATGTGTGTGTTTGCGACTGAATATGTTTATTTGTGCATCCATGTGTGTGATTGCGCATGAATGTGTTTGCTTATCATGTCCCATGGCGGCTAAATAAAGACACCTTGTAAAGAAAACAGTGGAAAACCATTTGCTTTATATTCCAGGGATTATATGACCAGGTGTGTGAGTGTGTGTGTGTGTTTGTATGAAATCAATACATTATTTATTTATATCCATAGGCTTATAAACATATGTTTACACAAATGTGTTATCTCTATCTGTATTAAGAAAACCCTCTAATAGCCAATGTGACACTAAAATATTTATCATGAGATTTGATTCTGAGAAGCAAATATGCATATTTAAGGTTTTCTTGATAAAACCAGTAACCTGGTATTTAAGGGTACGTCATAAATGTCAATACGTATTGCTTCACATTTTACAACAACACATAGCCTCAGAACACTTCCTCCATGCTTTACCCTGGAAGTCCCACACCAGGAGTCCCGCTTTCCGTTTGCAAATTAAGTCAAATAATTGTGAAACAAAATAAAAAACATTACTTTAAACAGACTTTATTGAGTACTCGGTCACATTTTTGTCCTTAGTTAGCGTTTAACTAAAGATGGTACAGTTCACAAAAATTTAGCAATTATTACAATTTTAAGACGTTACAGGGCAACCACTTTAAGCTTGAGTGTATAAAATGTGAATGGGGGTAGTTTGCTGCAGTTCATTCCTTAAGTCAAATTGCCCGTAGGATTCAACTTCGGCTTTACCGGGGATTCAACTCGGTTCGACTGAGGATTCAACTGGGTTCGGCAGATGAAATAATAATTCTGAAATCAGAATATCATAATCCAAGAGCCATTTCTTCGCACTCCATCTGTCCTTGTATCTGTACAGTTTTGTTTAACCACATCTTTCATTAGTGTTTTCCATTGTGAGCGGACTTGCTAAACTGGGAAACCCGCGTCTTATTGACTCTTTACAAAAACTGGACAGCATTACAATGCTCATCCAAACTGCAAAGTATGATAATGATAATAATACATTTAAATTATAATGCAATTTGCATTTGCATCAAATCACAAAGTGTTACAAGGTAAAAGCAGATAAAAGCCTCAATACAAAATAAAATAATAACTATATGAAAACATGACCAAAAAACAGCAATGTTAATTAAAGTTATAGGTTCTGCTGAAAAGTTGCGATCTTAAAACTGATTGGAAAGTTTTAAGTCCTTTTTTAAATGTGTCAGTCGTCTGTGGAGCCCTCAGATGGTCAGGGAGGGCTTTCCACAGACGAGGGGCAGCAGAACACGATAACCCATTGTCCTGAGCTTAGTCCGGGGAAGGAGGAGGCGGTATGAGTGGGTAGAACGGAGGGATCGTGTTGAGGTCAGTGGGGTAGTGGGGTGAGTAGTTATTTTAGGTAGGGGGGTGCGTTACCATGGATGCACTGGTGAGTGAGGAGAGATTTTATAATCAATCCTTTTGGAGATGGGAAGCCAATGAATGGAATGAAGAATGATGCCTGTGTGTTTGTGTTTACGAACTCTCATCAGGATCCTTGCAGCACTGTTTTGAACATATTGTAGTCTTTGAAGACTTTTATCAGGGATCCTGATGAAAAGTGCGTTACAGTAATCCAGTCGGGAGGAGACGAACGCGTGAACCAGCTTTTCAGCATCACTCAAGGTGAGTGAAGAACGGAATTTGGAAATATTTCTGAGATGATGAAAGGAGATCTTGTAGATGTTCTTGATGTGGGATTTAAAAGTGAGTTGAGGGTCAAATCTTACACCGAGGTTGGTGACTGATGAAGAGAGGGGAATGTCGTGACCAGAGAAGGTAATACTGGTTATGGAGGAAAACTGGGTCTGGTGTGGGGTGCCAATTGAAATTGCTTCGGTTTTGGAGCTGTTCAACCGGAGAAAGTTGTTTTTCATCCACACCTTTATCTCCTCCAGACAAGACCGGAGAGTTGACAGGGGAGAAGATGATGACGATGAGGATGGAGAGGCTGCGGAGGAACATTTGTCAGTTTTTATGTAGATTTGCAAGTCATCAGCGTAGCAAGGGAATGAAAGTCCCTATCGATAACATGAATAGAATGGGGCCACGGACTGATCCCTGGGGTACCCCACAGGTGACGGTATGTGTCTGGGACCTTGAACTTCCAAGGTAAACGTATTCTGTTCTGTCGGTGAAGTAGGATTGAAACCAGTTTAGGGCGGTGGCAGTGAGTCCAGTGGTGTGATGTAGGCGGTGTTGGAGTATTCCATGGTCAACTGTGTCGAAGGCAGCAGACAAATCAAGGAGAATCAAGAAGGAAGATCAACCAGCATCTGCTGCCATCCGTAGGTCATTTGTGACTCTAAGCAGAGCGGTTTCTGTGCTGTGGGTGGAGCGGAAACCAGACTGAAAGGTTTCAAAGGGGTGGTTGTATTTGAGGTTGTCCTGGAGATGGGCAGCGACTACTTTTTCCAGAACTTTGGAGAGGAATGGGAGTTTGGAAATGGGCCTGTAATTAGCAAAAACCTCTGGATCGAGAGTAAGTTATTTGAGAAGTGGTCTGATTATGATGGCTTTTAGGGCAGATGGAACAAAGCTGGCCTGGAGGGATTGGTTTATTACAGCGGTGATCAGGGGACTGATGGAAGAGATGTTAGTTTTCACTAGGGCTGTAAGAAAGGGGTCGAGGACACAGGTGGAGGGTTTCATCATCCTGATGATAAACTCAACTTCTTTGCTGTGACATGAGTAATTCCGATGTTTATGAATTAAATGGACTGTATTTGACATGTGAAATAGAAAACTGTTCTGGCGACATATTCATCATAATGTACTTTTCTGCCCATTATCCAAACCAGCCAGTTCTCTCTCCATGGTCCTCAGCTACGCCTGCTGTTCCCCTCTCACATTCACATCACTTATCTGTCCTCCTGCACTTCATTTCTACTAATCCACTCCCACCTGCTTTGTCGTCTCCACATCATTTGTTTAACAACTATAGCAGCAGAATTCAAGCAATTATCCTGATCTGCCTCTCAGATTGTTAAGAATCTCTCCATTTATTTAGTTTTTTTTAGTTTGAACTGTTTTCATGTACTTATGGTTCCTTTTTCTACATTTCTGTCTCTGAAACACTGTTTCATTCTTTAAAGAGACAAGATTAAATACTTTTATAAGAAATCTTAACTGACGCTATTTACGTCTGACAACTAGTTATCTGTGAAAGATCGCAAATAAAAGAAGTCTCCTGTTTGAAAAAACAATTATTAATGAATGTGCACTTTTACGGCGGTAAGTGCTCGTCTTAAGAGCTTCTGTTCTTAACTAAATGAATGTGAAAACAGACTTGCAGCCTCAAACTCTACAACAACACAATAATTTTAGTTAAGATAAAACATCCAGATGAGGTAAGGAAACATTTATGAAAAGAGAGGGGCTTAGTAGTTGATCGGTGCAGATGCACTCAGGTTTAAATGGCCTTTGTCTTTTTTTCACTCCTGCATCACCATGATAGGTGGTGAGTGAAGTTGGAAGCAAAGATTTGAACAGTAATGCCTGAAATAAATATGTACATTTTAAATGTAATTTTTCTTGAATGCAAATTGAACCTTGTATAACTAAAGAGCCGATTCTCAATTGGGCGTTTGAAATCTTTGGAGAATACAGGTAACATAATGGCCAAGGAAGAGACATCCCTCACTGAGTCAAATGACCACTTTCAATGTAAAGAGCTTAGGGATGGAAGTTTGGATAAATCCAAGGTTGTATGGGCATATCCTAGCGTTGAGCTATCTTTTCACTAGAGTGCACGTCAGGGCCGGGAGAACCTTTCAACTAATTTGTAACTTATTTTTTTAAAACTCCCCCAAAAATACATATAAACACTTTCCGGATAGATATTATTCAATTATTGAGATCAATGCCCCGGAGCAGATATTAATTGACTTTATTACATTAATTATAAATATTAATTATTTACTGTCATTCTTGAAACATTTCTGAGTATAGTAAATTCATGTTTTTTCTGCCGGAAATACCGAAGTCAGCACTTTCAGAATACTTTTTATGTTGATAGAACTACTGTAAATAGTTGCATCATTGAATTTCATTGCATTAATGTGACTACATAATTGTATTAAGTAAATAAAACAAAAGAGTGGTCAGAAAAATTGACATAACCTGTTTGGTGCGTGGAACATAATATTGTTAAGTGGATGAAACACGGATGTTCATGCATTAACATAACAGTAAAGGGTTTTGGGATTATATAATTGCATTTAGTACATGCAACATATTGTGTTCATTAAGTGAAACATAACTTTGTTGATTTACATTCAACATTACGTTTTTTTAAAAAGGTCAAAATATTAAATCCTTGAATAATTTGATTTGATCCTTTCTTTTAAACTCCTAGCAGGACTCGTCCGGTCATTACGACGATAAACGAGGACGTTTATCTTCTAAATATTTGCTTTATAAAGAACTATGATAACACTAGTTTAAGCATATTTTGACTTTGCATCTCAAATAACAGCGCAATTATGTACGTATATTAGTGGCTAAATCCATTGTCTTTGTTCTAAGTTTGCCAAATCAGAATTCCACTGGCAAAAGGTTTCCCCATGGGGCCAATATAATACCTTACCATATCACTGTGTGATTTTGCAATTCTTTGATTTTGCTTATAAGTGTTTAGTAATAATTAGTTTCTCATCTTTTCTCATTTATCACACCTAATTTTGTGAGACTAATTAATGTAATTAAGTTAAGTAGATTAATGCTTTATTTCTTTGTGTGTATATGTGTGTGTGAATGTATGACTAGGTGGGGGTGTGTGTGAGTAGTGAATGTGAGTGTGTGTGGCGTATGGAATTAAGTAAACGTTTGGGTGTTCCAGAAGGAGTCGGGCTCTTTCTGTAATGACTATTGGCAGCTTTAATGTGGCTGTGCTGACAAATAGCTACAATCAATCCCTTCATTTACTCCTGTTAGCCTGCCGTCCCCGGACTCCATAGTATGTGTGTGTGTGTGTGTTCGTTTGTGTGCGTGTTTATCCAGCTGTTGCATGTCTGATATGGTTAGAAGTCAGAGCAGAAGTTGTCTATGTTGAAGGGGCTCTCGGGGTCTTGCTACAAGATCCTGGCTCAGCAAACCAGCGTTTACTTCAGTCTTGGTTAGCTGAGCCAGTTTGAGGTCAACTCACCGCTCTGTGTTTGGTTCTCATGAATCCGTAGGCTCTTGCCTGTCCGGGGAGGCATATAACCTTGATGCCGCTAGTTGTTGTTACAGCCCGTCTTTTAGTCCTTGTTTGTCAGCATGTGGGCTGAACTGACATGAGGGCGCAGCTCATTCAGCAGTTTTTGGGGTACAACAGAGGAAGCTCAGTTGCCAATCACTTTCAGTTTTGTTTTTGGTACGGCCTTTTAAAAGCCGAGCGGCGGCATTTTGAACCAATGCAGCATGAGAGGGAGGTCTTGATCAAACCAATTGTGCTTTACAGTAATCATTGCAGGTTGCAATACAAGCATGTATAAGCTTTTTAAAATCATCAAAGGTTAAAAAGCTTTTCAACTTAGAGAAAAGCCTCAACTGACAAAAAACAGATAGAGCCAGATAGTTTATCTTTTATCAAGATTGAAATCACTGTCCCTTCTAACGGCAATCGTACAACTAGGTTAAAATCCCCTTGACCTCGGCTTTGCTGTCACTCCAATGTAAAAAGTTAAGGGCTATCCAGACTTTGATGTCCTTCAGACACTCCAGCAATGGATTTAAAGAACTGGTATCAATTATTTTCAGTGGAAGGTAAATTTATGAGTCATCTGCGTAGAAGTGGTTGGAGATATGATGGTCCCATAAAACAACCCCAAGGGTAGCAGATACAAAGAAAAAAGGATGAACCCAGGAATTGAACCCTGGGGGATTCCATGTGGAAGAGAGGCATGGAAGAAACACAGTCGCCTAGGCTATCTGAAAAGCTTTTCCCTGTATGGTAGGACCTGAATCAATGTAAGGCTGTGCCTCCAATAGCCGCACAGTTCTTCAGTAGATGAGAATGCTGCCCACTGTGTCAAAAGCAGGTGTGAGATCTAAACAGATAAAATTGCAAAATCAGCAGAGTCTGTGGTTTCACTATCTTAATAACTGTTTCACCATCTCAATGCTTCATAAGGTTAGTGTTTCTCTGTCTCAATGTTTCATAGTGTGAGATGGAAACAGATACATTGGTAGAAGGATGGTACAGATCCAGCTGCCAGGCAGGAGAAAAGGGAGAAGATCAAAGAGGAGGGTTCTAGTTGTGGTGAAAGGTATGCAGTCGGTTGGTGTTACAGAGGAAGATGCAGAAGACGGGGCAAGATGGAAACAAACGATCGGCTGTGGCGACCCCTAAAGGAACAGTCAAAGAAGAAGAAGAGGAAGAAAACTGTTACATTTTTTTTTTTTTGTCACAGTGTTTGTGTTTAAAATAGGTCACAGTGTTGGAGTTTGAAATGTTGCATAGTGTTAGTGTTTCCCTTAATGTTTCACAGTGTTAGTGTTTGAAATATTTCACAGTGTTTGTGTTTAAAATAGGTCACAGTGTTAGAGTTTGAAATGTTTCATAGTGCTAGTCTTGAAATATTTAACAGTGTAAGTGTGTGAAACAATTCACTGTCTTAGTGTTTCAGAGTGTTTGTTAGCCCAAACAAATTTCAAGGAGCAACCACGCTGTGGGTGTCCCAAAAAGGTTCCAGTCAGGGACTGTATGGTTCTCCTGGATGACATCAACGTCCATTTTAGCAACAGTGGAAAAACCTGGAGTGAAGTTATTCTGAGAAATTGTCTGCCTGAGCCAAACCAAAATGATGCTTAGTATTTGGACTTCTGTGCTAGTTATGGACTGTCCATCATGAAAACCATGTTCATTCATAAGTTGGCACATAAGTCTACTTGGTACTAGACCACCTTATGCCAAAGATCTATGATTGACTTTGCGGTTGTATCATCATATCTGCGGCCGTCTTGGACACTAGGGCTAAAAGAGGAGCATGTACTTCATGGATCTGGAGAGGAGACTCCAACCAATTATCGGACCTCAGTTTCAGGAGGAATGTTTGGGATTCCGTCCTGGTCGTCGAACGGCGGACCAACCGTTGCAGGTTACTCTTGCAGGTTTGCTTGCAGGGTCATGGGAATTTGCCCATTGAGTCTATATGTGTTTCGCTGATACAAAAGTTGAAGCAAGACTGCTGTTTATAATTTTTTGGATATCAGGTCCAATAGTTTCCCAGACCTCTTTAAGAAGGCGAGGTGAGATAAGGTCTCTAGGGACAGCCTGCAGTTTTAAGTTGTGCAGCAAATTTTGTTAAACAAGAAAGAGACGCAGACACAAACTGATCAAAGACAGCAGAGCAAGTGACAGCAACAGATAGGTCTAACGAAGGTAATGAGATGTTAGTCCCAGTCCAACCCCCTGCATTATTCTCAACAAAAACTTATGTACAATTTTTACAAGCCCCAGTGGACACCTCCAGACAAGCATGTTGGGGAGCAAGGATAGAATTGATTGTTTTAAAAAGTGAGGTTTGTGACAATTATTTGACATAATATCAGAGAAAGGTTTTGTCTTTTGTAGATTTCTCCTACTTTCTTCCTCTGATATCTTTTCCAGCTTTTCACTTACATCTTATCATTCATCCACTCGTGCTCAGCTCTCCACACCTCGCAGCAAGAGTCGTGACATTTAGCCAGGGCTCAGATTTTGGTTTGGGGTACCTGGTTTTAAGTGGGGCAACAGTGTCCAGAATATTTTCACAAGCAGAGAGAAATTATGTAGTTAATTCCTAAGTACTAGAACAAGAATAAGAATAAGATTGAATGGCATCTTCAAAAGAAGCAGAGAATAGAGCGATGGTGGTGGGTTCAACCAAAATGCAACAGTGGACCGGAGCACACGGTTTAATATTATGACAGCAAAGAGTGGGAGAACAGAAAATGGACATTAAAATCCCCGACAATTAAATCCCAGTAATTTTTTTGGCATAATTCCAGCCATGAAATCAGAAGACATTAATAAAATCGTATTATTGTATTTCGGAGGTTGGTGCATCATAGTACACAGTTTCAGGTGGGCAGGACCCAACCCAAACATACTAAGTTCAAAACTGGAGAAGCAGACCGGCGATATTTGCTTGTAGTTGAAACGTTTCCTTTAAAACTGTAGCTACTCCTTCATCTTGACCTGCAGTCATGGGTGAATTAAAGTATTCACAAACAGTTGGTTAAAGCTCAGAAAAAGGGCCTGATTCACCAAAACTCAGCCATGTTTTAGTTACAAAGAGGAAATCCAATCCACCTGAGGTGAAAAAGTCATAAAGAATAAATGTCTCATTTACTAGCGATCTAGCTTTAAGCAGGGCAAACCTAGTAGAAAGTGGGACATTTGCCACATGGGTTGCCCACCCCAGCGGCTGAAGGCTTCTGTGATTTATTTAATGATTTTGCAGGCTAGGTTAGCTTGATCTCCTCATAAGGACCTGCAAAAGGTATCAGCCAAGTGCCGACAGGATTCCGGGAGCGCCACGAAAAAATGTGGCGTGTTACTGATCCATATATTCTAACTGGATACAGCAAGGAATTGAAACTGTACCAAGATAGCAGGCCAAGGAGGCTTTCAATTCAACCAGCCGGCTGCTGTGTTTCCCCTGGCGCCTGTGAAGCCTCCTCCAGGGAAAGAGCCTCAGTACGGAAAGGTGAGCTGATATTCCCAACAACAGAGGGGGAAAAGATATCTGCTCATTTAGATCGTACTTAGTTAAAGTGTCAAAAAAAATTTGAATATTAAGCAATGTGAAGCGATCATTAACAAGTAGAGAGTTGACATGTCTTGTGGCAAGAGTAAGAAACAATAGTAAAACAAACTAAACTGATAGCGGAGGTAGGCTGGCCACACAAACTGGCGCCATATTCCCCATATAATCACATCATTCTGTGGAACACTAAATGAAAGTGTGATACGTGATTTAGTTACGTCTTTGTGTTTCACACAAGGTGGATCTTGTCCTCTTTCAATAGAGGAAGGTATTAGTTACAAATAAAACGTAGAATTCCTCCAGGCCGCTTCCCATTGGAGGTTCTTATTGGACTGGGAGGAGACCCCAAGGGTAGACCGAGAACTTGCTGGAGGAACTGTACCTCATCTGGGTTGGGAATACTTCGGGGTCACCCAGGATGAGCTGGAGATTATTGCTGAGGAGAGGGACATCAGGAATTTTTAGCCTGCTGCCATCGTGAGCCGACCCAGGATAAATGGGGGAAGTGAATGGATAGCGTTGTCTTTCAAAAGGGGGCTGTTAAATTGTAAGTTTTGAAAAAAATATTTTTAACAATTTTGGCAATTAGTTCATGTACGGTCAGATTGGAAGAAGAGAAGTTGTCTTTGTGAGTGTGCAGGCATAGAAAGACTCAAAGGTGTGTGTTTTCACCTGTGAGTCTTTGTTGCAGACACTTTGACAGGATGAGAAAGAAGAAAGACAAAACAATTGTTTTGATTGAAGGGAATTCATTTGAACTCTGCTGTGATTGTTAAAAGAGCAGATCATATCCCTCTTGACTGTGTCAACTTGCCAGTCTGCTTCATTTATCCAAGCCTCTTGGTGTCTGAGGTTCACGTAGAGGTCATGCAGTCGTCTCCTGTCCTTTTCAGCGGGCTTGTTTGTGCTGTGCACACTTCCGCCGCCTCCTTGTTACAGGTGTTTGGATAAGATAGGAAGGAAGAGGAGGAGACAAGAAGAGAAAAGGCAAAATAGTTTGAGGCGTTGAAAAGCCTTTTATTCGAATCTGGGTCCCAGGAGTGGATGCTTAAAAAGCGGTGATGCAGTCCGGGTGTTGTTGGGGTTCATATGGAGTTCAGTCATAGTCAGGCTCATCTTTTGTGCCTCTTCCTCAGCCGCAAGCTTAAACAACTCTCACTAAGTCTTTATCTTGGTATAGCTGGAGTTCCGTCTAATTATTTGCGTGAAATTAGTTTTGAAGGAAAACCTTGTACAACTCCTCTTACTCTCCTAAATTAGGTGACTTTTCTAGAAGATCATGTTGAAACATGTCTCCTTGAACTACTTTGGTTTCACCTTGTTTGAAAAATGAACGTAGAACCTTAAATGGATGCAGGAGGCATTTAAAAGTTAACAATAGTCCTTTTAACTTTAAATCATGAGTTCACATGAACTGTTTGAAGATAAATATACAGTATGTATCAACAAATATATCAAATAACAGCTAAAATATTATTTATCACTAATTAGTTTAATTTGTAAACTTAATTAATGTATTTTCTGCTTCAATCCATCAATTTTCTTATACTTATAAAGGGTCAGGTCGTGGTGGCAACCGGCAATGAAGGGCTGTGCAGACGTCCCCCTCCTCAGCAGCACTCTCCAGCTCATCCTGGGGAATAGCGAGGCATTCCCCGGCCAGATGAAATAAATAGTCCCTCCAAAAAGTTCTTGCTCAGCCCCCAGCCATTTACTTTGAGATTGCATTAAATACCAATTTGTGTTGAGGAAAATAAACATGTGGCAATGAAAAACCCTTGCCATTCATAATACAAATAAAAAAAAGCCATTAAAACTGCTTAGTATTAAATTCCAGACCGAGATCTTGGGATGTCCTCCCCCAGCAGCCGCATGGAATACGCGACCTTTGGAGTCTTGATACTAGTAGTGGTGGCAGAAGACTTCTGAGGCTGGTGAACGATGGGGGTGATGGATCTGAGAGGCCAAAGTGAGAATCGGGAGGTGTCCAAACCAGCCAGAGATAAATGAGATAAGTGGTATTGGAAGAGGCTGTGGCTTGAATATGAAAGAGGATAACCTTTCTCACTGAACTTTCTATAGATCTCCATTTAGTAACAAGATCCCGCTTTTTTTTTTAAAATGTGCGAGGTTTTGTGTAAATATTTTCCAAAAATGATTGAAAAATATGAATAAAACCATAATTGTCTAGTAAACAAATAACACGGTAAACTCCCCACTAGGGCCTCAAGGAATTTTTTATATTTGAAGGCTCTAAACGGAACTTTAAGAGGAATTGGAAAAGCACTATTAAAGAGTTCTCTCTTGTTTTTGTCACTCCAAAAAGTTTCAACCTTCAAAGCGTTTGTCATAGTTCTCCAGGTAAGATAAATATCATTGCTCGTATCTGTCCATCATCCTCCAAGATAACTTTGCCGGAGTGCCATCCCCCACCTTGACCTCTCCTCCTCTCTCTCTTTCATTGCCTAAATTCCTATGCATCTCGCATCGCCAGCCTCCTCTCCTGTCCTGCCTCTGTTCATCTTTATCCCACCTTCATCTCGCCGTCCGTCCTTCCATCTCTCCCTCTATTCAGCTCCTCGGGGGGAGCTTTGAGGCTCGCCGTCCAGGCTCTCCCTCTTTCACCGCCGGTCCTGTGTGACGGAGAATCATATGGAGCCTTTGAACATGATTCTGCACCGCACCGCACCGACTGTGTGTCTAAGTGTGTGTGAATGTGTGGGTGTGGGTGTCTATGTGACAATAGCACTCAATCCCTCTGGAGCTCACTAAAATTCCTCTTCTCAGCTTTAAGGTGTAGGATCAGCACCGATACCAAGCCAGAGAGAAATGGATGGACCCTAGGGAAAACTTGTGATGAGATGCCTTCTTCTCCTTAGCACTTCTTCTCATTTTCATTCAGTTCCCTCCCCAATTTACCTTTCGTCCTCTGTCTGCTGCATTTCGGCTTTTTGTAATAAAATGAAACGCTGGAACATGAAAAGGAATTTCTCCTCCGGAAATTGAAGTTTCTTCTTTTCTATCTATCTCAAGCTGAATCTGTTTGCTTATTTTTTTCTACTCCCACCATCCTTCTCTCCGTGCTCACATTCCCACAGTCTTAGATGTAGACACACAAACTTCTAAATATGCTAAACATCTTTCTTTTGTTGACAATGGATGGAATGGTTGGAATGGATGAATTGATACAACTTTAGTAAGAATTTTACCATTTCATTTTGAAGTTTAAAGTCAAGGACATAATTATTTTTTAATTGTGCTTTTTTTGGTCAGCTTTCATAAGCCCTATTCACACTCGGCGAGTATTAGCTGGGATCCTGGACCTGGAATTTCTTAGAATTTCGGGGGAGGTCTCTGATTTCAATTCCGTACAAATGTGCAATGCCTGAATGACCCTTACCCTAACCCTAATTTGTAAAGAAATAATTCTACCAAAAATCAGCCAACACATGTCGACTCAAAAGTCATGTGACCACTTTAGTCCTGTGCAAATTGGCTCATCCGTGACTGTCGCATGGTATTCATCTTTGGCTTCCGCTTGCTTTTTCTGCCTGGTCTGCCATGTCCTGGTTGAATGATGGCGACTTTAGTGGATATAAAGAAATACTGACGGCCAAGGTGCCATCAAAGTGTTAATGATCAATGTGTCCCTCCAATTTACATAAGTAGTCTCAGGTTAACTGCGCTCCTCATCGCATAAAAGTTGTCACAGATGGGAATTTGGTGCAAATCCGACATTCGGTTGTCAGGCCACGCTGGAGACTAGGGGCGCATGGTGGCAGCAGTTGGGGTTGGACTTGGAGGACAGTGCTACCTCATGCTGGGCGTCACGCTGGGGGATAACTTTCCGGAGGGTGTGCTTCTGTCTGATTTGGGGACAGGGTCAAGAGGGTAGCGATGCAACGCCGATGACTTCTGCCTGCCTGCCTGTCTGTCTGACCTCTATAAGACCCGTATGTCTGAGAAGATCCCTTCAGCACAGACAGCTGACCTGGCTTTAGCAGAGGATGTCAGTCACAGCTCTCACATCATCTGCGGTGGCCAAATAAATAAATTAAGTAATATCCAGACCTGGACTGTCCCGTGTGAATGCATCGCACAACCTACAGACTCGAGGGTGTAATTTTTAAATCACACGAGGTCATTAGGTGACATTAGTCCTGTATGAATAGGGCCATAAAACATTTTATATGATGTAGTTGATGTGTTACATTCCACAAGATTAAATCAGTAACAGATCTTGACTCGAAATTAATTCAAGCGTTTTAATCATTAATTGTTAAAAATCATTATTTTTTCAAATGGTAATTCTATCAAATTTTAGTCATGAAATTGAGACTGTAGTCTGTTTTGCTGCATTAGACACAAAGCTGAGATCTCAGTTCACCTTGAATGAAACATAAGGGCAAACCTAAAGATTGTAGAATATGTAGATGGTCACAGACGTTTGGCTGAAGATATGATAATGAAAATTTCGAGAAGATTGGAAAGCTCTAAACACGAGTAGGGCCCATAGTGTCAATGCTGTGCAGTTTGATGTCCTTGTTTTCTGAATGTCTCTCTGATGCACTGGTTCCAGATGTTCCTCAACTGAAAACAGGAACATAATGGCTGTGAATGAACATAATGAACTATTCGGCTCTTTATATGCTGTTCTTTGGCAGAAGGCCACCAATTTCAGAGATTTAATACCAGCACAGAACTGTGAGTTGATGACTATTGTTGTCAAACGTGCACATAAGTGTTCCATGGTCTTTATGTGATGATTGGTGGGAAATCTCTCCCTATTGAATTCACAAATGGCTGCTGAGCTCTTCACTTTGACAAACACAATTTCATGAGAGCATACTTTGGCTGCTTTCAAACATGACCCATTTAAAACATTAAATAAAGTGAGATCAATGAAGATCCTCACAAAGATGCAGAACATGGGAAAGCAGAGGTCTGGGGACTTCTGTCAATGCATGTTTATCCGGCGTATTTAACCGATGGCTGCCTCATCCTGACGGCGCTCCTCTCCTTGAAGTCTCATCCACAGAGCGCTACAACTCGACTCTCTGCGGACAGCGAGGACGGAGATAACAGACGAGGCGGGAGGCACAGCGAGGAGGATGAAGAGAAACGGGGAGATGCAGCAAATAAAAGATTAAGTGCAACAATTGGGAGGAACGGTAGGAAACAGGGAAAAAGAAAGAGGGGAGAGGGAGAAAGGCAAGGTAACAAAAAGAGTCAGAAATGAGCAGCTTAAGAGCTTAGCAGGAATTAGAAACCACTAATTTTCCAGCGAAACTATTTCATCCTCAGCCGTAGAGCATCAGGAGGCAAGAACCGCTCCCCCACAGAAAATAAATTGCTATGAATCTCACTCTATTGACATTTATTTGTTTAATTTATGCATTTATCCGTCCTGATTCAATCTTCATTACTGGCCTCTCTGAGGTATTGTAGGACAATAGACTGATGAATGGAGCATGACATTTTAGCTGACGATTAAATGTCATACAAATAATTGCAATTAAGGATTAAATTTTTGTATATCATTATATCACGTGTCTAATTACATTGTAATAACACAAACATTTGTAATGAAGAAGACCCTTTTATAGGGACTGACATGCTTATATTTAGACTTTTAATAGTTTCAGTTATAGCCAATTGCTTGGACCAGTGCTCACCAACCTTTTCCAGTAAATAGCACTTCTATTAGGCCAATAAAGGCCAAGATATTCTATTCCAAAACAGGAGAAAATAAGAATAACAAATGTTTAAAAGCTAAATTGCACTGACTCTACAACAAGCCAAATAACAATTCCCTTTCTTTGTGCTTTGTCAAGAAGTATAAACTGGAATTCTTTCATTGCCTCTAACACAGTTACCGAGAGAACAAAAAAGAGAAATAAACAACAAATTAAGTATCGTGCAAATTCTCCATGAGATGCAAAAAAAAAATTTCTTTATAACAGTTTTTCAGAGATTTCTATTTGATTCCTTATAATGTTTGAAGCACACATAAGAAAATCTAATTGATTCAAAATGAATACAAACCTTCAGTTACTGCATTGCATTTTCATTAAATTTACCTTTACACTACATTTGCACAAAACACTTTTAAGTAAATTAAAAGAAACAACACTATATTAATTGCTACATCATATGTTGAATATAACAACAAAGCTATGTTTAATTTACTTAACACAATTATGTTATACGTACTTGACACAATGGTGTAATGATACAACCTCTTATTATAACAATAGTGTAATGAACATCCTTTGTTTTAATCATCAAAGCATCTATTTAGGTCTTTCAATAGTAAAAAGTGATGTCATGCAAACAAGTGTTGGATTCACTCAAAACTGTATAGATCGTCAAGTCAATCTCAATTCGGCAAAAGTGTATTTAATTGAATTAAACGACTCACAGAGTTCACTTTCAGTGATATATCTCAATAAAATCTACACTTTCAGTGTAGATTTTATTGAGATATATCTGTTGAATTAAAATATTCCCACCACTCATTTGTGTTTTGATTTTTTTCTGGTGTCAATTCTTTGAGCTGGATGTTGGGATAAAATATAGGCAAAGACTGCTGTTGCAATAACAGACGGTCTCCTTACATCATCTCATTTCCAGGCATATTTTCATGAGTCAACGGGTGAGCAATGATAGGAGGAAGTATAGGAAAATGAGAGGAAATGAGCAGAGGGAGACGAAGGAGGGAAGTAAACGGAGATAAGAGGTGAAATGAATAAAGAGGGGAGGGCGGGATTGGAGAGAATCATAGATTAAGAGTCCCTCCTCTAACGATAAAGCAAAGTAAACCTGGCCTGGAAGGTTGAGAAAATGAGAGATGAATGAAAAAAAAAACCTCCAGTGAATCCGAAAGACTTATTTTCTCCTCTCCTCCCAGAATTTCTCTGCCCTGTCGAGAAGGGAGGGAGAAAAGAGTTCACCGAAAAGTCACAGGAGGAAAAAAGGAAAACGTCGGGAGAAGAACTGCCAAGACGGATGACAGGAAGCCTTTACCTGCATGTACGCGTCCTGAAATCATCCTTCCCTCAGCAGAAAGCAATTATCTCGTTTCTCACTGCCGAAAACTTGTTTGGTAACCTCATCATTACCTCTTCCGTCACATTTAGCCCCGAGAAACACGGAGAGGATTAAGTGAAATGTGATGGATAAAACAAAGAACTGTTTACAAGGGAGGGAAATGAAGACAGAATGACACACACCCCGCAAAGGTACACAAACATCAACATATATTTCATGGTTTTGTTTTGGCTTCTCTCCAGTTCAAATGATTGTCTTTCAGATTATTTTCATCAAACTTAATCCTTTGTGTTTGTTTCTCAGTAATACGCCTCGGTGGCAGACGGATTTCGCCCCTCAACATACTTCGGTGTTGTCACTTCAACTCTGAGAGGAACGGTTCGAAAATTCATTCTGTATCCCCCTTCAGTGATTTCACTATGTAGAATATTGCAGCGACTTTCAAGCAGAGGCCTGAGCAGGGTGCTAAAGTCGGATAAGATCTGCAAAGGATAAAGATATTGATTGCGCCCATTATCATTCTGCAATAGCGGGAGACACGGACAGACTTATTTTTATTTCTTTAAACCAACGCTGTCGTCGCCCATAGTAATAATAATAATAATAATAATAATAATACATTTAATTTATATGCACTTTACATTAGGATCAAATCTCAAAGTGCTACAAAGCAAAAGCAGATAAGAGCATCAATAAAAAATAAAAATAAAATGATAACTATATAAAAGCCTGACCAAAAAGCAGCAATGTTAATTAAAGTTATAGGTTCTGCTAAAAAGGAAAGTTTTAAGTCCTTTTTAAATGTGTCAGTCATCTGTGGAGGCCTGAGATGGTCAGGGAGGGCATTCCACAGACGAGGGGCAGCAGAACAGAAAGCCCGATCACCCATGGTGCTGAGCTTAGTCCGGGGAAGGAGGAGGCGGTATGACTGGGTAGAATGGAGGGATCGTGTCGAGGTCAGTGGGGTGAGTAGTTCTTTCAGGTAGGGGGGTGCGTTACCATGGATGCACTGGTGAGTGAGGAGAGAGATCTTATAATCAATCCTGGTGGAGATGGGAATCCAATGAAGGGAATGAAGAACAGGGGTGATGTGTTCGTGTTTACGGACTCTCATCAGGATCCTTGCAGCACTGTTTTGAACATACTGAAGTCTTTGAAGACTTTTATCAGGGATCCCAATGAGAAGTGAGTTACAGTAATCCAGTCTGGAGGAGACGAACGCGTGGACCAGCTTTTCAGCATCACTCAAGGTGAGTGAAGAACGGAGTTTGGAAATATTACTGAGATTGTGAAAGGAGACATTGCAGATTTGTTTGATGTGGGATTCAAAAGTGAGTTGAAGGTCAAATCTTACGCAGAGGATGGTGACTGATGAAGAGAGGGGAATGTCGTGACCAGAGAAGGTAACACTGGTTATGGAGGAAGACTGGGTCTGATGTGGGGTGCCAATTAAAATAGCTTCGGTTTTGGAGCTGTTCAACTGGAGGAAGTAGTTTTTCATCCACACCTTTATCTCCTCCAGACAAGCAAGGAGAGTTGACAGGGGAGATGATGAGGACGGAGAGGCTGAGGAGGAACATGTGTCAGTTTTTATGTAGATTTGCGTGTCATCAGCGTAACAATGGAATGAGAGTCCATATCGATTGATGACACGGCCAAGGGGGAGCATGTATAGTATGAAGAGAATTGGGCCAACGACTGATCCCTGGGGGACCCCACAAGTTACCGTGTGTGTCCAGGACCTTGAACTTCCAAGGGAAAGGTATTCTGAGGTAGGATTGAAACCAATTTAGGGCGGTGGCAGTGAGTCCAGTGGTGTGATTTAGGCGGTGTAGGAGTATTCCATGGTCAACTGTGTCGAAGGCAGCAGACAAATCAAGGAGAATCAGGAGGGAAGGTGAACCAGCATCTCCTGCCATCCGTAGGTCATTTGTGACTCTAAGCAGAGCTGTTTCTGTGCTGTGGGCGGAGCGGAAACCAGACTGAAAGGTTTCAAAGAGGTTGTTGTATTTGAGGTGGTCCTGGAGGTGGGCAGCAACTACTTTTTCCAGAACTTTGGAGAGGAATGGGAGATTGGAAATGGGCCTGTAATTAGTAAAAAGTTCTAGATCGAGAGTAGGTTTTTTGAGGAGTGGTCCGATTATGGCGGCTTTTAGGGCAGATGGAACAAAGCCGGCCTGGAGGGATTGATTTATTACAGCAGTGATCAGGGGACTGATGGAAGAGATGTTAGTTTTCACTAGGGCTGTAGGAAAGGGGTCAAGGGCACAGGTGGAGGGTTTCATGGTCCTGATGATAAACTCAACCTCCTGCTGTGAGATTTCTGGGAAACACTTTAGAGGCTGGGAGATCTCAAACTGTGAGTAAGCACACTGGATAGGTAGAGAGGAGGAACCAGAAAGGACAGAATGGATTGAGTCAATTTTTGATTTGAAGAAAGCCATGAAATTATTACAGTGCTCTTCTGTAATTTCTGTAAGTGGGAGAGTTTGTGGTTTAACAAGATGATTGATAGTGGAAAACAGCTGCTTAGAATTTCCAGGACTGGTTTTGATGATGTTGGAGTAGAACAGTGACCGAGCCTCTCTAAGCGACTTTGAGTAGACCTTTGGTGTTCCCGAAAGGCTAGCTTGTGGACAGTGAGACCTGAAGCCTTGTAACGCCGCTCAAGGACACACCCAGTTGACTTCATTTCCCGTAGCTCGCTAGTGAGCCAGGGGGCTAAACACGTTAGAACGCCCTGTTCTAGTTTTTACAGGGGCGTGACGATCCAGGATGCTACTCAGGGATTTATTGTAGAAATCTACTGAGTCATTTGCTGATACAAAGTTGGCAGAAAGAAGAGGCTGGAGGTCGACTCTCATGGTTTCTGGGTTGATGTTTTTCAAATTCCTGAAGTAGATTTGACGCTTGGGCTTAGTGTGGGGGGACACAAGTGACAATTCCATGGAAGACGGCCTTGTGGTCGGACACACCCGGATCGTACACAAGAAGATTGCTGAGAGGAGCCCAGTCAGTGATGACAAGATCGAGAGTGTGCCTCATGGTGTGGGTGGGGACATCGACAAGTTGCCTGAGATTAAAACAATCCAGTAGTTGGAGAAATTTGGCAGCAAAACGACATGCAGGGGCATGCAGGGGCAGTCGACATGAATGTTCATATCTCATAGTACTAAAATAATGGCAGAGGTTGTGTAAAATGTCGACAAAAGGTTGTACATCTCAGAGATGAAGGCTGGGTTTGGTTTGGGTGGCCGGAAAATTAGAAGTATGGTCATGGAGAAAGGGGGTTTGCAATTAAATGCCAGGCATTCAAAAGAAGAGATCTCAGGTAAGGGCAGTGGAGACAAGTCCAAATCACTGCGGTAGATGACAGACAGACCACCACCACGACCAGTGCTGCGGGCTTTCTGGAGGTAACAGTATCGGCGGGACAGGTCTCATTCAGGACAGAAAAATCATCTGGTTGTTGCCAGGTTTCTGTAAGGCATATAACGTCCAGACACTTCTCCAGGATGTGTTCATGTATGAGGCATGATTTGTTTGTGAGAGATTGTGAATTAAAGAGTTCGATTTTAATACTAGATGGAGCAGTGAGTCTCTGTATTGGCCGAAGAAGACTAAAATCCACTCCACGTTTTCTAACCCGCACAGTGGATGATTTTATCGAGGAAAGTCCAGTGACACTAATGGGAAAGGCTGCAGCGTTCTGATGACACGCTGAGACGCGATAGTGCGCACGTAAGACCAAAAGGACGGAATGGAGTTATCGGAGCGGGAGCGGGAGTAAACAAACTTAGAAAGGCAACTTCTGTGAATGTAACGGGGCAGGCGAAGGAGTCCAAGTTCTTTAATAACCGATATGCACAACGGAGTGCTGTAGTTGTTGAATTTCATCAGTTGGGTGACGGAATAATTCATCATCATGCCAGACGTGGAGACTAGCCCGTTATTAGCCGTTAGCTTTGGACGAGATGCACAAAGGACGTTAGTAGCCGTTATTTTCATGGAAATAATGCCGAGAAAAAAGCTATCAAACACAGAAAGTGTTCAACAGCGGCTATTGGTGAAATTGGAAGTAGTAAGGGCATATCCCCGAAAAGTCCCTGTATCTCCTGCATTTTACAGGCAATACCACTGACAGAGGTCCACAACATGTATGCGATGCTCTGTCCACAGTATTTTTCGTAAAAAATTTTAAAAAAAAGGTCCCGCTAGTGATGACAATATTTACTATTAGAGTAAAATGTGATATCTACAAGAAAGATCTCCTTCAGACACACTACTTGAGTTGACCGAAGGTCCAACTATAAGGAACGTATGTCTGAAAAATAGTATTTTTTGTAAAAAAGAAACTACGCCTAGTGAGTACAACATGTTATGTTTAAGTAAAAAATATGATATATAACGTAGGATCTCTTCAGGTCGATTGATTCATATGCACCAAATTTGGAGTCGGATAAGACGTTATGTCCTAAAAAGCGATTATCGTAAAAAGAAAAAGTTCCTCTGAGTGACTAAACGATGAACTATTAGAGTAAAACATAATGACTAAAAGAGATAATAGATTCCCCCAAGTCAATTCATATTCACCGAATTTATATTTAAAAATGATACCGGTTATACCGGTTTAGAAATTATATACAAAAAACTCTTGGAGATCAAAATCCCCTAGTGTCAGAATGATATAACCGACCTTACCTAAAATCAATCCAGTTCTTCATCTCACTAAGGTCTAGGTTATTATAAAACTTTGAACTGATACGTGAAATTGTGTTTTAAATTTTTTTTTAAATTACCTTCTCGTGAGTAAAGTGAGTTAAATATCTTTCAGAGATAGATCCCCTAAAATTGATTCCTATTCACCAAATCTGGAGTAAATGGGTCCAACGGTTCGGAAGTTATATTCGAAAAGCAATGTCTTTCATAAAAAGCTCCCCCTAGTGAGTAAGACATGAATTATAGAAGAAAGATCTCTTTGAATCTGTACCAAATTTGGACCGAAAACCGAACCAACTGTTATGAAGTTATAGACTGAAACTTTCGGAGATAAAACTCCCCCTATTGTCAAAAATACCCAACCGACCATTTTAGAAATTAATCCAGTTCTTCCTTGCACTAAGTTGTGAGTGTGTATAAAACGATCCGTGACATCGTTTTAGACATATCTGTGAATCTGTGGCAATGAGGATTCCATAACATCGAAAGGCGCTTCAGCTCAGAGTCAGACCGCAGGTTATTTCTTTCTGGCAATATAATGCAAACACAGAGAGATTAGATCAAATGCATAAAACATGTTGTGTCATTTTGCTGACTACGACATGCCTTCCTTCAGGCCCTTTACCCGGCCTCAGTGTTCAACCCCCGCTCATATTATAAACAACCGCATAAGCAGAATAACACACTCTCCTGCTCTTTTACTCAACATGTTTGATTCCTGTCTGCCACACCACATGCCTCTTAGGGCTTTCAGACTCTACTACAGGTAGGCCATTACTCCGCTGACATGTTGTTATCTGGTGTGTGTGTAGGTGTGCGTATGTTTAAAGGTGTTCTATCTGCCCAGCGGTGCAGCTGATCCCGCTGCTCTCGTTACCCCGCTTCATTCTGTAGCCTGCTGCAGTCCCAGCACTGTTTCACGGCGACCTGTCAGAACCATACTAATCCTCAGGATGAGGATGCTATTTAGCCCGTGGCACTGCCATTCTTTTTTCTTTTTTTCGCCCCAGCTGCACTGTTTACACTCCTCCCTCTCTGTCTTCATCTCTTTAGGTTTGGTCTCTCCCTCACTCTCTGTCCCTGTAATCGTGTTTTCCTGTAAGATCATGGCGTCGCTGTAAGACGTGTGAGTTAACAAGCGCAAATGTGTTTACGTTAAAATGTGTGTGACAGGTGATGGAACTGTCAAAGCCTGCACACTGGCAGGTTTGTGTGTGAAACCTGCCACCTGGCTGAGACTTCTTACAGGCCCTTTAAAGAGACAGTTATCACTTTCTGGGTGGTGTTCTTCCTCACAGTTTATATCATTGGCAAATTCAACATCTGCTACCAGATCAGGAAGTGATTCAGGTCCGGGAAATTCAGGGTGGTTGTGGCACATTGTGTAGAGCGGTTGTCGCTAAACCGGGAGCCGGGATTCGAGCCCAGACCCTGATGCAACATGCCATGGGTCCTTGAGCAAGACCCTGAAAACTCAAGATTCGAGAGACAAGATTCAAGGTCAAGATTCAGGAAGTGTTCAGTGGTACATTTTTGCATAAATGGAATACAATATTCATAACTTTGTATTGTTTCTGTACTTTAGGCTGAGAGAATTATTTTTTCTTATGTTTGTTGAGGAAAAGCTCTTTTTTTATTTCCATATGAGCAGGTCCAACTTCCGTATGGAAGCTGCTGTGTCTTTGGACCAGCATTTGCATTGGTTTGTTCTGCAGGTGCTTCTTTTGTTTATGTCAATGACGGGCTGGGCCTGGTGACCTGGGTTCTGCATCACGCGACCAAACAATCAGCAGCAGTGTAAGACACCGGTTCTCTTTTCAAGACTTCGCCAGATTATTCCCGTCATTAACACCGTCAAGCCTCGCCTTTACAGTGAACATGGAGACTCAACACTTCAAAGGATCGTAGGCTAAGAACGTACCATCACAATCAATCCAATCAATATAATCAATATAATTTATCTTTAACAAACATCAATCCAGTTCATTTATATGCACCACACTTGGACTAAATAAGTATCATGTTATGAAGTTCAATCCAACGATCAGCGTTATTAATAATTTAAAAAAATGTCCCCCTACTGAACAAAATCTGAACAATTAGAGTAAAATGATGATTACAGATCTCCTCAAGTAAATTAATATGCACCATATTTGGACTAAATCAAATATCACAATTTAAACATTTCAACGTCATATTGAGGTAGCTGTATTTTCACTATATTGAGGGTCAGACAATTATATAACAAAACCCAGGTAAAAATCCTAGAAGAATAAAAATGAACAAACATAAAAACACACAGCCCTTTTCAACTAATCTGTATGACTGCCAAAGCAAAGGAAAGAAATCTGCTTTATTCTTGATTTTCCTGTTTGGATCCACTCAAAGAGCCTGTGCACCCCAAGAGGGGCCACTCACTTAAGAAAAAAGAAAGGAGGAAAAAGTTATATTGCAAACATCAAATCAACCTCCAGCTAGGATTTGATTAACGGGTGACAGTGACACCTCTCCTGATGATATCCAACAAAACTCTCACTTAACACACATTTGTTTGTTCAGTTCTTTTGTTTTTTTTTGGTTGTTAATATATTTATTTTCCATCTGTCATCTTGTTGCCAAAAAAAAAATCATGGGGGGCAGGGATGAAGGGAATGCAAGAGGTGGAGGTAAGGGGAGGGGATGGGTTGTGGGTGGGGTTGACAGTGGGATGAGGAGGATTCTATTTTTGTGCGATGCAGTTTGGGATGAGTAGCAGATCAGGGCAAAGCAACTACAAAGATAAATATACAAATGAAAGGGGAAGAGAAATAGAGACGCGTGGGATGACAGATGTGATGCACGTCATTAACTACTTGTGTCTTCTTTTGTGTGTGGGTAATATGTGATCAGTGTGTTTGTCTTTCTGCTACAAAGGACTGTATGGACGGCGCGTTTGATGGTTGCCGTGTTTTATCATCCCTACATGTTTGTCTTGGATTTTAAGCCAACAAAGTTGCGCTGATATGCAATTGGAAGCGTCATGGATGACTAAAAAGTATATTTTGTTGAAGGTGTTTGTGTTGGGATCTGCAAGGATGTGCTCGTACATACGGCACCATGTTTAAGCATGATAAAAAACTGCACACTGCTTGGCTGAAGGAAGTAGAAGAAGAAGAAAGAAGGGTATAAAGAAGGCTGAATGGGAATTAAATGAAGAAAAAGGCCTCTCCCGGGGCCGATAAACGTGCTTAATTATAGGATGCCTTGTTAATTTAGTGTCTGGGAATGCAGGAGATCTGGGTCTGCCAAGGAAACGCAGCAGAAGCTGACTCTTCCCTGAACGTTAAATTGCTTCATCCCAGCCATGGCACAAGTATGGATATCCTATATACATGTATCTTGCACGCTTACCATGCAGTTATGGGATGTCTTGTAGGGCCATGTGCTGCAAGTTCATACTGTAGCCTTATAAATTCTAAATAGGACTTGCACTGGTAATGCTTTGCATTAAAAATGGATCCACTATTTTTTAGGGGACCTTTAATTTCTTAGCTATAAGAATTTATTTAATATGATACCGCATAATGTGAATTAATATTAAATTAGTATCAAATCCATATCCCGGAAAGGAAGAATTGAGAGACGTTTGATCTAGCCGGCCCCATTCAAACGTATGAAACCACAAATTTAGACCTCTGATTAATCTTTAAATTAATAACTACAACTAGTATCACCATATTACAGGTACATATAACTGGAACTGCTAGAAGGATTTTGAAGTTCTGCAGTGTGGAGGTTGGTAATATTCACTCTTCTGCAACATTAAATAGACCAGCCATCGTACTCAAAGGGACTTAATGAGAAGAATTGAGCAAAGATTAAACAATATCTGGTCTAAGTAAAAACTACATACTGATATTCTTGTGTGGGGGGAGGGAAATGAGGGAACCAATATGGTTGCTAGAGCCACTTGGGAAACTAAAAAGATGGCTACTGGGGCAACATTGCATATCGGAAACGAAAAAAGAAGGGAAAGGAACATGGGAGATGGGATGGGAATTGCACGAAAAGTTGCCAGGCTAGAAAAGAGGATAGGTCGTCACAAGTAGATCACAAATTCAAGATATAGGGCCCGTCAAGCATTAGCTAACTATTTATGGTAAGACGTACATAAAGATCTCTGCCAGTCCGATGAATTTAACAACTTTAACATAAAGCAGAAATGTTAAACAGTCCTGCTTGGCTGTGTATCATTGTTTAATTTCTCATGATAACTGTAACTATTACTGCTTGTAAGTATTTGCCACCTGTCATTTAACTCCTCAGAGTTACAAGTTAAAGTCCGCTGTCACCCCCGTCCCCGGAGTTAATTTTATCAATCAGAAATCCCAGCGATACAGATTACTGATTCTGCACAGCATGGATAGCCAATTAACTTATAGGATTAAAATAAATGAGCTAAAAGCCAAAAAAAAGAAGTATGTACTTACACGTAAGGAATCAATATGCGGAATGAAATGTTACTATGTCTGGAAATGTTACTCAAGGTAAGTGTACAGTAAACGTTAGCTAGCTAGCGTTAGTAACGTGCTGAGTAACGTTATATGACATTTGTGATATGCAAATTAGCTAACGTTAGCTAAAATAGGCTAGGTTCATTGCATATGCAACATACTGTATTTTAAGTCTGTTACTTCCCAACTCATACTGTGTTTATACTATCTTTTATTATTTCCAGCTGAACAATCATGCCCATCCTAAATACAGTTCATGGAGTACAAAAATTAAAAATCAAAAGAAAGATCGTCCTGTAGTCGTTGACCACAGAAACCTTTAAAACAAGTCAAGAAGGTTTAAGTAAGTTGGCGCATGCAGCCTTAAAACATGTTGTATAATACTAGCATTTCAGGGTGGGTTCATTATTTAATCTGTCACATGTTGTTCCTATGTGTGATCTTGAGTAACAATCTGGCTGTTATATTGTTGGTCAATGACACCTAAATTATTTTGACCAGTTCTCTAAGGGCAGCTGAATTGTACAGAGGAGAGATTAGACATAAATGATTTATTTTCAGTCTTTCATCAATGTCTTTGTAAATTATACTAGGAAGTGTTTCTATTACGCCGGCTTTCCACTGCAATTTTGTTAATAATATAAAAAATGGGAAACTCCTGTTCTGTATAATATTCCATGATACCAAAGGAGAAATATATGGACTTACTTCACAATAAGCACTTTCTCATTTTTTAAAATCTTTTTGTATCTCTTCTAGATAAATATAGGATTGATGGCACCACAAGGAGGTGACTTCTAATATGTCAGAGGGAAAACGCTGCCGTTATATATAGATGCAGCTGTACCAGCACCTGACCTCCTGAAATTAGCTGTCCAGAAAATGAGAACATTTAACAAAGACATGAGAAGGATCACACGTCCTTTTGTATCCAGATTGTTCAGAGCTGGTCCATGTGCCGGGGACAGAGAAGCCTATCACATTGGCTGAATAAAAAAAGGAAATTGGAAAGACGTATTGCAGGATTTCTCTCCTCATATGCCAAGATCAGCACTTTACAGGAGGTTGTGTTTGTGGATTTGGAAAATTACTACTTTGTATGCATATATTTTCTGATACTGTGATATTTGTGTGTGGATGCTATATATATAATATTACTGGCTTTGTATACTATGTACTGGTTTATATATGTTATTACTGGTATACTTTTTTGATTATTCTTTTTTTACTGTAGTGGACAATATGCTCTCGGAATCAGATTCTGTGATTGCCATCCCTTCCAGGAGCACCGCTGAGTTCAATGAAGCTGACACTCTGGTGAGTCAAGATCAAATAAATCATTTTTACAAGAGAGATACATTTAATGTTATGTTATGTTCTACCCACTCATACCACCTCCTCCTTCCCCGGACTAAGCTCAGAATCATGGGTGATCGGGTTATCGGGCTCTGTTCTGCTGCCTCTCGTCTGTGGAATGCCCTACCTGACCATCTGAGGGCTCCACAGATGACTGACACATTTAAAAAAGGACTTAAAACTTTCCGTTTTAGCAGAACCTATAACTTTAATTAACATTGCTGCTTTTTGGTGAGGCTTTTATATAGTTATTATTTTATTCTTTATTGATGCGTTTATCTTTTTTTTTATTTAGCTTTTACTTTGTAGCACTTTGAGATTTGATTGATTATTATTATTAATGGTTGCATTAAATATCTTACCCAGGACTTTTCTACTATTTTGATTTCACAGAGGCTACATACATATTGTACTAGGAACTTTGTTTCGATTATAAATATTTCCTGTATTAGATTTCAAAGTAAGGTATATACAAAAAGGATGAATAGTGCATTACAAAATGACATCCTTAGAACTCTAATGTTTTCTCCTCAGGTTTTTGAGCCCCAGAACAAAAATACACCCAGCGAACAACCTGAAGATCAAGAGTAAGAACTAATTTGCAAGACTAATAATTAATTGTAAGATATTACTGCAATCAGGTCACAAGTAGAACAGCCTATAGATGTTATATTGACCAGCACTTTGATTTTTAAAGTTTACAATACATTTTCTCTCACAATTTTTTCTCATGATTTTATAGAAGGTTTTGAGGTTTGTCACAGTAAGTATCTTCTCTAAATTGAAGAAAATAAGTCCATAACAGTCCGTGTCCAAAAACCTTCCACATTGGATTCTGTTTCAGTGAGTTCTAACTTAATTCTGGAGCAGTTTTTTTCAATAGCAGGAAATGGCGTAAAAGGGGACAATCGCGATACTTAAAATAATGTCGAGATTAAAAAATGCAACACCTCCTATTTAGATGTCCTTTTATAATCCATAAACACCTGCAACAAGGTTTTAATTGTCACATGTTTTAGAGATGCAAGTTTTCTTTGTGAGCTCAATGCCCATGTGTTGAGGAAGAGGATATATATATATATATATATATATATAAACAGTTGTTAACAGATTGTTTATTTTTTCTAATTAAACAATCAAAGTCAGTAAATCTGACCAGCATATCGTAGATCTCTGAGAATGTGGCACGCTTGAAACCTCTGATCGCTCCATCCCACACATTGGACCTTGAAATGTTAAATCAGCCTATTATCTATATATATATATATATAGATATATATATATATATCTATATATATATATATATATATATATATATATATATATATATATATATATATATATATATTTATTTATCTTTATCTATGTATGTATATAAATATGTGTTTATCTATATATCTATATATATCTATATCTATATACATATATCATGTGTATAATATGTGAATGCCACTTTAAAGCAATTCTAACATTTTTGTGCAATTTAGATTTAAAGATGATCTTTCAAAAATGATCTTTCAGCCCTCCAGTTTTCACAGCACTACTGCTGCATCCCTGCTTTGCGGGCCTCCGTCTTATGCTGTTTGGAAAGCAAGGTCACTGCTCTTGATCTTGAGAAACTCTTCAAACCTGATCTGAGTCCATCGGGGAGTAACAGCAGACGAAGAAAAGGAGAAATATTAGGATACTGGGCAGACTATGAATCATAGTCATATAGAATCATAGAACATGTCACTAAATAAGGTCACTTACCTCCCCTTCCTAAAGATGGACTATCACGACTCTATACGTTGATTTGTTTTAGATGATCCATACACATGGCTGGAAGCTCCCGAGTACCATTAAGCATGCTGGTGACACAGCAGCATACACTGAATTGCAGCCATGATGCCGTTCTCTGTGCCACAGTCAGTCCGCAGCCTCATGGGCGCAAAATCCAGTTTTCGCAAACAAGCGATGAAATTGTTGACGATCATTTCTGGATTGTTATTTGTAAGTACATATACAGGCCACAGCAGTTTGCGTGAAAACGTCTTGAGTTTATCGTATCCATCAGCGTGCCACATATAATTAGGCCCCATCGAATAGTAGGTTCTCCGTATGAACCTTCTCCGCGCTCTCCTCGCAAATCCTTCAGGGTTGAGCTCACGGACCAAAATCCTAGCATCACGTCTCTTCACTCGTAAATTGTTCTTCTTTTTGAGTACTTTCCACATTGCCCTGTATCCAAAGAGTTTTCCTGGTCCACGGAGCTCCAACCCGATGGCATCACTAACAGCGTTGGAGGAGCGTAGAGGAATAATCCGGTCTCCGATCTGACCTCTTTGAGTTTAGTTTTAAGACATCGCAAGGTAATGAACCACCATGCAATGATGACATTATATCCCAGATACTGTCATACGTGTGTCCGTCTTTGAAGTAGCCTTCAACAATACTAATCACTTCATTTTCGGTTTTGTCCCGATCCCTTTTAAAAGATATAAACACTTGCCACAATTTTAGCAAAATTGGGCCGAGTTACTAAAATTGGTTCCACAAAAAGGACAAAACATATCAGACACCATGCAAATGATTTAATATCAATGGATGACTGTTTGATTGACAGGTAGTTCACTTCCGGGGTGTAGAACCCTCCCTTTTCCGTCAAACTCTTTTTCACAAATTTGTTTTGCTTTTGGGAAAAGTGTTTTGGATTTTGGAAATGTGTTTTGCTTTCGGGAAAAGTGTTTTATATTTTGTAAAGATGTTTTTCACTTGTGGTCAACGTAACAAACACTCAAGACACAAGACGCAGTTTGTTTAGCTCAATTTCTTTGCAATTTACCTTCTGACCCTTGATCTCCTCATTGTTTCTCTTCTATCTTTATATTTCTATGTGGGTGGGTTGCAAGTCAGAAACTTCTATATACCAAACAAACTGGTCCTGTCGCCTCTGCACTTTTTCAGGACCATGGACAGCATCACAGCTTCACAAGCTTTCCCTGCTTTAGCGCAGTCATTTCAGTATTTCACAGAATAAACCTACACGTACTGAACTATAAGTCTTACAATTATCATGTGCCAAACATCTACATTTAGAGCAATCCCGATTTAAAGCTGACATGTAATGCACAAAAACCAGGCTTTAAGCGTTATGAAGTTTACCTGCTCTCACTCAATATCAGATTACATTTTATAAATAGTCTTACATGATTTTGCTAGCGAAAAGATAGATGGATGCATTATTTGTAGTCCCGGTCCGGGATGTCCCGTAAAGCAAATTAAGCCCCAGCATCCCCTTCACTTTCAGAATTTGTATCAGTTTTTGTACGCTTTTTGGGCGGTCATAAAACAGAATATTGCAACACAAATGAGACCACTGTGAAATAAAAACTGCCACAGAAGCAGTGAGGGAGGGAGGAGAGGAGAAAGGGATTTAAAATATAGAGGGAGAGTCATTGATTAAATGCTGTAAAGTGAAAGTAGTTGTGTGAGCACTGGGAATACACACAGCACACTCCCTCCATTATTAATGCCTCTGCATTCCTCTCTCACCCTCCTTTCTTTCTCTTTCGTTCTCTATCCCTCTCTCTTCTCCACCCCCTCTCAGTGAGCTGGCAGTCGATGCGCGATGATAAATTGGCGCCGGTGTGGAACCTGCATTTATTTCTGTCATTATTCAATAACAGGTGCAGCAAAAATCAAGGCAGCCTGGCAGCTATTGTACCGCTGCTGTCGCCATGTGATTATTCGCCATAATTTACTTTACTGCTTCGTTCCATGGAATCAATGTTAACTTGAGTTGTTTGACTAACTGGGGGAGAACTGTGTGTGTCCACCATTTTCAGTAAATACTTTTTTCATTATGAAACAAAGCCGTCAATAATGGCAAAGTTGGCACTGCTTTAACAAGCAAGTGGCGAGTAAGACGGATGCTCCAGAGAGACAGTTTGGTCAGAAACATGCACAGCAATTGCCAACTGGAGGTCATTATGTAGGGCTCTGGTGGTGCTTCTACTGTTCCTCCTCACACAAAGGAGGCAGATAACGGTCCTGCTGCTTGGTTGTTGCTCTTCTAAGTCCAGCTCTCCTCGTGTAACGCCCCGTCTCCTGATATCTTCTCCACACCCTTGAGACTCTGCTGGGAGACTCAGCAAACAGTTTTGTGAGGGGATTTATAGATGTGCCATCCTGGACAAGCTGGACTACCTGTACAACCTGAATGGACTGCAGGAACCACATCAAGCTATCAGTAGAGACAAGGCACTATAGCAAACTAGGTGTACGCTGCCATCACAGACAGCAAGGACATATCCCCTAAAAGCCCCGATTCCCCTGCATTATACAAGCAATCCTCTTGATTGAACAAGGGACCCCTTGAAAAGGAGATGGTTTATTCCAAAGGGGCTTATCCTCCTGCAATAAACTTTTCTCAACTGCTCCAATTAAAAATGAAGTCACTTTCGAAAATGTGTTTTCCGTAATAAAAAGAAAAGGAAAATGATATATATGAAATATGAACAATTAAACGAAATGTGAGATAGACAAGAAAGATCTCCTCGGGTTGATTCATATCGACCAAATTTCGACCTAATGGACCAACGGTTGAGAAATTATAGCTTTAAAACTTTTGGAGAAAGAACTCCCCTTAGTGTGGGAAATGTACAACCAGTCTTTCCAATAATCAATCCAGTTCTTCCTCAGACTAATGCTATGTGGTTATGAAATTTGAAAATGGTGCGTTAAATATTTTGAGTTATCGCTTTAATAGGACTAATCTGCAGCAGCAAAAGCGGTGGGAAAGGACACTTTTGGGTCTAATACAAAACCAGAGAAAAATCAGTCAGAAAGGATGAGGAGAAAGAAATGGACTTTGGCCGATTCCTGCAGAACCAGTCCGTTTTTAGGGAAGTAGTTTAAGGGGAAATAACTATCAGCAAAAAAGCCTTTTTTAATAAATCCAATTGTATTCAAGGCTTGTATTCAGTCAATTCCTAGTATACAGTATATACTGTACACCCATGCGAAATACTAATTTACTGGTACCTTTTACTTTTGATACCTAAATTATTGCTAAAATGACTTTAATGCTCAGCACATTTGATATCAAATATTTCAATTACTGGCAGGCCTGTTTATAATCCAGCCTTACCTGTAACCCCACAGACATTTCAATAATAATACGCCTCTTTGCTTCAGAAGAAAGGCTTGGTTAATACTGTGGCTATGTCATGCCTAATTACAGTTATTAAATTATTCTGCCTGAGAATATATCATGTGCATCATGACTGGTGCATTATTGGATTTGACTGTCCCAGCTGGCATCGTGCCAGCCTGGCCTGACTCCCTACAGCTGGAGCAGATATATCAGCCTGCTCAACTTGAATGGGAACCATACGTGAAGGATTTATTCCATGTGAAGATTGTAGGCTGCAGCCTGGTCACTTATATTGGATCAGAACGCAGCTTTAAAGGTTGAAGGCTTGCAGTAGCAGCTAAGGACACTGGATTTAGTCAAATTGCCATTAATCGCACCTGGGACAGATTTGTTTAAATGCATGCCTCTCTTTTGATTATTTGAATTGAGCCGACATGAAGAGCTCTGAGTGAGGATTGTCGTTACCAAAGGCAGGTCCTAGAAGCCCACCCCATGAACTAGCATTGAACTGTAGCACAGTCTTTAACTTCTGGCTGGGTGTAGTTTCAAAGTGAACAGAAGTTTAAATAACTTACAAATGATCAAACAAAATATACTGTTCTACTCATTGATTAATTCAAGTGAAGGCTTGCCTAAGGGAAGCCTGGCTCTCTTAGGGGAACTGACTGCATGTACTGAAACCTCTGGATCTTATATAAGTCAGTGTTTTTATTGAAATCTAGCGATGTGCACAATAAAAAAAACATAATGCAAAACCTTGGTCTTGCTGTGAAGAAAAGGCACAAAAAAATTATAGACTTAAAAAGGAAAAAAGGAAATACACAATTCCATCCCTCTTTAACCACTAAACTTACAGGGAACAGCAACAGGATGTTAATAGGTGAAAAAAAGACCCACCTATACTCTTAGAAATGAAACAGAGGTGATGTTTGCATTACTTGCCTTTTTTTTTACATTGAATGAAATAAATAATTGCACCTTTGACAACTACGATAAGCGTATTTCAATGTATGTATGAGAAATATTAAACGCTTTTCGGAATAACATGATTATATTCCCAAAAAGTTGTCGATATTTTTGAATCATCATTACCGTTTCCGCATCAGCCGACTTTCTAACTTTATAAGTCATTAGTTACATAGACATTAGTCTGAGGAAGTATTGGGTTGATCTTGGGAAAGGTTACTTGTATAATTATGACATGTGAGTCTTATTTTCAAAAGTTCAAAGGTCATAATTTCTTAACGAGGAGATTTATTTTGTATGTATTCTTCAAAAACTTCTCATTCAGCTTCTAAAAAAATGTCTTTTGTCCATAGCTTCCTAACTTTTTGTCCGATTTAGCCCAATTTTGATGAATATCAATTGAGTCGAGGGACTCTGTCTTGTGTATAACCTAATTTTACCCTAATAGATAATTTTTTGCTTTCTCTGGGGGGGGGGGTTTCTTCTACAATAAACACTGTTCTTGGACATAACCTCACATTCAATTTGAAGGGTTCATTCAGCGAGATGTTGGTACAACGCAGGAGATTTGAGACTTTTTGGGAATATACCCGTGTTGTTAGGGATCAAAGTGTAGGCCTAGCTGTTTTAGTACATGAAAAATGAACTGTTACTAACATATTTTTCTTATTCTTATTAGCCCTTGTCTTAATTAATTACACATTTGGTAAAGGCGCTGCACCAACATCATTTTCAATGCAAAACTATGACCACTATTCAATCCTGTCAGGCGTCTAATCCATGCTCTCCTTTGTTAATTCCATGTAAACTCACCCACTGATGCCACTGAGTCGTCAGGAGGGGGTTCACATGATTAGGACCGATGTTACAGTGAGTCCTCATTGATTGGCTGCAGGATTGACACAGATTAATGGCTGTCATGCGGTCAGGGAGAAAGAACACCTTTATTGAGTTTGCTTTTCACGCTGACTTTATGTCCTGCACGCACGTACATCATCTTTCGTCCTTCACGCTCTGGTTTTCTGTTTGCTAGGACCTCACTGAGAGGAGCACCAACAATACGTATTATAGTTGTACATCCTAACAGTTCATGCGTCTCCCAGCAGTGCTGCTGTTTGAAGCCAGAGGGTCCACCCTCCGTTGACATAAACTCCTGAGATAAAAAGGCTTTTCAAGCATCTTTTTATTTCTCAGCATATACGTGTAGCTCCCTTGCTCTTTTACACTCTCCCTCTCCACCTCTCCTCTCCGATGCTTACTTAAGCCTATCTGATGTGTTAATGAGGCACTAACGAGACGAGCTCCATCTTAATCTCAGGCAGAGAAAACGGACAATGCGGAGCATTCCGTGGGATTAGCGCAGGAAAGGGCGCTCCGCGAAGTAGGGGGCGTGAGAGAAACAAACAAGTAGATATTGAGGCAGAGGTGAAAAAGAAGTCGTATGTATATCTGAATGGTGTAAATTAGTCGGACTTAGCAGAGCGATGTTTATTCCTAATGACCGTGGAATGGCTGGTGGGTAGGAAGCAAGCATATATCTGTAGCAGAGAGTTATGACCCTGTTGGAGGAAAAAAATAATGAGGCAGTTGTTGTGTGCACACTCAACACCCACACACTTGTTTTAAGAGGAAATGATCGGAAAGTGCAATGCTAATCCCTGGTGAAGGTTCTTCACTGCCTTTAAAGTCTCTGCTTCTTTCATCCTCTCTCTCTCAGGTCCGGTCTGGCCGAGCTGCTGCCGTCTCTTTGTCTTTGCCCGCGCTAACAGCTTTCTGACAGATGAAGGGATGTCTTCTATTCCTCCTGATGAAAAAGCAGGGAACTCCGGCTCAGGTGTTTGCTGCCTTCACCGTTGGGATCCCTCTAATCAATCACATCAATTACCACTGAAGTCTCATCATTACCCTTCATCACATTGATTTGTGTTTGATTTGTTTGAAAGTATGTCCGCTCGGCTTTACCCTGACTCCCCGGAATTTATTATTTGGAAAAGTTTGTGATTTTATTTCTACAAAACTTGGAAGCATAAATTAACCCGGGATCAGCGACTTTTCTTTTAAATTGTTCCTGCTGGCGTCGCTATGACTCAGGAGTTTCAGAACTTCTGACTCTTGGCAGATTGATTTGGGCTGTCTCAGTCTGAACTTCGGCTCTGATGTTGCTCTCCACTTCACCCTTGTCTGATGACATATGTTGCTTTTTTGAACAAGATTCTGCCCTGGGGATTATCTCGGATTATACAAAAATCCGGTTTTCAAACTCCAATCCCGATTCTGCCTTCTTTCTCTTTCTTCTGATCCCCTTTTACAACCAAAGATATTTCTCCAGATGATTCAGAATTGCTCAACAGCTACTGATTACTTTCATATCATTCAAAATGAGTATAAATGATTGCAGAAACTACTTATTATTCAATAGAGCTATATCATTTTCAGCATCAGCAAAATTAAACTAAACTAAATGTTCTTGTTGATCACTCAGCAGGAGATAGATTAAATACACAAATTAACTTTGACATTAGCCAGAACAATTAACAAGGAGTCATCATGTGTTAAGTGTTTAATTACAGGAAACCGAGCAATGACTGTGTGGGCAAAAATTAATCAGATCCGACCACCACTGATGAAACAGACAGCACATGAAAATGCCAGATTTAACACAACACCATGACAACCAATGAATATAGGCATGAATTAACTAATCAGTCAAGATTATACAGCAGTGTGATGAGCAGTAAGCAACAGAGATGGTGTCAGAAATAGGGAACACACTCATTTTAATTATGAATGTTTTTTTATATATCTTTTTCTGACTTTGTATAGATATTGTTGTATCTTCGTCGTCATTTTGTAGCAACTATCTCTACTCTACTCCACTCTGACTAATAAATGTCATTCAACAAATTTTGACAGTGCTGCTGGATACCTTGTTGGGTTACACCAATGACTTTGGTGCAGGAGACTTGGGTTCGACCCTTAGTCAAGGTCTATAGCGCAACCAGCTTAACCAGCCACATCTAGTGCCAATGCGAAGCCCAGATAAATGGGAGGAAGGGCATCCGAAATAAAGAAATCCAAATGCCAAATTAATATGTTGAACAAGTCGATCAGCTGTGGCCACCCTTAACAAGGGAAAGAGCCGAAAGAAGGTAACCACCTGACCCTAAAGAGTCGGACATCATTTTAACCTAAACCCTATCCCCAGGTGTCATCATCTATTCTTGTCGCTATTACCTAACTAAAAAAGTTCTCATTATAACGTTGAAATGCCAGGGATATTATGGAATCGTCATCGCCACCGCAGCAACCAGAGATACTCCATTTTAATGCGATAACTCAAAAACCATTATATAGATTATTTTTTCAATTTACAACCACATAGACCTTCATGTAAGGAAGAACTGGATTTACCTTGGGAAAGGTTGGTTAAATGTTTCAGCCACAAGAGAGAGCTTTATCTCCAACGTTTTGTGGGCCATAGTATCTCAACCGTTGGTCCGATTTAGTCCAAATTCGATGTATATGAAATAACTCAAGAAGATCTGTCTTTTATGTTTTGTGTTTTAATCAAAACATATAATAGTTACTATTAGATTACTATTACTACTTTTTTTGACATAACTTCCTAACAATTGATCCAATGTAGTCCTGATATATATCCACCCAAGGATATAAAACTTGTATATATGTTATTACAAACAACACTTTTTTTCTTATATAACATTTGGCTGTTGGTCCGATATGATCTAAATTTGGTGCTTATAATTTTCTCATTTGACTTCCCATTTAAATTGAGGAGCTCAATCAGGGGTTTGCATGTAACAAAGCAGGGGATTTGGGTTTTTTGGGAAATTCCCTGGGTGTCTGGATAACAGCATAGGCCAAGTTTCAACATACTGAATCAGCATTCAGAATCCAAAAAGATGTAGGGTTGGGGTTAGGAATCACATGGGCATAATCTTACCATTATCCACCTGAAAGAGGACCATTAGGGAATAAAGTTTTCATGAAGTGGTGCAACTGGTCTGCAAAAATGTGTAGGTAGGTGATATGTGTGAAGGTTCACCAGGACAGAATTACTCAAAGCAACAAATTGTCTGTTCTGGCTTGACTTCTTCCCATATTGCCCAGGTAAGAGAAGCAAAACACCTGGTCGTCCCCACTTTCTTCACTTTCTGACACTGCATTGATGTCCAATGTAGGCCCATTCACCTGTGGACACTGCTCGACGCCAGTGACGTGGGAAGAGGTTTGTGGCAAGTGAGGCACTGACCGTTTCAGAGTCATATTCACAGATATATGAACCCAATAGAGGAGCTTAAATTCAGCATTTAATAGCCATAGCTTGCACACCGACTACCGTTTGTGTTTCATATCTCATATCAGATTCTCTCCACAAACATAGGTAAAGTACATGTATGGCCAAAGAAGAACGTTAAATTTGTGTCGGCTCAGAGAATGAGGGCATTTGCTCTGAACCTCTGTGGGTTGCCATCGCAATTCTACAATTCTTACGGTACAAGAGAAAATCATAGGTTCACCCTGTTTTTTGAAGAAAGGGGTATAGAAATTAGAAATAATGTTAAATGTTATATTTTCTGTTAAAAATAAAGATCATCATTACCGAAAATAAAGCTGATTATATACGGGGAAAAAAAGTTTTGAAAAGGATAGAAAAAATTCTAGGTTGATTTTCAAAATCTAAAAAATTTAATCTAAAATCTACAATAATTTATCAATTTTCTTTGGCTGGCTTGGATATAGAATCTTCCATTTTTGCAGTCAGACCAAAACACAGGTGATTCCTCTCCTGACTGCACGTCCCTGCTCAACGCCCAATAGGCCAGCTTTCGCTCCACATCCACAGCGATGAGCTTTGAACCAATTACCCTTTTACCAATTCACCAGTTGTCCTCCCTTAGAACACTTTTTCTAACAATTTTAGACTGGGAACGCCCAACAAGACCCGTTGCCTCATTTAAACTTGAGAGAAGATTGTGCAGCCCTCCACGCAACTTGCGTAGGCACAGTAACTGGAGAATGGTAAAACTACGACTTCGATGGCAGAAAGATGAATTAAGGAACGTTGGGAAATGAATACCAGTGTGTAGAATCAATCCATATATAAGAACGCCACAGAACAAATAAAAAAGCAAAATTTTCTGTGAAAAATGCAACAGTCTTTCCCAGGAAAACAAATACAAACCAAGTTATCGGTCACTGTAAAGGACACCTCAGATGTTTCAATTATTACCAAACAATATTTATATGTTAAAGGAATTAATTCTCGTTTTTAAAAAAGGAAAACCATCAGAGAAACGTTGTTTGCATAGAAGCTGTTTCAGATGCCATGGACAGGCAGACATGTTTAAAGTCTCTTATCATATATCATATATTGCATTTTTATTGCAATATTATTATGAATACTATAGTTAGTAGTAGGCAAATATGCATCTAATTAATATGTAATGACACACCAAGTTGATGTATTACATTTATTTTATTTTTGTGCATATTTACTTCCTCTGACGTAAATCCAACAGAGTTTCATCAATGAAACCCGTGGAGATTTTGAGAGCTGGCCCCTTCATCCAGGCATCATTTTCTCTCATCAAAGTTGTTACATTTTGTACACTTTGTTCCTGCTTTAACATTAACAACTCAACATATCATCTTCAGGACAAGATGTCCACTTCCTGCAAAACAAATTACATGTTATTCACTGATTTATGTATTTATAAGAGACAGCAGTGACTATTGTTAAGGCTTTACGGACACAAAAATCAAAAAGTGCAATTAAAAGCTTTAACAGATTCAAGCATGTTTGTGATTCCCGTCATAAAACATGTAATCTATACAGCTCTTTCACTGTATTTATGAAGGGAGTGCAGCAGAATGTGTGCAAGGATACACCTTGCATGCAGGACCTGTATTGGGCAGAGTGCAAGTGACAGCAGGATTAAAACAAGTGGGGCGGCAGTAATCGCTATACTCGCCAACAGATCTGGGTCTCACGACATTTTACGCCACATGTGTCAGAGAAGTGATCTCTTATCCAGGATTTGCTGCTGTAATATTGAGGATGCAACCATGCCACGCAGGCACAAAAACAAGCACTGGGTGTTTGTGTCTATTTTGCACTGTTGCTTTATGCACAGTATGCACAAACCAACAAATGCGGGAAGTTCACCTCCTGCGTGTTCACTAGCAAGCCAGAGGCGGCTCCGGTTTGCATGCCAGCTGTAACATATTTAAAATGTGTGAACCACACACACATTGAGAGCCACTCAAGTAATTTATGTAGGAAACAGTGACCTGTGATAGAGAGAGAGAGAGAGAGCGAGAGAGAGAGAGTAGAAAGGGATGCTAGCTCACATGCAAACTGAATATGTATGACATCATGGCACAATGCACTTCCAGTAAGACCTCCTCTCTCCTTCTGTCCCTCTCCTGTTTATGTGATAAATCTTTTGTCCAAGGTTATCACTTAGGTCCAATTCATTTCCCACAACTGTACATCCTCATATTTGCAAATAAGCTAAAAAGATTATTTTAAATGAACAGCGCTGCTTTATCACAGCGATATGAAATCTCTTCTTTTCTTTTTTATTTCTTATAGCTGAAAAACAACAAATGGCCCATTCTTCTCTGATTTCTACCTCTGAGTTGACTAACGCATGGGTGTTCACTCGCCTGCTGCACATTATTCACTCCCATCTGATGAATGAGGTACACGGACGATAGGCAATATATTATATCAGCTAAAGAGGCGTATAGCATTATCTAATACGCTTATGCATAAAAATATGTGAAATTACAAGAATACGGAATAAAAATTTTTGCACATATAAATAATATTCATGATAATAATGTTCACATTACTTTTGCAGAGCAGCACAGTTCCGTCAAAGGACGAAGGTAGAGTTTGGATGTTTCCCCTCGGTTTGTGTGGGTTCACTCCAAGTCCTCCAGCTCCCTCCATAAACATGTTGCCATGTTGGTGAATTGATGTCTCTTAATTTCCCATAGGTGTGATTGACAGCGTAATGGTTGGTTGACTCTATGTGCCGGCTGGCGACTTGTCGATGGTGCACCCCACCTCTTGCCCGAAGTCAGCTGGATAGGCTCCAGCCCCCATTATTATACATTTTAATGAAGGTGTAAGACAATTTCACACCAAAATCAACGTATATAACATAGTTCCAACATCACACATGGCAGATAAATATGAAAACAGACTTTTAATGTTCAAGCCTTGGGATAATGATGGGTTTCATTGGCACTTCTCTCGCTTTGCCTTCTTCATTCAGCAGTCTTAAGTAGGAAACAATGCCATAGCCACTTGAATCAAAGAAGTGATGAAGTAAGTATGAGGTTTGTCCTGAAGCTTTATTTCAAAGGTGAACAAATCACTCTCAGTACACCGCTGTTCCCCAAGAGCTCTCTCAAAGTACAGAATTTCCTGATCCAGATCCAGAACCTAGGCTCTCCTAAAAGATTTTGTTCTGGAATAGAGAGTAGAAGTGGCCATTGATGGGGTCTTTGGCAAGTCCAGTGGCCTCTTCCAACAGAGTATAAATAATCGTCGGCAGGAAAGTTCCTGAGCAGTGACTGTTCGACTTCTGCTAGCAAAACTAGCATTACTGGGAGAAAATGTTTGCTCCAAGATTTGTATCACCATTTGATAGACTTCAACGCCGTTCTCTAGCTCCACATCAGGCAACCAGAAAAATCTCATGTAGTCCGAGTTCGTATTCGGTACCCTGACCTGATGAAACATGGAAGGTTATGGGTTTTTGGAAAAAATCTAGTGAGGACACTGGTGAGACTGTTTGCAAAATGTGGTTCTTGTAGGATCTGAGAATCGAGTGACTTACTTGACTCAACTCAACTTTTTTTAAAAACACATTTAAAAAAACAACAGAGATGTCCAAAGTGCTGCACATTCAATAGGAAGCATAGGCACATGATTAAAACAAGAAGAAATGTCCAACAACTCCTCCTGGATTAAAAGCCAAGGAATAAAAATTAGTCTTAAGGCGAGGTTTAAAAACAGAAAGAGTGGGGGCTGCCCTGACATGAGGGGGTAGCTCATTCCACAGTTTATGGGTTGCAACAGATAAAGTTTGGTCGCCCCTCATTTTCAGTTTCGATTTATGGACGACAAAAGACAACTAGTCAGCTGACCTCCGTGACCTCGAGGGAGTATAAGTCTGTGAGAGGTCAGAAATGTACGTGGGTGCCAACCAATTTAACGATTTAAAACAAACTATAAAACCTTAAAATGAATCCCAAAACGTACGTGTTAGCCATTAAAGGGAGGTCAGAATGGGGGAGATGTGCTCTCGCTTGCGGGGGCTTGTTAAAAGCTGAGCGGCAGCATTTTGAACCAACTGTAGATGTGAGAGGGAGGTCTGGCTCACGCCATTACAGTAGTCCAGGCAGGTTGTAATAAGAGAATGGATAAGCTTTTCAAAATCATTAAGGGTTCAAAAGGTCATAACCTTAAGTAAAAGCCTCAACTGATTAAAATTGGATTTAACCACAGAGTGTATCTGTTGATCAAGTTTAGAATCAATGTCCATTTTGACTCCGAGGTTTCAAACAGTGGATTTTAAAAATGGTTACAGGGAGCCCAGGTCCATGACAGAGGCGTCAATTGTACCAATAGGTCCAAACACCATGACTTTAGTTTTACTATTATTAAAATTGTAAAAGTTAAGGGTCATCCAGGCTTTGATGTCCTACAGACACTTCAGTAAAGAATTTACATTTCTTTTCAGTGAGAGGTAAATTTGTGACTCATCTGCGTGGAAATGGTAGGATTTGCCATGTTTCCTTAAAATCAACCTTACTGGGCCAGATACAAAGAGAAAAGGATTTGCACAAGAATGGAACCTTGGGGGACTCCACATGGAAGAGGGGCAATGGACGAGACACAATCACCTAGGCTAACTGAAAAGCTTCTCCCTGACATGTAGGACCTGAACCACTGTAAGATTATGCCTCTGATACCCACATAGTGGTCCAGGCAAGAGATGAGAATATTGTGGTCCACTAAAAGCGGAAAAACTGCAAAATCACCAGATTCTGTGGTTAATAAAAGACCATTAAAAACTCTTGAAAGTGCAGATTCTGTGTTGTGCAAGGCTTTAACACCAGGCTGGAAGACGAATGAAAGAAGAATGTCATGTATGTTTAATAAAAACTGTAATTGCACGAGTAACGTTTTTTCTAAAACTTTGGACATGAATGTCAAAAGATTGGCCTAACGTTTTAAAGAATGGAGTTGTCCAAGCTGGCTTTATTAATTAAAGGCTGTACCGCCGCTTGTTTAAAGAAGGATGGTAAAACACCCGAAGCAAGAATGCTGTGTATAATTTTTTGGACGTTAGATGCAATAGCTTCCCAGACCTCTTTAAAAAGGCGAGGTGGGACAACATCTATGGGACAGCCTGCAGGCAGGCTGGGGGGCAAGGATAGAAAGAGTTGTTTTAATAATAATAATAATACATTTAATTTATAATGCACTTTACATTTAAAAAGAACACAAGGTTTGTTACAAATATTTGAAATAATATCAGAGAAATGTTTGATCTTAATAGATTTAACAGTCCTTTGATATCTTCTCCAGCATTCTTTCATCATTTCATAAGACACTGACTGGGTTTCTTCACATCGTGGTGATGGGCATACTGGAACTTTCCTCAGTGGCTCTCCTTTTCTCTCTCTTGTCATCAGGTGGTACCAGAATAGCAAAAAGCTTTCACAATTTTCTGTGTTGAGTGCTTTATACTCTTCATGGAACCTTGAGCTTTTTCCGTAGTTTTTATTTTAATTTTACTGCTCTTTGTTCAGCAAGACAGCAATTGTTGCGGTACTCAATTTTGTCATTTCTCAAAGGTAATCCAATGCTCTAGTGACCCTTTTCTAATTTTATTGACTTTGAGGCCTTTTCCATGGACATCATCTGTGATCATTTTTAGTGCTCTTCGTGCTCACACCTTGTGAAGTCATATTTCATCTGCTGCCCCAGCAACTCCTCAAACCTCATAGCAGATAACCTATTAGCCATTAATACCTTTTTGGTTCTCTTGAGGGGTCCGTTGACAGTACTTCCAAAAGTGGTTTCAACAACATAAGGGCCATCTCCCTGACTGTTAATAACCATGTTTCAAAAGCTTTTGAAATTGGGAATGTTGTTCCCAATTAGCCATGCTATATTAGCTTTTATCTGTGAAAGATATGTCCACTGATGCACATCTTCATGAGTGGTAATATTTTCTACTTTCACTAGAATCAAAGTTTGAGAGTAATCTTCAGGGATTTCCGGTGTCTTAACAGAATATTTGTTCTACTTCCTGCCATGAAGGCATAAATATGAATCCCTTTTCAACCTCTCTTCATTTTAACCTTCACAGGATCTATGGCATGTTTTCATTCCATTCTGAGTCACTGGCTGCACTAACCTTCTATTCATTGGTTTGATTTATATTTACCATTTGCATTTTCACCGTTGCTGTTAATAATTTAGTGTTATGCACGATTGTGGAGAATTTGACTGAACAGACTTGACAATTAATTCCCTTTTGAGACTTTTGCACACGTGACCTACTTCAAGACACCCAAAATATACGGCCCCTTTTCTTTTCAGTACTCCCTTTTCTTTTCTCCAAAGCCTTCGTTTTAGAATTGTGCACAATGATCAAGATCATGGTCTCGCGGGTGAAAACAGGCACTCCTGTGTTGTTTGTGAATGGTATAACACTGGGCTGGCCGTTCTTTAATGCACTGGGTTTAAGCTTCCAAATTATGCATGTGATACAATTTTAGATTGGTTGTTCACAAACTCAACTCTAACCCTTCCTTCTTTCAATGTTCCAATTTTCAACTCCAAGCTGTCACTGAAATATGTTGTATCAGTCGCAAATCCAAATCTTCCACCTCACAAATAGATCCCCTACCTTCACACCTGTTCAAAGCCCGTCTGTCCTTGCTATCCACCCTCTTTACCGACATTTTCACCTCCTCTCACACTCCTGGTTACGTTCTATCCTCTCCCAAAACAGCTGCAATAACTCCTGTACTCGAGAAACCTGTTGCAGATCCCAACAACCTGGATAACTTCTGACCTATTTTGAATCTACCATTTCCCTCCCAAATGCTTGAAATAACATTTGCAGATCAGGTCCACTACCCCCCTTCCAACAATAATCTTGAACACCTCCAGTCTGGTTTACGCTATACTCATCCTCCTTGATATCAGTCCTGCTTTTGAAACCATCTCTCAAACCATCCTCATAGACCGATGAACTTCAATTGGTTTCTCAGGCACTCCTCTCTCCTGGTTGAAATCTTATGTCTCCGGCCGCAATCCGTTTGTACAACTCAAAACCTTGAGTTCACAGAACCCCTCAGTCACTATTGGTGTTCCTCAAGGTATCATCTACCTCCTACCACTTGCACATATTTTCAGGAAATTCGTTATTCACTTTCATTGCCGTTCGGATCTGTCCGAACTCAACCCTTCCACCGTTTTCCCTCTCTGACGTTCTTCTGGAAAATCTGGTTCTCCCATAACTTCCTCAAACTCAACAGTAATAAAACTGATGTTCTCCTTGTTGGATCCAAAACAACTCTTGCCAAATCCGACAGCTTCTACCTTACTAGCGACAACTCCATAACTCCTCCCTTCGCCCAAGTCACGAGTTTGCGAGTCGTCCTCGACAGCATCATCATTTGAAGAACACATCAGTACTATAATTTGGTCTGCATTTTTCCATCTGAGCAACGTCAACTGTCTCTGCCTATCTCTCTGAACTAATAACATCAAACCTTCTTCGTCAACAGACTGGTCGCATCTCACATTGACTACTGCAACTCTCCCCTCTCTGCTCTTCCACTCAAGTTTCTACATAAACTTTGATTGGTTCAGTATTCAACTGCCCGCATCATTACCAGAACTCCTTCCATAGAACACATCACACCTGTACGCCACCAACTTCACTTGCTTCCTGTCAACTACTGCATTGATTATAAGATTCTCCTACTCACCTTCCGGTCTCTTAATGACCTTGATGTCCGTACCTCTCGGCTCTCTGTCATCTCATTTAGGTGTGCAGCCCCTTTTCTCTGGAACTGTCTCCCCCAAACCATTTGGGCAACTGACTCTCACTCCATCTTTCAAATCAGGACTGAAATCTCATCTTTCAAGATTTGCCTATTTTTTTTGATTATTGTCTTGACCTTTCAATTATTTCCGGGGTTTTTAACTGCATTTTTTTTTAAACTTATTTCTGATTCTGATTTGTTGTTTTATTGTTATATCTGTAAGGTGAACTTGAATGTCCTGAAAGACACCCATGAAAAAATGTATTATTATTATTATTATTATTTGTATTATTATTATTACTATTCACCCTAATCTGCAAGCCTTGCTGTTGTGCCAGTTATGATCTTGTAACTCACAAATTTTAACTCACTGCGTTTCCTGCCTTTTGTAGGGTTGTTTACTTAGAATGGCCTTCATGTTGGTTGGAGGATTCAAGTCCTCCAAACACTCCAAAGAGTTCATGGTGTTAACACATCCATTAAGAAACACAGAATAGGCTTGAAAGGCCTGTGCATTCTCAGCCTTCATAGCTCTCCAGCTGGGGGATAGCTATTTTATGATCTTCTCTCTCATAGCCACTCTGGATGCGTGTTTTGACTACTGTGCACCAGTTCTCAGGGTTGTCCGATGGTAAATTGCTCTGAAAGGTACGGCCTTTCTTAGCAGTAAATTGTTTTTCCTTTCAGTACCATGTTCTCTCAGTACCATGCTCGTATAAAGAACTTGTACTCCAGATGGGTCACCTTTAAAGATAAGATAAGATAAGATGGGAATAGGGGGAGGGGGAGGGTAATTTGCACTCTCCTTGTTTATTTTTTAATGAGAGATTCTGTTATTCTGTTTTGATTCTCCATTATGTCACCATTTTTACCATAAGCAGTTGGAGGTATTGTGACTCTAAAGGGTGTTGATGTGTTAGTGGCAGCATAGCTTTCTGCACTGCTGGAGATGAGATCATGTTGTCTGCCTTTTGTCAATGTCACCAGATGGTTCAACAGTAAATGACCTTTGACGCGACATAGTCAGCACTCTGATCCTTGGTCACAACTGCAGGAGGTTTAATAATATGCACATGGTGGTTTCCATCCATAGAAATGTTCTGAAGCTGATCGGGTTGTAATGTATTTTTAAGGAGAGACGAAGGAGTTGATTTAAATGCTCCGTCATTTGCACCTGCTTCAGTTTCCTTTTGAGTTGTTGACATCTGAGGATCAACATGCGGCTTAAAATCGTTTGAATGACGAACAAGAGAAGAAAGTTAGAAAAAGCTCAAACTACATGGACCATGGAGCCATGTTCTCTTCACAGATGACACAGGGCACATGTGATAGAGGTCAGAGAGTCTGGAGATGCTATGGAGAATGCTCTGATGACTGCAACTTCCTCCAGAATGACCGGTTTGGCGTGGGTCAGAGATGAGCTGGGGAGGCACATTCTTTTAAGGCCACACAGACCTCCACGTGTTAGCCAGCGGTACCCTGACTTCCGTTAGGTACCAGGATGAGATCGTCAGACCCATTTTCAGACCGTATGTTATTTTAGCAAGTGCATACAGGCACGTGGGGGCAAAACACACTACTGAGTTGTATTGTGGAAATTCAAAGAAGTTTGATCAGCCTGGGATTTCATTTTTCCAAGTTGATTTTGAGTATGATTCTGAATCCAGTCCTCGAGGGTTTCATGATTTTCACTTCCATTAATTGTTCTAACGTTATTTTGTTCTCAACAAATTATACTAAATAATCAATAAAGATTTTCAACTGGAATATTTCATTCATCCAGATCTTGGAGGTGTGATTGAAGTGTTAATTTTTTGAGTAGTGTATTGTTAAGGTAACCTATGGTGTCTACGGTTGACATTTTAACCCCAATTAAAGCATAAAAACTACACAGTTAGTTGTTTTTATACCAGCTCCCATGTGACAGAGTTTATAATCATACGGAGTAGCAACAATAAAATAAATGTAAGAACACAGAGGACATTGCGAACATAAACTATAAATCCAGCCTCACTAATCACATTCAGCAGCACACTAGACTCGTCTCACATTCTGCTCCCCCACATGCAGACCGAGGCAACAATTGACATCTGTGTCTGAAGCATTGTTATGCTGTATGACAGCTGAAGGTCACTTTACACATGTGGAATGTATAATTTCATTTTATAAGCTGAAATATTTCACTGCAGATCTACAATAATTGACGGCAGCATAACTTGTGTTTTTACAGTTTCTGATTGTATTTTAGAACTATAGGCCTACACTGTCGTCCGCTGGCAGCAAGGATATATCCCCGATAAGTCCCCAATCCACTTTTTTATAGGGCAATCCCCTTAATTGGGCCGCCCAAATTAAATGCAAAGATATTTCCACAGTATTTTTTAGTAAAAAAGGCTTCCTGGAGTGAGTAAAACTGGATTGATTTGGGGAAGGGTCAGTGTCCTTTTTAGTGGTGTCCTTGAGCGGCCCATCAAAACATCTGGAGTCATTGTACACTGACTAGCTTATCAAGAACATCAATAAGCCTACTCCAAGTCACTAAAACATGCACAGTCACAGTCATACTCAAACATCATTAACAACAGTCCCGCAAACTCTAAGCAGCTTTTCTCCACAATAAATCATCTCCTTAAACCTCAGACACAATTTCTGACACATAAATCTCAGATAAACACTGTACAACTTTATCCCCTTCTTCAGAAAAAAAATAGACTCCATCCGCTCGCATCTCTCTGGTTTCTCGAAACTACCTGCCCTCTCTGTCAGCCCACAGCCTGGTATCCCTCACCATCTCCACTGTTTCTCTGAGGTTTTGCGATGTGAAGTTGAGGGAATCATTGAAAAAATAAAACCATCCACCAGTGCCCTGGACCCCCTTCCCACAATCCTGATGAAATTCAATCTCTCCATCACTCACCTTACCACAAAACAATAAACCACTCACTCCAATCTGGCCATGTTCCATACCCCTCAAAACAGCTGTCATCAAAACCACTTCTCAAAAAACACCACTTTAGACCCGGAAGTCCCTGCCAACTACAGGCCAATATCCAAACTCCCCTTCCTTTCCAAAGTGCTGCAAAAAGCAGTTACCGATCAGCTTCAGAACCTTCAACAATACAACCTGTTGGATAAGTTTCAGTCAGGCTTCTGCTCCGCCCACAGCATGGAAACAGCTTTGGTCAGAGTTACAAATGACCTTCTGCTGACAGCCGATGCTGGCTCTGCCTCACTTCTCATCCTCCTCAACCTAACCGCAGCATTTGACAATGTCAACAACGACATCCTCTTCAACCGCCTCCACTGCGATATAGGACTATCTCATTCAGCCTTGGTTCACGTCCTACCTTTCTGGAAGCTTTGAGATTCGTAACAAATGAAAAGTGCATTGTAAACAAAATGTATTATTATAATAATAAATTATTATTATTATTATTCTTTTTGAGATTTAAAACAAGATTTCATTCTAATTAATTGGAGCATTTTGAATAGATTGATGGATGAATGGACAAGGGTAAGCCAGTGTTTTCACTTTGGTGGGGTTGTAATGGAAGGGGTTAACAAAGTTACTCAGTGGAGGTTCCCTTTTCTGTGAAGCTCTGGACATCTGCGACAAAGAACTGAGCAGGTTGCCTGTCTATTTAATTTTCAAGTTCTAACTCCCATTCTTCTTTTACCTTCCCATGATGCTCTGCTATTTACTGTTGAGTTCAGAGTACATTCCCGTAAATAATGACATTCAGAATTTCCCACTGTGACCACATTTATTTCTCCCATTTTGCTTTGCAGTTCATGGCTTGTCACTGTCTGTCATTAATGCAACCCAAAGTCACAGTCACAGATGTGGAGCGTAGTTAAAGTGTGTACAATAAATTATATGCATATGGATGCTGAAATGGAAGGAAAGCTACGACACATAGCAAACACTATAATTCACTGTGACACATTCTCTCATGCATAATGGGCATTATTGTAAATGCACCAGGGACACCGATGCGCGTTTGTGCATCTAAATGATCTCCGAGAAGCCAAAATGCACCCAGGAGCTGTAACAGCCCTGCAATAACTGTACGGATGATTAGTTTCTGTAGAAACTGCTCTGTTAGAGAGGTGGTTTTATTACATTGGACTGAAGAGAGTTTGAGATATCTCATCATATTCCAACACAATTCAACATCGCAACAAGATTCAGCCTCTTAAAATGACCATAAATTGAATCAAAATGCCTCTAGATCAGTTCAGACAAACGTTAAACGTTATAATATACATGGAGATTAGACGGTTGGCTATTGTCACTGCTATTGACTGCAATAGCTTTATATCAGTGCAGCAAAATAAAATGTCATATCATTGTGCATAAAGATGTTACATCATGCTGACGGGTATATGATGGGATAAGATGAAGATAGAACACAGGTGTACATGATGAAACACATGATCCCCTCTAGTCTTAGGCCTAGTGGAGATAAAAAATGTCAATGTGAGGATAAACACCTTTTCTTCAGCTGCAATTCAATTTATTGTTTAGGTTTGGTCAGACGATCACTACTTAACTCAGATTTAACTGAACTTTTTTCCTCATAATTCTTCACTGGTTTGAAAAAAAAGAAAAAAAACAGATCTCACTAAATAATATTAGTTGCTCGTATTAACCACAACTACTGTTGTTTCCGCTTAAGATTTTACCGCTCCTCTCACACAATCGATTAAACAGATTTACATTTATATTTAAAAAATTTACCCAAATCCTGCAATGAATTTATTTGGATGAGGAAAGAAAATAAAACTTCTTTTATTCTTACTGTCCATAAATTTTGCTTTTATTTTTGTTTATTAAACATATCATTTCTGAGTAGTAAAAAACGTGCAAATTTTTGTAAATGGTACTTACAATTATAAATTCAAAGAGAGTAAAATGTACATTTTTAAGAACTTTAACCTGAATTCTCAAATAACTTGAAAATTTACTTGGATTTCTTATAATTTGAAAACGTTGAGTAACATTATCATCTATATTCTCTTGTTAGTAAAACCTATGCGGTTTAATTAATATAAACCTTTTGCAATTTATATACGGCTAAAAATGTTACATTCATAGTTACTATTAAATATTAATGCTTAAGTTGCAATATCTATACTGTTCAATTCTGACAAAAAAAAAGCTCTGTGTTTACCCCGACAACAGGGGAAGCCCCCAATCCTCTGCTTTGTATAAGCTATTCCCCTGATTGAACTCATCAAATTAATGTGAAATTATGTCCAAAAACTGCATTTCTTTCAAAAAAAGAACAACCTTTGGATATCGAGCTCCCCCGAATGTCAGAAACTTTGCAATCCACCTTTCCCACAATTAATCTAGTTCTTCCTTGCCGTGTATGATGATCTATGGTGAATTGTTTTTGAGTTATCACGTCACCGCGACCGATCTGGGGCGTCGATGACAATTCCACAATAGCCCTGACTTTTCCGCATCTGAACCAGTTTATTTTGAAATAAGCTAGTATTTCCTGTCTTGGCTGCCAAGGATTGATTTACTTTAACCATAATTAAAATATACATGCACCTGTAACTCTGAATATTTAGAAATGATATTATAAGATGTAATAAGACTTAGAAGGAATCATAAGACTTTTGAGAAAGTAAAAAAAAAAAAAAAAACAGAACTGACATTAACTTGGGGAACCTTTAATAAGTGAATTATTAAATTGCTTTCCTTCTATCAAGAGCAGGCCGATTTAATGTAAATCCTCCAGCGAGTTCCGACACTTGACAGGCCCCTGCGTGTACTGATGTGTGTTTGAGGGTGGATAATTAAATATCCGTCTCCTAACCTGTCCTGATTATGGTAATCGACTGCCGGGCAGGCAACTCTCTGCAGATCAAGCAGTGGATGTCCTTGTAAGTGTAGCAGGCTGAAGCCAGGGAGGACTAGGGAGTTGATCATTAGCAGCTCTAAATGTGGTCGCACCACTCAGGGGGTCCTGTGATCGCTCCCGAGAGAACGGGAGGCACGGAGGTAGGAGCGAGATTGAGGATTTGTGTTTGCCCGAAGGTCTGTTTCCAATCAATGTACGTACGCTGAGTCTGAGAGTGAAGACGAGCTTTTCCCTCAAGGTGAGACGATACCTTAACTCAGTTTCACCTGATACTGTTTCCTGTTGCTTTGATGTAGTGGAGAGTAACTTAGTATTTATTCTGGTTTTGAACTATTTCAGCTTGAAGATGAGAAAAAATAGTACAAATCCTTTCATTAATCATATTCAAATTGAATTAAATCTTTTTTACTTTGTGTATTTGATCCATTTCAAGAAAATATAACCTGAAATTAAGTTTTACCACTTGGTTAACAGAGCTCTTTTTGAAAATACAGACATTTTGCATTTTGGTGTAACAAATGAAGCTCTTTGGCAAAGTTCAGCCAGGAAGACTATCCCTTTGCACACTCAGTCCAAAGTCATCCCTCATATTACTCTGTAATTTATGCCTTTCAGACATGCTCAGTCTCACTTACCCCCGTTTCACAGATTGGGGCATCAGTTGATTTCAGGTGTGCTCAGCAGCAGACCACACTAATCTGCTGTGTCAAATCGGATTGGTGATGACACACCTTCATGCTTGGCCTAGCAACCTATGATTGCTGTCTTTTTAAATATGGTTCTCTTCATTCATCTAGTTCCTTCACGCTCCACTTCACCATCTCCGCAAGGTCCTTGTGACTCCATCAGCTTCATTATTCACCCGTCTCAACAGAGTCATAAGCCACCCCCACCAGTCTACAGACTCTAAAGCAGGATATACCTGCTGTTGCTCAGGACAGAAACCCTTCGATTAAAATCTCCCTCAAGAGTCTATGAGCTCAAGATTTTCTTTTTTTTTTTTATTATCTCGTATCATCTGTTGAAATAAGCTTTATTATTTATCTACTTCATTCTCTTTCTTAATAAGTGCTTTATAAGTTATTTCATCACCCCTTTTTTCGTAAACAGCTGAATAAGATGAGGACTGGTTTTAAAAGGCATTTGGCATACTTCAGAATCCTGAGCATTGCATTTTTTTCCCAAGACCTCTGGGAACAGCTGCCTGGAATTGTGTTTTGTATTATTTATAGTCTTTCAAATTCTTAACATGTAAAAATAAATTATTTGTTAATTGGCGAATGTTATAAACTTATTTTGCTGTGAATCACATGAAACATTTTTTTAAATGTTAGCCTTTCCACCAGCATTTGAGTGATTTTGGGTCAATCGCTCGATATAAAGCGAGGCCTATGCTGTCATTCCCGTCAGCAAGGGTATATCCCTGGAAAGTCCCCAATACCCTGCAAATTGTCCCTGGTATTTTTGGTTTAAAAAAAGCTCCAAAAAGTGAGTATAATTTGAACAAGCACAAAGTTTTGTGTTATACGAAATACACCTCCTCTTGTAGATTTGTATTTACCGGATTTTGACTTAATCGGATCAATGCTTGAGAAATTATTAAACTTATCACATGTTCAGAGATAAAGCTCCCCCTAAGGTCAGAAATATGCAACCGACCTTTCCCAAAAACAATAACATTCTTCCTTGGACTAAGGTTTATGAGGCTCTATAATTCGAAATGACTGCAGTGGATGCGGTTGCGATGACCACACCATAATATCCCCGATATTATTACCAAAAACATATACATAATCTTTTTTGCCAGTTTAAAAAGACCTGGAAATTAATATAAGAACATATAAAACTTATGATTACTTTTTACTTATGATGAATTGCACATAATACTTCATGTGCGATTTAAAGGAATATTGATGCAGTAGCTTTTGGGCGCCGTCGGGAAGGATTCCATAACAGTAAGGGTGAAAATTAGGATTATATGATGCTGCTTGGAATTGAAAACTGTTTTCAATGTCTGAGTAGAGCTCTACATAGCATTTGTGATGAGATTAGTTTCGCTGGTATGGCAACATTTCCTGACCTTAATACATCATGTATAGAGCATATATGACCATAATAGTGACACTTGTGTGTATTTGTGTATTGCATTACATCAGGGTTCCTCTCCTTCTCATTCTCACCCCATCTGTCACACACACACACACACACGCACATACTGACACACACACTCACTTCCTGCTTCTGAACCTACCACCAGCATTGTGCGCTTACTACAAAGTGCACGCTTTTTGTGCACTCGGACACCGCTGTGCTCTATTTGACATCATATTGAATTTGTTGGGGTTGCAGACAGGGTGTTTGCTGAGCCTAATTTACCTGGGCTAGACCTCACAGAGGGCCTGGGAGGGGCCGATAATTAAAACGGCTCACTGCTGCTGGGATGGAATATTTAGGGGAGATTGCTTCCAGCCTCAAACATATCTGCACTTTGCTGAGATGTGTACTTGTTTGTGTGTGCGCAGACATCCTTGTGTGTGTGTGTGTGGCGGACGCTATGAATGCTGTGCTGCGACTTCTCTCCCCCCTCATTATTTAATGTCATCAACGCGCCGCTTAAGATATTTAGGTCAGTGTGAGAAACCGCACGCAGGATGAGATGAAAGACAGGCGGCGTGAGAGAAGGACAGAGGGAGAAATAATGAGACTGACATGTCCCATGAGGTGATGACAGCAGTCTGTGCTCACTCGCTGATGGACGACAAATGCTCTGGGTCCATGTTTATCAGAGACGTCACACATCTCTGTCAATAAAGCACTCGGAAGTCTTGCCTTTGGCTTTAATTAACTTTGTCACTGACTTTTTTCTCCAACAGTTTAATTTTTCTGGACATGTGGATCAGTGATGACAATTTAAAATGTGAACAACTCAACTTTTCTAATGGCAAGGAGAGTCATGGATAAGAAAATAAATATCCTATCTACATCAATCCTTTAACCTGGACACGACACAACAAAAACTGGAGTTTGAAATTCAGTTTTTACCTCCTAATATGCCATTTTAACAATTTCTGTGTCCAATGGTCTTCATTGTTGGATTTAATTATCCGAGTTGGCGTTAATCCAGTTCTCCACAGATGTAATAAAGCTCCGCCGACAGGAAATTTGAAGTCGGAAAAAGTTAAGGCATCACACTTAGTAAATGACATAGATATTCTGCTCAGTAACTTACTGTAACCTCTGTTCTCTGAGTGATGAGACTCTCTTCACCAACCCAGCAAAATACTGTACATGTTGGATAGTTTAGTTTCACATTGGATAGTAACTAAACACCCTAGTACTTTTTACCCAAGTACTGTACTTGCGAAAAAATTTTAGGTAGCCTACTTGTACTTTACTTATGACCTTTTCACATATAGTACTTGTACTTTCATCTGTTAGGGAAATATTGTACTCTTTAGTCCAAAACATTTATCAATTTGACAACTGCATTTACTTTTTAGATAACACAATTTCATACCTTTCAGCAAACAGTGCTTTCAGGTCTTTCCTTTTCTTTCAGGGGGTCGCCACGGTGGATTTTCTTGTCCCGCTTATTGATTTGTTATAGGTTTTTACGTCGGATGCCTTTCCTTACACAGGGTTATTGTCTTCTGGAAAATTTCTCAAACTTTGCTAACCTGTTCAAGTAAGTGCTAAACAGGCTACAGGAAAGGTGGAAAAAGTCAGCTGACGAAGGATAACACTAGTGAATCATCGCTACATCATCAAACACAATTGTGTCATCTAGCTGATGAAAGAATGCCTTACGCACACAAAAGAGTTCTCTCCACTCTGTGCCACCAAATGCCATCAAGACAATCCTCTCCCACGAGTCACCATATCTTCATCTAGCTGCATTCAGCCTATGCCATGTCAGACTGACAGTTATTGCTGACGATAAAATGAATAAACCACATCTGCGACGCCATTCTGGCATTTAAGAGTGCTAAGCCCGCTATAAACTACAGCGGCCCCACTTTTTATAGCTACAGTCAAATTGGTTTCAAATTAAGCTAGCAGTTACAGAAATACCAGATAGCATTCCCTCGTGATAAACATTATCGGCAGAAACTGCAGGCAGCAGTTAGTCAGCGGGATACTAGTGTTAGCCAGTTGTGGTTAACACTAGTGTCAACAACTTTTAATAGTAACACTTTTGTTTGTCAGTTGCAGTCTGGACGCTGGAGGAGAGGACGCTGGAGGGAGAGGACACTGGCGTTGTCTGTTTGCCGATTCCCCATCAGAGTTCTACAGCCTGAAATATTATAAAGCGACAAGTATACCTTTATTGTTGCTCACTGGTAAACCTTTCGGATTTCTTCACGTATTTGTATTTGTTATTCTTTATTTGTATTTGTACGGATTCTACCGAGTCTGGTGACGGTCTGCCTACCTCTTTCTGCAAGTGTACCATCACCCGGAGACTTGTTAAGATCTGTTTGTTCATCGTTGATGTCAGTTTGTTCATCAGTCTTGTTCATTACTGCCACCGTGACATATTCACCAAAAGTCGCTGTTGATCACTGTCTGTGTCTGATAGTTTTTTCCGGCCATCATGTCCACGAAAATAACGGCTAATAAGGTCCTCTGGGCATCTCGTCCATGGCTAATGGCTAATAACGGGCTAGTGTCCACTACTGGCATGATGATACATTATTCCGCCACTCAATTGATGAAATTCAACAACTACAACACTCCGTTGTGCACATCGGTTATTAAACAACTTGGACTCCTTCACCGGCCCGTTACGTTCCCAGAGGTTTTCGTTTTAAGTTTGTTTACTCCCGCTCTGATCACTTCATTCCTTCCTCTTGGTCTGACGTGCGCAATGTCGCGTCTCGGACGTGTCATCAGAATGCTGTCGCTCTTCCCACTACTGGCCCAGGACTTTCCTCAATAAAGCTACTCACAGAGCAGTTAGAAAACGTGGAGTGGATTTCAGTCTTCTTCGGCCGATACAGAGACTCTTTTCTCCATATAGTATTAAAATTGAACTCTTTAATACACAATCTCTCACAAAAAAAATCATGCCGCATACATGACCACATTCTGGACAAGTGTTTGGACGTAATATGCCTTGAAGAAACCTGGCAAAAACCCAATCCTTTTTCTGTCCTGAATGAAACCTGTCCCGGACTAAACTAAGCACCATGGGTGATCGGGCCTTGTGTTCTGCTGCCCCTCGTCTGTGGAATGCCCTCCCTGACCATCTGAGGGCCCCACAGGCGACTGAGACTTTTTAAAAAGGACTTAAAACTTTACTTTTTAGCAGAAGCTATAACTTTTAATAAACAATGCTGGTTTTTGGTCATATTTTTATATAATTATTATTATATTTTTTATTGATGCTTTTATCTGCCTTTACCTTGTAGCACTTTGAGATTTCATCCAAATGTAAAGTGCGTTATAAATTAAACGTATTATTATTAATATTATTAACCAAATGAATATGATTAACCAGAGTTGTTTGTTTATATAAAAGCCATACCCCGAATATGATCAAAACTGGAAAATACAACTCATATCCGGGAAACTGATATTCATGTAGACAGACATCATAAAACACTGAGACGGATCCTTTTTCTGCACATTATGTACATTTACTTTAATGCTTCAAATGCATTTTAACTGATTATACTCTTCTCAGTGCTGTATAAGTACTTTAATTCAAGTAAAGGTTCAGACTTCTTTATCCAAGACCGCATGTAATGAGCCTGAAGAGTCTATATTGATTTATTATACATGGAGTTTAAGCTACACGGTAGGAAGTTTTAATTACTTTATACTTTGACAGACTCCCTAACTAACTCTCTTAATAGTTGAAATTGAACGCCAGTCAACACTGCTTTGTGTTAAATTCACCAACACCCGTTTGTAGAGGAGTTAAAATCGTCAGCATATTTTTCAACATTAAATGGAGGTCGTGAAAATCAAATTAGCGTAACTCTAGTGCCGGTTCCAAGCAAGGATAAATAGGGAGGGTTGCCCTCCTCAGGCGTATGGATGAACAAATACCGTCACTGGTGCTTTTAGTCAGCAGGATACCGCTGGTTACTATGGATGGAAATAGATAATCCACTTTGGTGACCCCGAAGGTGAACAGTGGAAGGAACAAGAAATAGAAAATTGTGAAAGCTATAAAGGTTAAGTTGAACTCAATATTTTCATTTTACAGATTCTAAGATTGTCTGCAGACTGTATGAATCAGTTCATGGAAACTTATTTTAATGCCTTGCAATTCAAAATATCATATTAACATATCAATATTAAAGATCAAATAAGGCAAACTAGGCCTAGTGCATCCCATAACCTAAAGATATATGAAACTGGATGGGGAGATTATCTCCTCACAAGCTATAACAGTAGTTATAGCTTTAGTTAACTTCTGTTAGTTATCTGAGCCGTCTAGGTCTCCAGTCTGGCTCTCGACTCTTTTACTCAGGGCTTCTCCTTAACTTTCCACACATTAGCTGTATGTGTGGGCGGAGCTTAATTATATACCTTTGTGGGATTGGATTAACACTGATGAAATCAGTTCAGAAAATTATATCCAAGGCTGAACAGCACTTGAATGTGAAAGTGTTACAATTACACTTATGGGAATGAAAATCAACTCAGAAATGTTTAACTCCATTTTTTTTTCCCGCTGTGTCATTTAGAACAAATCCTGTTCGTAGGGATCAAGTAGCTTGATGTTACTTTGTAATATTAAAAGGTTAATTCAATTTTATCAAAATAATTTTTTGACTCGTCGTCATCCATTGTTGTGTTAATATTTTAAATTTCACAGTTTGTTTGGTAACATACTTAACTCAACAAAAATTGTCCATTTGACACTTTACAAGTGGCTCCCATGTAAGCTGTGGGTGAGTGTTCAATTTACAATTTCGTATTTGCAGTGTAGGAGGCTCGTTTTCACAAAGCACTTCACAGACTCTTCTCTAGACTCAACCAAACAGCAAATGAGAGCAATTCTCCTCATGATGAGCCCTTATGTGGCCGTTGATCACCAAATGTGTTCCTCATGAGACGATACAAAGTCTGGAAAGCCTTGACCTTTAATCCGGGTGGCAAAGGTACTCAGACTTTCTCTTCTCCCCTCGCCGCCCTCTCCTCTGCGCCTCATTAGGGGGAATTTAAATCTGGGGCCATTAAGGAGTGCGGCGCGAGAGTCTGAAATGAGATGAAAACAGTAGGAAGGCAATAAAGAAAGCCTTGTTAGAAGAATTATATTACCGTTTACTCTGCTCATAGTCTGGAGAGCAGCCTGCGTCACACCAGGTGCTGGATTTATATCTATGGTAATGGGGCTGAAAAAAAGACCTTTGCTTTCTTTAAAGTTGTCTCATGTTTAATGCAGACAGTGTAAGAAGATTTTCTCGGCCAATTTCACTTAGTCAAAAAAAAATCAACTGCAGTGAATTTGTACCCCTGCTGCTAGTTTTAATAAAATATCCCACTCTCTCTGTCTTGGAGTTTGTTAGATATCAAGCAGCTCATGACCTCACTGTGGTGTTTTAGATGAGAGTTCAAAACAGCATCTTCCTGTACCTGTGCAGGCCTCGGCTCCAGACATTAATCATAAAGCCCTTTGCTTCATGTGTGTGTAAGAGATAGAACAGCAGATGAAGACACAGAGCAGATTGAACTATTTGTTATCACAGCTTATCCCAACACCGGGATGCCTGCTATTATCCTGCCAAGACTGGGAATGGCAGGTGGAAAATGGGATTCCTCCCTCTGCTCTGTTATTTATTGGATTTTTTTCCCCCGTTATTCTTTTTACTGTTTATCCTGACGGATTGAGAATAATTTTCCTGAACGCATTCAAGAAGGTCATGGAGGTCAGGGCGCAAAAATTGTGGAGAAAGTGGCTGGTGGCCCGCTGGGAGTGGAGAGAGGGGAGGAGATGAGGTTGGCTGACATGCTGATAGCGAGGGATAAACATTTTTCTGCAGTTGTTATCCTAGGCGAGGCTTTGACCTCTCTGGCTTGTTGATTGCAATGTTTGGCCGTGGCATTATCTGTGCAGTGCAGAGAGCAGATACTGTATGTAACGTCGGCCTCATGATATCCGGGTTAAGACATTGGGATGTTTTGCTTTCTAGAGGGAATGGGTGCACGTATTTCAAAGAGCAACAGCTGGAGGTGTGGCCCTGCATATCTTCTAGCTCCTTATATCGCCGAAACGTCAGGGATGTTATGGAATCATCATCGCCACCGCCATAGATCCTTCTTGTGAACCTGATAACTCAAAAAGTGTTTCATTGATCCATTCCATATTTTATACCCACATAGACCTTAGTTTGATGAGGACCTGGATCAAATTTGATACAGATTGGTTCCATATTTCTGACACTAGGGGTATTTAATCCCCTAAGAATTATATGCCTAACATTTTCAAGGATAAGTCTTATTTAGTCCAACTTTGGTATATATGAATCGACTCAAGGAGATCTATCTTGAATACATCGTGCTTTACTTTAATAGTTCATATTTTAATCACTAGGGGGACATTTTTATGGAAAACACTTTCTTGCAGACCTAACTTCCTAACCCTTGGTTTTATTTAGTCCAAGTTCAGTGCATATGAATCAACTCAAGGAGAAGGATCTTGCTTATAGCATATTTTAGTGTGAAAGTGAACATATCAATGACAAGCGGAGGAATTTAATGAAGAACACTGTTTTCCAGGCATACCTCAAAAACTATTACATGGACCTTTTTCAGACTTTGTACGTCAATAGACTTAACCCAGCCATAAAGGGCTCTCAAGCCAGTATGGGTCTACTGCCTGTCCCAAGCCCAGATAAATAGGAAGGGTAGAGTCAGGAAGGGCAAAATGGATGCCAAAGCAATATGAGGAACACAAAACGGATTTCCAAACAGCATCGGTTGGGGCCTGTGTTAACAAATATCGTCACTGGTACAGTTAACCAGCAGGGTACTGACCTATGGATGGAAACAGGTGATCCGCTGTAGCGACCCCAAAATAGAGCAGCCAAAAGAAGAAGAGGAAGATAGACTTCAGTGTGGGGAAGAACTGCATTGATTCTGATTTTGTCAATTGTAAATTTCTGAAGCCACAGGGAGCTTTACCACCAAAAGTTTTGGGCCCTAATTTCGAGACCATTGATCCGACTCAGTCCAAATTTAGTGTATATACTCGATGAGATCTAAAATATCATATTTTATTCATGTTGTTTAGTTTTTTTTGTTCACCTTTAACTCACTTTGTGGACCTTTTTTGCTAAGAAATGCTGTGGAAATAACCCAAAACGGTTTCAATCAGCGTGATTGCTTGTGTAACGAAGGGGATTTGGGACTTTTTTCGGGGATATACCCTTGCTGTCGGGGATGAAAGAATACGTCTAGTTTTACTCATAAAGGTGTGGCAGAGAACACAGAGACTCTCATCACTTCAGAGTGAATGAGCGAGAGGATGATGCGGATTGTATATTTAGCTCGGACTGGTATGCCTGCCTTCATCTCCTGAGGTCAGCTCGAAGGGGGGGTTTGCAGGGATTAAAGATAGCATTCAAGTAGATTCATTATTTATTCATCCACTTCCACCGACCCCCACCACACACAACTTACTTCCCTGTGGTGAGTGCAATGCAATTAGATCCGTGCAAATGGAGACAAACCGTATGTGAAGCTAACTGCGGAAAAGCTGTGTGCGGGGACGGTGCATCAGCACAATGGCTTACTAAGCAGCTTGTATGTGTTTGACAAGTTTTGCAGAGTTGCGTGATGCTGAGCTGCGGCTGAAAACGAATGAAAGATCATTAGATTAATGGGGATGAAGCCAAAGAGGAAGTTGAGCATTATATGTCAAGAGAGAAGCGGAGCATGGGAGGAAGAGAAGATGGTATGACTTCCTGTGGATTTGTGAAAGTGGGTGATTTCAAATGGACTCGTGTATGGCAGAAAATGAGGGCATGGCGGCGTGAGCGTTTGTGCGACCATCTTCATATCCACCGGCCAAGTAGCGGCACTTGAGAGGGGGTCAACATGCGCCTCGTGAACAGATGGGGGTCAATTGGATGCAACCAAGCGGAGCCAGCCTAACCTTGAACACTGGCACCGGTTGCACGTTTTCTTCCAATTTACTCCCTGACATGTGGAGGAGCCTTGCCAGCCATAACCAGCTCCCTCCTCCCCCAAATCCAATGGACTGTACTCACAACTGCCAACTTCCCCCTAAGCTACCAGTCAGAGAGAGAAATGGTTCATGGAGGGGATTGTTTGTGCGAGACATACGACAACCAAAATAGAAGGATTTGCAATAATGAGGATTCAGAGAGAAAATGAAAGGAGAGATGAAGGGATGGCGTGGCAGAGTTGGGAAAGGGGATATTGAAACAAAAACCGAGGATTGACAGAGAAATAGATTAAACCAGGTAGGATGTGTTTTATTGAGATGGACCAATGGAGAGGGAATAGGACAACTTCCGCCCCAGTGGCCTTCAGGTAAGCATTCTTACTGATTATTCTGACCTACTGATTTTTTTCCCTCATTGGCAGCCATTAAAGGGTCGCCTTCACTTGTTCAAACTGTCAACTGAAAAAACACAGGAGACAAAGGATTGTCTCTAATATAATTCTGGTCAAAATTTCCTCCAGGCAGAAAACACTAGAAAACCACAAAGGTCCTGCGCCAAATTTCCCCCCAGGCTAATTACAATAACCTGAGAAGACGCTGCACAGTGGCAACAACATTAATTACTTCCAGTGAGCTATGTTTTCCTATTAGTTACAAATATAAAAAATAACTGCTTAAAAGCAGTTTTTGGTATTCAAAACACAAAACGGTGTATTTTGTTTGCACAATTGATGCTGTTTTCCACATTAAATTATTTTTGACAAAAGCAGTTCAGCACTCAGTTAATAATTGGATGTGTGTGTGTTTACAGCTCAAGTCTGACAGATGCAGATTTTAATGGCTCTTGGAATAACCATGCTAACGAAATAAATGGGTTGCAAAAACACCCACATGTGTTTGCAAGGTCAGATCTATTGATGATGACGTGCTGTTGCTAAGATGGATTAGCAAAATCAACATAGTTGGTAATAATGAAACTTAGTGAAAGTTTTTCTCTTTGCTCATGTCCTCTGCATCACACGTTTCCGGCTATCTTAAAGCATCATGAGCACATTTTCATTTTCATCCAATCACATTCTGTTGCCGTCATTTAACCCTTCGACAATCATTTGTAAAGTTTAAACAAGCTCTTTCTCTGCTGTTACTTTCATTCTGGAAAAATTTGCAACCAACCTCCACTCTTTACCATTCATCCATTCGTGCATCCATGCATCTGTGCATCCATCCATTTATCTAGCCATCCATGCATCCATCCCTCCATCCATCTATCTGTGCATCCATTCATCCATCAATCCACCTATCCATCCATCCATCTATGCATCCATTCATCCTTCCATGAATCCATCCATCTACGCATCTATCCATCTATGCATCCATCCATCCATGCATCCAAGTATCCATCCATGCCTCCATCTATGTATACATCCATCCATGCATCCAGCCATCCATTCACCCATCCATCCACCTATCTGTCCATCCATCTGCTCATCCATTCATCCATTCATGAAACCATCCATCAATGCATCCATCCATCAATGCATCCATCCATCCATCCATCCAGGCATCTATGTATACATACATTCATGCATCCAGCCGTCCATCTATCTGTACATCCATTCATCCATCCATGCACCTACCCATCCATCAATGCATCCATCCATCCATGCATCCATCCATCTATGTATACATCCATCCATCATGTTTATTATCGATCTCTTATGCTCTTTTTGGCTGGTTAGCCTTAGCTTAATGCTAACTTTTGGAAAAAATAATAAAACAATAATTCTTCATTGAAGCAAAGATGCTCTCAGAGTTTACAATGGCCACATTTTTGGCTATTGTAAATTCATAGCTTCTAAAACTCCAAGAGGCACCAAGGGAGGTGGTAGTTTACTTATCTAAGATTTAATAAGCTGTATAAGGGCCTTTCATGACATTAATAGTGGTAATCACAGCTGTGTCACCGTCGACTCTTATGGGTTTACCTACTTCTCCGTAATGAACACTATTCTGTTAACCCAGCCCTTTATAAACGTACAGATATTAGGTTGATTAAGAAATGTGTAAGTTACAGCTGGGGCATCACTGACAGGATTAGGAAAGAAGTTTGCAAAATCTGACTGGATAGGGGAACTTTTCACAAACATTCCATGACTATATTTCTACATTTCTTTTTTTTTCAAGAAGATATGAAATGATTATATTTCAATTTACAATTTGAAGCATTTCTGTATTTCATGATCCCTGCTGCTACGATAAGGGAAATATTAGGCCTAAAACTTGTAGAATTACAAATGTCATCAAGTTAACTCATACTTGAAGTTCTTCCAATCTCTCAGAAGTCATTTGTAGGAGATCTATCTTTTTTAACTCAGTACTTATCAAGTTAAAGCTTCTTGAGATTGATTAAATAACGGCTATTATTGACCAAAAAATGTTGTATATTCTTTCGTTAATTTTTTTTTTTGCTGGCGGGCTAAGTTTGTGAATAAAGTTCAATGTCACTGTCAGGCGCATTGCAGCAATGTTGTCACACCCAACCAATGAGAAGTCTGGGCATTGGAACATTACAGACAGCAGGAGGTAACTTGTATCTCATACGTATCGCATATAATATTTATCTCACAAAAGTTTGTACTATAAATAAGAAGAAGAAGAAACAAAGCGCATCCTGTATCAATTCAATGCTGAACATATTCTTTACTTGGGGGTTGGCAGCCCTACATGCAAACACAAACACATTAAAAGAAAAGCTGTAACATTCCGTTAACAGGTCAACGTTTGCTCTACAGACGCCTACGGGAGAAGTGATAGAGGAGCATACCCTCTGATTATTAGTCATGGTCGTTTACTCAGACAAGACGAAGAGCACAGTGATTCATGACAACTCCAACACCGCACTATCTTCCCTCTTTATTCCAGTGGGATTATGATTGTCCGTGGAAAGTACTGCCTCGCTGACCATCTACGTAAAAGCATCAAACCCGACCGGTCATGGCAGTAGGCCGTCCACCCTGAGTCTTCGATCTGCTCGAGGTTTCTGCCCGTTAAAGGGCAGTTTTTTCTCGCCATTGTCGCCAAATGCTCGCTCAAGGAGGAATTTGTTGGGTCTTGTAGATAATTATATAAAGAGTTTGGTCTAGACCTGCCCTTTCTGGAAGCACCTCGAGGCAACTGTTGTTGTGAATTGACGCTATATAAATAAAGATTGATTGATTGATTGATCTGTTTTGGCAGAAATAGTTACCAAACTATATTTTTTTTCACACCTCACATAACTGATAAAAAACTGAAGTCTAAATTTGCCTAAAACTCCGAATTAATGTATGAGAATATGCCGATATTAATCTCAGCAGCAACACTATAAAAGGCTGTAAACACACACATCACATGAACACAGAGAAAGTGATGGATGTGGTCTGTGACACTGAGATAAAACACACAGATTATCTGATGCAGACAGATTTATGCGTCTGCGTATGTCTTTGTGAGTAAGAGAGAGAAATTACTATATATAAAGCAACTGCTGCCAAGTTAATTTAATACATTCTCACACAAGCAAACACTGAGGCAAACATCTCCAACCTTCCTCTTCTTGAATCCGGGATATTCCCGGGCGAAACGTGACAGATTGCAGGTGGGCCGAGCTCTTCCTGGTTTCTGCTCGGGTTCTCCTCGCGGAGGCCAGCATCTCATCTGACGTGGCCGGCCGAGGCCCGTCCCGTAATCACATCAGAGGGAGAGCAGAGGGAGTGACAAATCACATTACAAGCACTGACTCACTGCAGTCATTGTGTAGCCTCCATCCTGTTCTCCGTTTCTGCCCGTATCTCTCTGAGTGAAGATTCATGGTCTGGCCTGTGGGAGGAAGAGTAATGTGATAGAGAGGCAGACAGCAACTGAGGCAGAATGACTTTCTTTTTTTTGTGTGTGTTTGTAGGTGTATGCAGTCTATTAAACTGATAGTCGCCAGCCCATGTAGGTGGGATGTTTGTGAGCTGGAACCCTGAAGCTGGTTTTGTTCCAGTAACTCTGCTCAGATGACGTGTCAGATGAGCAGTTTTAGAAGTGAACTTAAAGAAAATATATCACCTATTAACCTGAATTAAAGTAATTTAGACTAAGTAGGACCAATTGTTGGGAAGTTATGTCAAGAAAACAGTGTTGTTTGTAATAAAGTTCCAACTCTGTAGTAAAATATGAACTATTTAGAGTTAAATATGATACATAAAAGGTCATCTTCCTGAGTCAATTCATATGCACCAAATTTGGCCCCAAATTGCACCAACGGTTGCAAGTTATGGCCCCAAAACATTTGGAGGTACAGCTCCCCCCTAGTGTGGAAAATAGAAAAAGTAACCTTTTCCAAATTCCATTTCTTCCGTGCATTAAGGTCCCTGGAGGGATAAAATTTGAAAACGATCCATGGAACCTTTTTTGAGTTATCACGTTAACACAAAGGATTTGCGGCAGACGAGTATAATTCCAATAATATCGCCAACTTCTCGACCCAATAAATATGTAGCTTGGGCGGAGAAATGGATGTTTTAGTATTCAGATTGTCCGCAAGTGGTCACTTTTATTTTGGATACCCTTGTCAGCGCAAGGGATTCTGGGTATATACTGAATTCCTGCGAATAGTTGTCAAGATAGTTTTGACAGTTTGCTCCAAGACAGTATGCATTTAATTATCTTAACACAATGTATATTAATTAAGATAACAGCTGTATTTAGTTTGTAATTAACTGTGGTTTGTATGCTGTGTTGTTCAAGGGAAGGCTACTACAGTTATTTAAGTTCTATATTAGATTTACTACAGTTGAGATCCCAAAATATCTTTATTGTCCCCATGATCGACATTTCAATGTATAAGTGAAACGTTTTAATCCAAGTAACAAAATACTTACCTCCTTGCCATAATTTATTCACTTTTATTCTGTGATTAAAAGCTAACAGAATCATATTTCCAGTCATGTTTTCTATTTCTCTGTTCACCTGTCTGAGTAGTTACTCTTATGTGGTGAAAAAGAACTTTCTCTTTTACTGGAGTATAAATATGAGGTGATTCAGGCGTCATTCTCACTGACATTTTTCACGATGGGAAAGACCAGAGAACACAGCAATGGCGTGCAAAGAAAAGTTGTACAGCTGCGCAAATCTGGTAACGGCTACAAGACAGTATGTAAACAGTTAAAATGTGAGTTTTAACAGTTAGAGCAATAATTATGAGGTTTAAAGAAGGTTGAATCTTTGAGTCAGAAAGCCTCACTGACAATCGCCAGATGGCATGAGATAACAACTTGTTCTTTTTTAGAAACAAATGTCAAAAACGGTTGTGGCATAGCAGGATAGTAAGCTATAGAGAAAAGCCCTTTACACCCACGGTGAAGTCTGTTGGTGGATCTCTAATGTTTTGGGTCTGGGGACTCCATCGAATATCAGCAGTATATTGGATGAAACAACCTTAAAGCCTTCGTCAAGAAAAACTACCCACATCGGAATATGAACGTCTTCAGGATAACCCCAGTGCCCACCAGATATGTAGACATGTCACATGTTGCAGAAAACAAAGACAAAGCTATAGAGAATTGATCTAGAGCTCTCCTCCCCTGTAGAAGCACTATACTTATCAGTAAGTAGTAGTAATACTGGCAACTATAACAATAATGTATAGGTTCAGTTTCAAAAAAGAGCTCTAAACTGCTGAGAATGAATTGACCAATCAGGGCAAACAAGGAAGCTGAATGGAGGTGTAATAATTAGTACACTTCTGGACATTCCACATCCGCATCTTCCTGAGAAATACAATGCAAAAATAAACTAAGAGGAAACGCATAATTAATTAAACCAGAAACTGCAAATGGCTGTTCTCCTTGATAACGCTATCAGTGTAGTGCCGTTGGAACGTATTAACCAAGATTCTTATTCTTATGGCGGCCAAAACAGCGCAGTTACATCCTTCACGGAGCAACTAGGGAGCCCAGAATAGTGCTTTACAATTTAATTAAAATCATTAGCATATATCCCAGCAGTAGATAGATGAGTAAAGTCGACGTGAAACTGACATTAAGAACTGGAAGTGTTTCTCTGTAGTGTAATTTATCATATTCATGTTCCAACCTACAAGGTGATCGGAGAAACTGCCTGGATAGGCCGTGCTGAAGAGGGCCTAAACTGTTTCTCTTCTCTTTCTCTCTTCTTATCTCAACATATTGATCTGCGTCGATTTCTAGCCGGGAGTCCAATACAAGAACACAGAAGCGACACCGAGGCGCTGTTATATGAAAACACAACCCAACAGAGAGCACCTGGTTGAATCAATGTGGAGCAGGTTCACACACGCTCATGTTACACACTACTCACACTCACACTCACACCGACACAAGACGGAGGTTGAAAGAAGATGGTGATAAGGGGAGGGTACACAAAACGTGATATCACAGTAATAATAATATAAAAATGTTGTATATTGTTTTTAGGATCCATTTACTGTTCTGTTATACATCCCCACACGATTGGGGAAACTTTAGTTTTAAAAAGTTTTCAGCCCTTAATTTTCTCCACCGTTAGTCCCATTAAGTCCAAATTTGGAACATACCTTTGAAAACCATATCAAAAATCTGTGCTAATCATCCTTCTTCCACCTCAAGAACATTTCCAAACACCGTCCCACACTCACCCTGTTCGACGCCACAAAACTCGTCCATGCCTTTGTCTCCTCCAGGCTGGATTACTGCAACGCACTTCTCATCGGGATCCCTAGCAGGAGTCTGCAGAAACTCCAACACATCCAGAACAGTGCTGCTAGGATCCTAATGAGAGTGCGTAAACATGAACAGATAACCCCCATCCTTCACGCCCTTCACTGGCTCCACATAATCTCCAGGATCCACTACAAAATCGCTCTCCTCACCCACCAGTGCGTCCACGGAAATGCTCCACTCTACCTCAAGGAACTCCTCACCCATCAAACATCAAGCAGAAACCTCCGCTCACAAAATGGCAACCTCCTCCATCCCCCCAGAACCAAGCTCCGGACCACGGGAGACCGCGCCTTCTGCTCTGCTGCCCCTCGTCCCTGGAACTCACTTTCCAGACCACCTCAGGGCTCCACAGACAGTTGAAGCCTTCAAAAAAGGCTGAAAGATATTTCTCTTTCAGAAAACATTTTATTAAAATGTTGAATTTTAACTGTTTTTATAATTGTTTTATTTAATGCTCATGCTTTTAATCTGTAGTACCTTGAGATTTGTAACAAATGAAAAGTGCGTTATAAATAAACTTTATTATTATTATTATTATTATTATTATTATTATTATTATTACATATGAATGGATTGAAGGAGGTGTATTTATATATTATATTTTCTCTACTATATTATACTTTTCTCACTAGGGGGAAGTTGTTGTTTTGTTTTTGTTTTTTAAATTACACTGTTCTTCATCCACAACCTCCTAGTTCTTCATCAGTTTCGGTCTGACTTTGGTGCATATGAATCGATTCAAGGAGATCCATCAATTCTATCATATTCTACTCACAAGTGGAGCTTTCTCTGCAAAAAACACCGTGTTTTTTCGGATATAACGTCACCTTTGATTTATGGGGTTCAATCAGGGGCGTTGCTTATACAACGCAGGGGATTGGGGACTATGCGGAGATATATCCTTGCTGTCAGGGGCAAAATGGGGAAATTTATAGCGTTATAGTAGCACAGTAAGAAGAAGCAGAAAAGGATGGGTGGAAAACAATATCAATGTATCATGCAAAATAACCAGTGAAGATAAATATACAACTCACTACACTATAGAGGAGGTAAAAAAATATATGTGGAATAAAGGGAATATGGAATAAATAAAGTGTCAGTGCATTGATAGACATAAATAAAAGAAGCCAATGAAATTTTGACAATAGTCTGCATCGTGTGTGCTCCAAACTATGACAGCATACTAGAGCCGCAGTGAAAGAAAAAAAATCTTTGATTTCTACCATTAAATTGTAATTTTTAGGAGAAAAATGTTGCAATTTTAAGAGCTGCTCTCTCACCAGTCTGAACCTTTGAACGACCTAAGGCATTGTGGCCTCTGCAGTTGTAATATTGAGATCTGAGGTATCACGTTTGGATACAAACAATGAACCCTTCTTAAAAAGCACAACGATGAAACCAACCACCAATACCAGCATGTCCTGCTCCGCAAGAAAGAAAACGATTTCCTCGAGGTCTGTCTGGTTCTCTTTTTTTCAAAATAGACCCAGTTCCTTACCTGACCTTTTGTAAGTCCTTGTACTTATAATAATTTGATGCTGATGAGCCAAAAGATTAAAAATTTATTTTTTGGTCAAACTAGATGCTCCATGTTTCTTCATTTTGATGCAGGAGACACTCCTCGGATATTTACGCTTGATATAATGCATAGTTTAAAATTGAAACTTTATCGTCATTTCATTTTCTTGTGATATTACAGCCAACTTAATCTCCTTTGTTTTTTGTAAGTGAGACCCTAACACTTTGTTGTACTTCATGTTTTTTGTTTGCACTTATTTGTGCCCAAAAATGATGTAAAATGACAATGATGGTATGGGTTTGCATAATTCCAATGTATATACTTAAATGAGGGCGTGTGATTGGGTGAATAATCCACTCTATATATGTTTTCTCTTAGTTATATTCAGACAAACTGATGTAAATAGCGCCAACAGTGAGTCAGTCGATATTTTAATAACCATTTCCTCTGTGATTGTTTAAACAAGGAGCTTCACTCGGTGGTGCAGTGCAGCCATGTGATGTCATGTGATGCGGGGTAATTACAAAGCAACTTAACTAAGAGCATTGCTGTTCTGCAGAGCTAGGGATACTACTGCTCTGAGCACACCTTTAGCATACTAGAGTTGGATAAAATGTGAACTATACTCTTTCAATACTGATGGAATTCTTGGCACACACACACGCTTGACTCTGCTGCATGTTGATAAAGTCATTATGTTTGCTGGTATTTTAGTCAAAGCACTAAAAAAGAGGAAATCATCTAATTAGTTTTTTCCGCCAAACATTTTCCACCGCGCACCATAATCCCTGGATGCCTCAGGTGGCCATCATTGGCCTTCGATCTCCTAATTAGAAGCTGAGAGGGAGGGAATCATTCACTCAATCTGCACACTAATTTTCCTTTTCCACCACATTTTCCCTTTTTTGCTTCTAAAGGTGACTTTTACACAGTTTCTAACGAGACTGCTAAAAAAAAAAAAAGAATGTCATTAAATTTCTCCAGAAGAGCAAATGTAATCAAACTTTATGTATGCACTGGAATACGTATCTACAGACAATAATTTTTCACGCATGCCGCACTATTGTGGAATCTGGGAGGCAGATGAAAAGATGCACACGATGAAATATAAACAAAATACGAGGTGCCAAATTTCTGCCGATCACAAAATCTCCGGAGAAAGAAAAACTGCTGATGGTTCTCTCCCAAATGCAATTTATGCAACACTAGTACATATTTAATGACATTGGAGGGTAAAAAAAGTTCATCCAAAGTTTGAGGGGAGAATGAATATTCCGCTCTGCATTTGCATAAGCTTACTTCCCCATCCTTAGCACCGATTCTACTATCTTCCTTCGGCTATAGATGTAATCAGTTATGCAAAAAACTCAGTTCTCCTATTAACCATCGGCGCACGATGGAGACGTCTGAGAAGACTGGAGGGATGTTGACACAGCCTCTTATCTTATACTTCCATTTACTTCCATGCTACATGTTTAGGTGTCGCGGAAACACAATAATGTCATGACTCAGCAACCTCTGTTTAAGAGTTGACATGCAGCCCAGAAATTGATATACAAGCAACTGTGAGCCGAGTAAGCAGAAATTAAGTCCTTTGACATTTCCTATTACATGTGCAGTTTTGCATGCAGAAGAAATTATAGCGCGTAGACTCTCGCTTCAAGCCTTTTAATGTTTGTTTTTCAGACCGGACATATTGATCACGGAGCTGTAAGGTGCGGACCGTAAAACATTTTTGCCCCAGCAGCAGTTTCAAAGGAGATTTTAGGCCTATAATTATATGGATGTCCAGCTTGACCCGGTGCGCCGCTGGAACCATGACTCCAAAGACATTACTCATAACGACAGGCATATCAGTGATTCCCTGGTATTGCCTTCCCCTCCATGCTTACATGTACCACTATTATTTTGTTTTCCCGGTTTCTTTGCTAACATGAAATGCCTGGGTCTTTTTTTTTTTCTACCAGGTATGTTGTAACCTACGTTGCCAGACTTTTATTTTAAAAAGCCTTTTTGAAAAGATGTTGTACTGGCATTCCTTGTTCTTACTCCTGCAGGTACCCTGGTCAAGCAACACGCTGAAGAATTGCAAAGCATAGAAAAATAAATTATCCCTCACTTACTTACCAATGTTGCAATTTTTTGGACAAGAATCTGGTCCTTGTCCCACCCGATACCTTTAAACCCTATAAAACTGAAAATGTGCTTGTGTGCATAAGTTAATTTCTTAATTTGGGTCTGGTCAAATGGATTTTAATTTATTTTACTATTTTACATTGACTAAACTGTTCAGATGACTCAGATGGGTTTTTTTTTTTTGTAGTGATTATAGATTGCTCAAGGTTATATTCACATCTATGAGAGCTTATTGTCTTTTGAAAGAGTGTCATTACATTGTAATAAACAGTGCGCAGTGAGAGCTGTGTTCTCTTCAGCCAGCTATCAACTCTAATCTACCTCCTGTGATTCTTTCTCTCAATGTGACCAAAAATATAAGACGTGCTCTCTTTGAGGCTTCGAGATAACAGCGATGGATGCGTCAGCCTCTTGTTGCAGACCAATCTATGGCAGTGTATTGATATGAGATTGGCTTGAGCTGTAAGTGGAAACTCTTGGACCAGGGTTATTGCCAACCTCTAACCATAATATTCATATTCTTTTTTTTCTCTAGGATCCAATCTCAGTGCAATATGAAATCGCCATCAACCGGCACCATAGAGTAAACAAGTCATTTGATCCCAGGTCCTAGACAAATAGAAAATATATCACACCTATGGATGGATCTGGTTCTGTGGCTCCCTCTTCGTCAAACCCTGGGCACGTATAGCTCTCTCTCACTATTGTTACCTCAACTGTCCTCCTGAAACACGCATGAGAATTAAAATGTATTCATAAAGTTTCCTTCTAGCCATATCTATACAATACACCAATTCATAGAAAAGTTATAACATTTGATTATGTAAAGATTACATAAGAATAACATTATCTATCTTGTTAAAATGGTATATGTGTGATATATTAGGCAGCATGAACATTTTGTTCCTGAAGTTTAGGTGTTGGAAGCAGGAAAAATGGGCCAGCATGTGGATCTGAGTGGCTTTGAAAAGGGTCCAAATGAGGACAGGGTCAGAATATAACCAAAACTGCAGATCTTGTTCTGTGTTTTCGGTCTGAGGTTGTTAGTTCCTGTCTCAGGCACAGGTGCCAAAGCTATCCGAGGATGAGCTTCAGCACCTCCTCATCCTTTGAGCTCAATTCCACAATCCTCTCGTCTTATCGACATTATTCAACGAATTATTGTCCGTCCCACCTGCTGCTCCAGCTCTCCATTAAATGCTGTTTTGTTGTCATTACTAATCAGTTAATATGATGAACTGGTTCCTGTTGGATTTGGCGTTGATCCGACAGTGAATGGAGGAGCAACAGACTAAGCACACGGCCTTGATGTGCCCCCTCGCTCTACATGATTGGTAAATGGGAAGAAAAATAAAGGATAATAAATGGAAAAGTATTTGTTGCAACAGATGTGGCCTGTGCTCTATCTTTTTCATTTTCATTTCATTTCATTTTTTTATATCCCTGAGATATCGAGTATATTATGGAATCGTCATCAGGTCAGCAAACTCCGTTACCGCCGCCGCAGATCCTTCATGTCAACACAACAACTCAAAAACTGTCCAATATATCATTTTCAAATTTATTACCTACAGAAACCTTAAGAATAGGAAGAGCTGGATTAACTTTGGGAAAGGCTGGTTGCATTTTTGTGACACTAGGGGAGCTTTATCATCAAAAGATTTTTGGGCCCGGTTCCTCAACCATTGGTCTGATTTAGTTAACCCAACCACAAACGGTTGACACTTTTCAGGGTCCTTCTAGTGCCGGTCGCAAACTTGGATAAAGGGGAGGGTTGCGTCAGGAAGGGCATCCATTGTGAAACCTATGCCAAATAGGCGGAACAGGAAACTGATTACCAAAAAGACGAAAAAGAAGAATATAGATAGATATTTTCAATTTAGTCCAAATTTGGTTGACTTGAGATCTAACTTTTGTGTCTTGCTATAATCTAATACTTAATAATCTTTGGTCGAATTTAGTCCAGATTTGCCGCACATGAATCGACTCAAGGTGATTAATCTTCTCGTTTTGCAACGCTGTTTTTTATAAAGATAACTTTGCATGTAATTTGAGGAGTTCAATCAGAGGTATTGTTTGTACAACGCAAGAGATTGGGGACTTTATCTCGTATCAGGGACGTTATTCTTTGTATTTTTCTGTCTTTTTTTGCCAATGTAAGGTTTTTCATCATTTCCTCCAACATGCAATATGTAAGTTTATCGAAGCATCGAGGAACCGTTTCATGCATGTTTCTTTTGCTACAACACTGCAACACAAATTTGAATCTCTTAATTAAAGCACTGAAATCTTAATAAACCACCCTAATTATCTGAGTAGATGTAATCTAGTTACACCCTGAGTCCTGTATTAGGTGGTTTCTTAATTACCTCGCCTGCCACAAGGGAATAAGACATTTGTGTAATGAGGCTGAACTATTGTTTGTCGGAACCGTGATGCTTTATCTAAGAAAATGCATCATTCAGAAATAATATGTCAGCTCAGGTCTGGTCTCTGACTTTAATGTCGTGTGAGGTATATTAAAGCTGAAAAAAAAAAAGCTTTTCATCACACATTCAACCATTTCTTGAATCAAAAATAAGGTATGATGGTTAAACAGTCAGTGACTTCATTTTTGTCACCGTGTAAGAGGTACCGGCGTTGGTCTGCATGCTAAAGGCTGTTCAGAATGAGACATAATCATGAAATAACCAATTATCCACCAATAAATGGACATAATTTATTAGCGTGTGCTTGCAGCGGACAGCTGCAGCCACACACAGGCAGGAGAGAGGGCCACCAATGCAATATAATTTGTCTCCGGTGATGAATTCCTTTCGGTGTCTCTGGAGACGTGCAGCCCGTTCCGACATACCAACACATTTTTCACCCTCAGTCCTCCACTTCCTCTCTCTCCTTCTTTCCTCTCTCCATCTCTAACTCAAAAATTATTTGAATTTTCATGCCCTTCTCTCCCTCACCTTTTTTCTCCAAGAGGAGGTTGGCTCTAACGGCTGCTGTGATGACTCCGGTTATTAAGAACAAAATTTGATGCCATGCGCCTGAATCTAGCTACTCACACATTGAACCGTGCCCTCAGTTCTCAGCTGGAGTCGATGAAGCTGTGTCTTTATGTTGGTAATTCACCCATATAGCCCATTTTGGAGTTTTTAACACAGAGGTTACAGTAAAGGTTCCCCCTGCTTTTCCAATTTCTGACCTTGAGTGGTCAGCTTGTCGTCAGTGCCTCTGCTACGCTGTGAAAGGTTGAGATACATTTAAGGTGAAATCTGGAGCTGCTGCTCATGTTAATGGTGGAACATCATGGGAATGTGGAAGAAAAGCTGAACAGTGAAAAAGAAATGCTTCAACCTGATGTGTAGAGATACACTGATAAGATAACTTCCACTGAGTAACCGTGGTGACTCAATGTAAAAATACGTCTTTACTGTTTTTGAGGTTTTAGATATGTTTTCTTCATTTTTCCTTTTTTTCCAGACAATTATTCGGGAGACTTTCTAGTCCTCATGTGACCTGGCGAATTGAAGCCAGAACATGACAAAAAAGAATCTTCCCTTTTTTTTATCCTTAAAAGACACATTAAGCTTCAGCAATTAGCAAAATAAAAATGGTTTGACAGAAAATGCATTTTGCAAAATAAATGTGCTACGTCCGGGTTTTCCACAATGTTCATTTGTCCGCAGAACCAACAACTGAACCAACAACAATCAAAGAAACCACAAAATAACAGTAGTGGCCACAAATATAAAAACACAGAGATCACAATCCACACTTAACAATTTCTTGAACACAGACTTATGAATCATTAAAACGGATACTAAATTTTTGACAAATTGTCAAGAATTCAAGACAGTTTTCACCAAGTCACAAGATGTAACCGGTCAGAAAACAGTAACCGACTGCATGAACAGTTTTTCCTTTGTCTGTTAACTGAGTAAAAAAAAAAAGTCACTCGCTCAAGGAAACTATCACATACCTCTGACATTTGTGACTTCCATCCTACCCAGAATCCTTTGCACCCCGAAAAAAGAACACGATCCGTTGGAATCACTGAATATGACATTTTCCATCTGGCTACAGTTATATTTCATCGTAGCCGGCTTTACCAACGTCAAGACTGATTTCAAGGTAAATAGAGGGAATATGCGCATAGAAAAGACAATCCTTTGGTTATCCATCTGTGAATATTACCTACAACAGATGAAACAAGACTACAGACATATAACACATAAGAAAATAGAAGAAGAGTTCTGTTTTCAGTTTTCTTTATGTGCTTTGGTTTTGTCTACTTGCTTCTATGCAGTCAGTATTAGCTCTGAATTGATTGGATCACGAGTTTTTATTTAACACATGCTTGAAACCTGTCTATCAAAACTAGTAATCATGTAGGCCCGACTTGTGATACCATTGAGCGGAAAGCTGGTGAGGTCCGTGTAGTTCACCTGGAAACTTATTTGGGCGGACGACAGACGGTCACGGTGCAGAAGTGCTCGCTCCTCTATGGTCGTGTCGGGAATGGGGACACAGTGGAGCTCCTTTTTCCTCAACCATTTCAAAGTAAACGCGAACCGGGCCGCATTGAACTACTGGTTTGTACACCTTCTACCTCCCCATCCCCTCTTAGTCATTGCAACAGCCCCAACATTCAGCAAAGTCATCAGCCACCACCACCAGTTTCCAGATTACTCTAGGAGAGGATATTCCTGCGGGGTAGATAGCCTTAAGTCACTGTATCCCACAAGAGTCTGAGCGCCAACGATGTTCTGATAGATTAATTATCACATATCATCTGTTGGAATAAAAATTCATCTCTGCTTCATTCTCTGTCTCTACTGATTGAAACAGACATTTCATTTATTTTGATATAGTTGTTTTTAACTAGTAAGTGAAGAAGCTATTTTTATGTCATTCGATTTGATGCTGTGTTTATTTTCATTTATAGAATAAGTAGAATTGAGTTATGTTATGTTAATACAACTATTTTGTATCTACTGAATGCAACTGTAGCAAAAAATACAAAATGCTTTTAGAACATTCAGTAATAATACATTTTCTTTCCTCATCCACATATATTCAACCCAGTTTGTGAGGCTGATTGACACAACTAAATTCAGTAAATGTAATACTGCATTTGATTGAGTGCATTAAATTACTCTAAATCTACTGTAAGATGAGACTACAGAGAAACAGAGAGCTGTAACAACTGAAGAAGGATGAAAAAAAGAAGAAGTGAGGCGAAGGAAAAAATGGAGGTGGTATGGACTTTCATGTAGAGGCATCGGGGGAAATAAAAGTGAAGAAAAAGCAAAAGGAAGTCACAGTATTTCTATTTTCCTGCCTGTCTGAACTTGGCTCATAAATTGAAAACAGTGGCGTTTCCTAATCTCCCATCAGCTCCACAGACTGAAATCAGCATCTGATAAAACGCACTGCATCCCTGAACCACCGCGCACACGCTGACACCTAGATTAAAATTAAAGGACGAACCGTCTAAAAAAGAACACGCGCTCAGGGAGATATGCGTAAACTGAATAATTCCACTTTATCTGAATCATGATAGGTTTATTCTATCAGCGTTGATATTTAGAAATACCAGCACAGTAGGTGTAGACGTGGCGGCTGAAATAACAAACTTATGGAAAAATGAAATCGGATTCAGTTCCTGCAGAGTGAGTCGCCTCAGACTCGGCATGCTGTGGTGGAGAAACGAGGCTGCAGGGCAGAAGTGATATCCAGGAATATGTTTACAGGCTGTAGATCACACTGTTTGTTCCTGATTATTAGTCATCTGCCTTATCTGCAAACTGCCACACGGTTATACGACAGCTGGTTTGGTCCTACCATGGCTGGTTCCTCCATTTCCAAAAGTTCCCCATTCTCTTCAAATCTTTTTAAATACACATTTTACTCTATACCTTAACTTCCTGAGAGTCTGTTCAATTCTGTCCCATTCATTTCAACCTCTCGCCACAAAATTAAAAGAGGGTTTTAACAGGGACAAGATAACATGCTGCAGAGGACCATAAGATCACGATTTACCCCTCATGTTTAGCAAAAACCATCTTATACGTTTCAGGATCAAATCACAAATTCAGGGGCAGGAATGATGCCAGTGAGATTGTGACTGTGACTAGCATTAAAAACTGAACCCTGCTGTGCGGCATTGTTATTGCAGTGCTCGTGCCAGAAGTGTCAGGTCAGTAGAATCAAGGCATAAAAAACCCATTTGGCAACAGACCCCTATCGGGAAAAAACAAGGGCCAAGTGTTAACAAACAACTTAAAGTGCATAATCCCAAAGAAATATCTGGCAAATAGGACTGAAAGTAAGTCAAGCTACTAAATTATTGGTCATATTTTAAGGTATGCTGAAATATTCGGAATGAAGTCAGTGCATTTTAATGCTTTGTCACTTAGTGTTCATGTAAGCCCAACTTGTGTCTTCTGAAACCTTTCTGTCAGAACTAGCATCTTTTGTCAGCAATTTACTCTACAGCAGCTCTTCGGCAGGACTAAGCAATACAGGCTAGCCTTCACTCTAACCCTTCGGCACCCTGAGTCTGTCTGTGGTTCACCATTTTATCCTCCTTAGATCTCTTTGTTCGGTACGACCAAGAACTGAAGTTCTTGGGATGATCTTATGTTGTCTAGACATAACAATTTGGTCGTGGTCATAGTTGATCATATCTACACCTAATATAAACCACTTTCAAGTTATCTTCACTTCACCTCTTAGTAGTTATAATGTAATGGCTAAGCAGTGGACATACATACGTGCTTTAAAAAAAAATTGGCAACCCTTTGGTCTCCTCTTAGTTGTTCAATCCTCAGCAATAACCGAATGCTTCTGATAAGTTGAGATCATTCTATGACATGACTGATCTGGAATTCTGTCCAATCAATTTCTGCTGGACTTATTTTAGTTAATACCTTTTGGGTCATTCAGAGGTGGACGTCTGCTTGCTGCATGATCCATCTGTGCTTGAGCATCTACTCACACTGATGACCTGACATTCTCCTTCAGAACCTTCTTCTTAAGAGTACAATTCATGTTCCCTGTGATTATGGCAAGATGTCCAGGTGATAAGGCAACAACGCATCCCAACAACGCACTGCCCAGATCTTTTTTATTCTCTACAATGCTGTGTTTGGTTTACACCAGATGGGATGGGAGTTGGACCCCTCTACGGTCCATGGAATACTCTCCGAAAACTCTGATGGTCATCAAGATGTACAAGAGTCAGAACAGCCTCATCTTTCTTCTCTTTAGCAGTGGCTCTAACCTTAACACTCGTCTAATATACCATTTTTGACCAGTGTCTAATGAATAATGGAGACATGAACTGTGAACTTTATGGAGGTGAGAGAGACCCGTCTGCCTGCTCCTATAGGAACTTTGGAATGTGGTGAACTTCTTCGAAGGCTCACTATGGTTCCAAGTGTCTCACTTTTTCCCTTATATACACTGGTATTTCTTTTGATTTTTGGTATAGTGTGTGATTTAGATTTGATTGACATTAATATTAAGGTTTTTAGCCTTGAAGCAGACCCTCCAGAGGCAGAACGGTTGGACTGAACTATACAACAGTAAAGTTAATAAAAAAGTACTGGACATAAAGGACATACTGTGCAGAAAAGGTATCATTGCTTTTAGTACTTTAGGTACATTTTGCTGATAAAACTTCTGATATTTAAAATCTGTATATAGCAGTTGTGATGGAGCATTTTTTAATTCTGCACTAAAGAGTTGAGACTAAAAGTACTTTCAGTGACACCACATTAATTTCTGCTGTGATGCTTTAGAATGACCTTGATGACACCACAAACTCTTGTACCCGGAACTAATGACGACACCAGGACTCATTAGCCAATGACAGTCGTCCTCCCAAGGGCTGCTTTACACTTTTTCACAGAATGAGCCACCCGAACACGGGATGACCCTCTTCTCACGTCAGCCTGATGGAAAATAATGAAAAGTGAGCCCTCAACATTGTAGTCACCCCTGAATGTACTGACCTATGACCTTTCCAATCTTATGTTATCCTAGTGGGACACCATCAGCTGATTCATAGTCATGCCTCAAGCGAATGGATGTTTTTCCTCAGGTATTAATAAACGTGTGATGTTCCAAACCAGCTTTTATATAATTACTAATCAAGGCAATGAAAAAATGGCTCCAGAGATATTATTTGAGGATATCGGAAATCTAATTTTATTATGAAATGTTGCTGTGATGAAAGGCTGGCAGTGAATGACGATTCTCTTCATACCCATCTAAATAAAGCAGAATGTCGCCGGCTCCCATGTGTCCATTTGAAACACTCTGAGTCTGATATTGTCTGCATCATGTGTGTGTCTGCGAGTGTGAGTTTGTGTATGTGTGTGTGTGTGTTTCAATACATGTGTGTGTGTGGGCGTGTATCTCTTTCCAAGACAAATTAACACCTTTTCATTCGGCAGCGTTTACAGGCTCCGTCATGGGAATAACACAGCTATGGTATAATACATCTGGGATATGTAGTCCACTGTTATCAAACACCCGCTTTCCATCGCCCCATTTACTCCCCCATCTCTTCCCGCTTCGCTCCCTTTCACACCTCCCAACACCATCCCCTCTCCATCCTCCTATGCCTCTCTTAAATCCCACAGGGTTCCGCAAAATTACTTTGACATTATGTAGAGGAAGGGGAAAGACCGGGGTCAGCAGCCGGGTCCGACCCGCTCCGTATCCACACCAATACCTCTTACTAGAAACATACAGGAAATGGGTCAACGCAACACCAACTGGATAATGGTTTGCCTGGTTAGAGGAGACTCTGCTGCAGGGTTGTTCTTTAAGCCATAAGGATCAAATGCAGCTTAATCCTGGCACATCTGCAGGGACTTCTTTTTCTCTCTGGTTCTCTTTGCATAATTTTGGCTTTACAATGGAATAGCATCGATTTTGGAAAGGTTTTTTGTATGTTCTACCATGTGGTCGTAAGGAAGGACGGATTATACACGCTTTGACCCCTTCCTGAACCACTTGTTTGGGTATTGAGCTAAGACTGAGATGATTCCTCTCTCTTAACCCTTAAAAACCCAGACCTATTTCTGCGTAAAGGAAAATTATGAGGTATATAATATAGAAAAAGGGGCTGCATGGAGGCGCAGTGGTTAGCGCTTCTGCCTCACAGCAAGAAATACCGGGTACGAATCCACCTCTGTCGGTCTTTCTGTGTGGAGTTTGGTTGTTCTCCCCATGTCTCCGTGGGTTCTTTCCGGGAACTCCGGCTCCCTCCCACAGTCTAAAAACATGACTATAGGTTAATTGGTGACACCAAATTTGCCCATAGGTGTAAGTTTGATGTCTCTGTGTGTCGGCCCTGCGATGAACTGGCTATTCATCCTGGGTTTACCCCGCCTCTCGATCAATGTCAGCTGGGATAGGCTCCAGCCCCACGTGACCCTGAATAGGATAAGAGGTTGATAATGAATGAATGAATAATATAAAAAAGGACGCCAAATGGACCATATTTCTTCTTGACTATGAAATTCTGCCTTTTCTGAGAATTCTGTAATGTTACTGTTAAATCTTCTCAGTATATTTGTTTGTTATGTTCACTCAAAACATGCAATATCCACACCAATACCTCTTACTAGAAACAAAGTTAAGTCTCCTAAAGTCGTCCTTTAATTTCCTCAAAAATAAGACAATTACTAAAAGAGTTAACACGACTTAGACTTTACAATTTCTTTCAATAATATCGAAATCTATTCTACATTGTCAAAGTTTTCGGGCCGTAATATCTCAACTGTTGGTCAGATTTATTCCACATCTGGTGCATATCGATTGATTCCAAGAGATCGCAAGGTTCAAGGTGTCTTTATTATTGTCGGGGGTCAATATGGTTCACAGCCAGGAGTAATAAAAGATCCAACAACAACAAAAGAATACAACAACAAAAACCCAACACAGATTACATCTATAAGGTGTTATTTATGAGATAGCTGCAGGAATAAATTACTTCATATAACTGTTTGTTCTGCTTCGTGGCAGCTTGAAGGTGGCAACCTAAATTCTCCCCCCAAGGGATGGCTTGGATTAGCTAAGATTGGTCTACCTTTCTTCAATGACATGACCTAATGCAAGTCCTGGAGGTCATTTAGGGATGTATGGGCAATTTTGCTGTATACCTTCACATTACCCTACAGGCAATTTTTCTGTTACACAGAAAGCGAGCCGTGCCAGCAGAAAAAAGAAAAGGTAGGTACGGATGGTACACGAGCAATCTATCTCGTAAATATCATATTTTTCTCTAATAGTTCATATTTCACTCACTAGGCATAACTTTTTACAAAAAAATGTGTTTTTGGGAGAAAAACTTTGACTATTATAGTTTTCTGTCTGTAAGCTTCTGTTTTTATCTCCTTTGCACTAGCTGTATAATTTCTGCAGGGCTTTTAGCGCTTTAATATTTTAGCAATGTGGCTTTGTCAGAAAACCACAATTAATTAATTCTCTGTATGCCTGGTACATTACTGCAGAATTGACAATAAAGCTCCTTGAATCCTTGATTCCTTGAGTACTTGAGTCCTTGAGTCCTTGAATAACTTCCAAACTGTTGCACTTCAATTTTCATTTATTTTTTTGATACCTTTTCATCTTTGGAAACTCAACTTTGGAATTTTTATAAGGTTGCATCTGTGTGTTTATGGTCATCATATTATACGTAAATCAGTCATCATAATTATTATTATTATCATCATTATTTTTATTATATTATTATTTATAGTTATGGACACAGATTTTTTTCCTTTTTTAATTTGTATGTCTCACAACACGACACCAGGATGCTCTCGAAGAAGATATTTCTTTTGATCTCATTTAGACTAAACTGGCAAAATTAATGTTAAATTAAATGAAAAAAAGAAAGAAAAGAATGTTCAATATGACATTGATCAAAATATGTAATCAGAAGTTGTTAAATGAAATGTAGAGTTATGAAAGCAACTGAATTATTAAACGCATTGAGATTTGAATTTAGTAGCAAAAGCAAATCTAGAATAAAGTTTTTTATCAGTTTTTTTAATTGTTTTTTCACAGTATTTATAAATGGGATGTTGCACATGTGTCGCCATGGTTACTTTTGGTTACATGGCTACACCTATAGATGCTCATCTCTTATGTCAGTGCTGGAAATAAGAACTTTATGGGAAATGATGACGTTATACACTGTAAAATTGGGGCCCATTTCTTTATTCGAGTATTTCCTTTTCCAGTGTTTGAAGGATTACTCAGAAACACAGGAGGGACGGTGCGTGAATCATCTAATTCTAGATGCACTCTTAAAATGTCAGTCTTGAATGCCTGTTTGTGTTAATTTTCACCCATAATGTCTTTGTTCCTCCCATATTCTGCTGGATGGACAGAAGAAGCTGCCAGAGAACAGAAAAGGTCAAGTGACTCTCCTCCACCTCACCTCCTCCTCCACTCTAATGTGTCTGAGGAGAAGCGGAGAGGTCAGGGCCGGCAGAGAGCGTCGGCTCCAAATCACTGCATGTAAATGAACCTGCTCAAACTGCATCGCATTTAAACAACACAAGAGTGTATTTGTGTGAGTGTGTGTATGCATGTATGTGTGAGTGTGTGTATGTATGAGTGATTATGTGTGTGTGTGTACGCGAGTGTGCGTGTTAGAATAGATATCTATTTGCTGCAGCCGTGACCCTCCCCCAGCCTGCATGCCATCAACCTGTGATTTACATCTTCTTTTATTTTCCCTGGTGAGGGTGCTGCTGATCAATAATATAAACATGTGATCTGGGAAAGAGCTCGAAAAACAAAAGGGGGAGGGTGAACCTGTTGCCTGTGTGTTACTGCATACAACGAGTCTTAAATGCTGTACAAGATTACCACCACCGAGTCAAAATTGGATAATAATTATGATACTTGTAATAATAATAAGAAGAAGAAGATGAGGAAAAACCACAAGACAAAGAATAATCCATCCGTACATCCATCCTTCATCCTTACATCCATTCCCACATCTGTCCATCCATATATCCATGCATACATCTATTCAATCATCCATCTATGCATCCACACATCCATCCATATATCCATTCTTCCCTCCATCCATCCATCAATCTGTACATCCATCCATATATCCATGCAAAAATCTATCCATCCTTTCATGCATACATACATTCATCCTCCATCCATCCTCCATCTATACATCCATTCCCACATCTATCCATCCCTCCATCTATTCAGCCATGCATACATATATTCATTCATCCATCCATGCATCCACCCATCCAATCATCCATCCATACATCCATCCATACATCCATTCTTCCCTCCATACATCCATCCATCCGCACATCTATCCATATATCCATGCAAAAATCTATCCATCGTACCATCCATACATCCATGCATACATCTATCATCCATCCATCCATCTATCCATCCATCCATCCATCCATCCATCCATCCATCCATCCATCCATATATCCATATATCCATATATCCATGCATACACCTATCCATCCCTCCATCCATCCATCCACCAACAATCTATCCATGCATCATCCATCTATGCAGCTATCTGTCCATCCACCCACGCTCATATCTATCTATATGATGATGAAAATAGTCAAAAATATTACTATTTATGGTCTTGTGTGCAAAATTTAATTAGAAGGAAACCGTATTTTAAAATCAACCTTCAGATTTGAGGACCGACGCTGTCTGCTCCGCCTCTGAAATCTGATTGGCTACTTAACAATCCTTAACTGTGTTTAGGTGTTACTCATATTTCTGTCACTATTTTGTCTGTAGTCCACATCATCACATTCATGACCTCCTCCTCTGAGGTGCTTGTTTCTCCGGTGCTACTCCTACATAACTCAGCGTCAACTTGAGCCACCCGTGTCAGAGAGGTCTGGACGTACCACTTTATTATCGCTTGAGTCGGCATTTTCTACAAATATCCTTTTGAAATGAAGTAGATGTGGGGGCGGTTAATATCTGGTGTGAGAGTAAAGAAGACGTTGTTGTGTGGATGTTGGCCTGAGAGCGGAGACAAAGAGTGAGTGAGCGCTGCTGTTGGCCTGTGTCCTCTGTGAGTAATGACCACAGAGGAGGACAGATGATCATGTTCATCATCTCCAAGAACTGAGGCTACCAGCCCCCCTGCTGGGGAGGATCAGTCAGGCTGATGGTTCATAATCTGTTTCTGTGTGTGTGTGTCTGTTTGAGTGTGTGTGTGTGTGTGTGTGTGTGTGTGTGTGTGTGTGTGTGTGTGTGTGTGTGTG